>OY757918.1:9189068-9239068 GCA_963585895.1 Sepioteuthis lessoniana | reverse complement strand
CTGTAACTATAAGAAAAAAATTTGATATCTTTCAAGAGACATATGAAACACATAGAGGGTGAAACGATAAAATTGTCGTCCTAAAGAAAACAACACTACTGCTTTATTTTAAAACTTTTATTGAAAAAATCAATTCAGGTAACTTGATTACGTAGTAGAGCTGACATCTATTCAATGTAGCTACCTTCAGCCTCAATCACCGCCTTGATACGGATCTGGAACCGGGAGCATGCCTTTTCCACAAGCGCCGGCGGGAGCTTGGTGAATACTCAGTGGATTGTGGCGATCAGGCTGGCTTTGGTGTTGTGGGAGGTCATGTTGGTGATGTTCTCGACGTATGACCAAACAAAGTAGTCCAGTGGTTTTAAGTCGAGGTAGGAGGCGGGGCAGTGAGAGAAGGGTACAAAGTCGTAACACTCCTTCTGAAGCCAAGCCTGGGTCTCTTTGGACTTGTGGGCTGGTGCCGAGTTCTGCTGCCACACCCAGGGTCTGCCACTGGGCACCTGATTGCACCAGGGTATGACCACACTCTTCAGCACATCCAGGTACACTTTGGTGTTGACTTTCAAGCCGACTTCGAAGATGTGAGGTAGCATGATGTGGCCCTCACTTGAAACCACACCAAAGACCATAACTGTAGCCGGAATCTTTGTTTTCATCACCCTGGGCACGTTGAACCGTCCAGATTTGTATTTTGCGGGTGTTGGCAATGGTCCTGTTGTCATAACTTGGATCTGTAGAGAGCATGAGTTGTACAGCGGCGCATCTCCGATCTCGCTCGTTGAACATTGTGTCCCTTTCAGACATGATAGAAGGCTCCTATCGCTCTTGGGATTTGTATACAACTGGCCAACTAGTAGATGGTCTGCAACAAAAAAAGAAAACCGGTTGTCATTAAACGCCAATGGAATCATGTCGTCTTTTCTAAGGTGACAATTTTATTGTTCCACCCAGTACTCTTAATTATGAATATGAAAATTTTGTTATCACTGATATGGAAGCGACAGTAGAGTGCATACCAACCAAACCAATAGTCAAATGTAGAGTCCCATAGGAGTCACTGGTGGTTAGAAAGAAATGAGATAACTTTTAAAAAAAGCATCCTTACAAATACTAACACATGTTAAAATATATTTAAGGTCAGGTCAATAAAGTTAGAAATTTTGTAGAAGATAGACAATCGCAAATAGCATGGCAGACAGTAAATATAGTGAGCAGAAGAAAGAGTACCTCATTAGCAAAATTAAAAGCTGTCAGCCAAGAAGAAAAACTTCTTAAATGAAAAGAACATTTCAAGAATCTGCTCTGAAAGCCTTCTGAAATCACAGAAAAACTATCTGAAAAATTATTCATAGCCAACTAAACATTAAACTAGGACAGTTTATATTACAGAGGAAGAACTTGACGCAATATTGAAAAAAATTAAAGGAAGAAAAGCAACACAAAAAATGTATCTGTGAATGTACAATAAGTTTGATTCCCTAACCACTATGCATAAACTAATCCTTGATGAGTTGAAGTGCCATTAAAATCAAACAATCATTCAAATTTTGGCCAACTCTAAAGGAAAGAAAAATGTTCTCATTTATTTATGTAGATATCTTCTGAATGTGTTAACATTTCTATTGTAAATTGTATTATCTCTGATTTTGGATACTTAGTAATGTACATAAAATATGTTTTGAATGGGTCTTATTTATATATATATAATATATATATATATAAAATTTTATGTACATTTTATATATATATATATATATATATATATATATATATATATATATATATATATATATATATATATATATATATATATATATAATACCGTCTCATTGGCCTAGTGGGTAGAGTTTTTGCCAATGGTCCAGGAGACCTGGGTTCAATCCCAGGTCGAGTCATACCAAAGACTTTTAAAAAGATGGTACTTAATACCTCCTTACTTAACACTTAGCATTATAAGGTATGTATCAAGGGTAAAGTGGAGCAATCCAGGGAAAGAGTAGCGCCCTCCCCTACACCTCTGTGTAGTAGCTTTTGAAAAGGGAGCCTTCAGGTCACCTTTGACTACTGTCGCCAACTTTACTTACTTTGTGTGTGTATATATATATATATATATATATATATATATATATATATATATATATATATATATATATATATATATATATATATATATATATATATTTTTTTTTTTTTTTTGATCGAATTTTTTTAATGATTGTAATACGCTTTGCATGTCAAAGTTATATCAAAATTAACCTGAGATGTTTTTTCTTTTTCGTTTTTAGGTGAGTATCTTGATGATGCAGAACCTAAACTGTGAGTCTGTTTTTTTTTTTTTTTTTTTTTTTTTTTTTCTGATACATCATCTTCAATTAGGCTTCTAATTTTACTGCATTGTCAGGGATGATTTTAAAGATTCTTTTTTTTTTTTTTTTTAAATAATGGTAAGTAAAATCTTGTTGAAAAAATCCTCATTTGATTTCTATTCATATGCAGCTTCTTTAAAATTACCTAAATACAACCATATATAGTTTTTCTTTTTTTTTTTTTAAAGCTCAGCTTAGTTGTGACACAAGGCTAAAAATATGGGGCACCCGTTGAAAATTGAACAAAACAGTACTCTGTTAATCTAGCTTGCTAAACATTACACTATGAGAGGTATCCAATACAATTATGTAGCCATACATTTAATGTTTTTAAAGTGATTATTTTGTAAAACATTTTTATTTGTTTTTTTTTTGTCTGTAATACAAAATTGTTGAAGACCTAGATTATACATATTTTTCATTACTACTATGGAAAAAGGAATTTTTTAGGATTACAGTTTTGCTGTAATTCTACTTAAACTAGAGGTAGGAGGAACTTTCTACCTTAAGGCCACCATTCAACCTTCTAAGTCATGACTTCTCAAACTTTTTCTTGATGTACTCTTATAACTAAATTTAATTTCCATTCCCCACACAAAAATTCAATTAAATTACAAAACATAATTAATTTACAAGTGTTTAATAGAATTTACACGAGAAAAGAATCAGTAAACTATAATTGCAAATGCACTTTTTAATTTTTGAATTATTTTCTAATCAGAAAGATTAAGGATGGTTTTGGTGGGCACTGAGGTTATCTTAAATATCAAGTTGCAGGTTTTTGACTCTCAAAAGGAGCCAGATTGTTCATTCATTTGAATGAACCATATGTTTTGAATGGGTCTTATTTGAACAACATATCATTATAGGTCATCACACCCTATCAGGCATTCTGCTTAAGGGTACAATATCAAAACGAGTTTATATGATCCAGCAATTTTTTTCTTTTTTATTTATTTATATTTTTTTGTTAATATTCCTTTATAGAAACTAGTAAATTCACCCCCTGAATTGAATGTTTTATTCACCCTGGCAAAATTTTATTCACCTTTTGTAATTTTTTTTATTTACCATTTTTTCATGTGTGCGCATATGTATGTGTGATAAATTGTATAGTTTTTGTTTTTAATCTCTGTATATTTATTTTTATTTAATTTTATTGAGTTATTTTGTTGTTTCTGCAAAATTTGTAAGGTTGAATTTTTCTAAAAATCAGATTTGTGTCTTTTTTTCTTTTTATTTTATTTATTTATGATTTTGAAGTCAATGGGGACCATGAAGCAATTATATATAGGTCATCAAAATGGCCATCAGTGACCCATCTGCTGGTCTTGTATCTTTGCATTCAAAAGATCCATGTCTGTTTTAGTTTCAGTAAACCTTACAAGAAAAATAAAACAGTTCAAATTTCTGAATAACTTTACTAAAATGGTGGCATCTTGAATACGTTTGTTTAATATACTGTGAAATATGATCATGAATTATATATGTACTCAGTGAAAATTATTCACTAAATATCACTGTGTTTATACATAATTTGCCTGGTGTATGAATTTCACCCTCTTCTGTTTAGAAGGTTACTTGGGCAATGTTTATGTTCATTCATCCTTCCTGAGAATTACTGAAATGTGCAAAGCATGCTGGGAATCACTTCCGACATTTTAAGAATTATTGGAATCTGATGCCTGTTAGTAGCTTTCACTTAGAAAATTTCGTGCTTTTTGGTGGAGATATTATTTGTTTACAAGTATAGTTGCTATAATGTCTGATGAGGGGTTATTTACATTAGCTCTAGGATCAGTGTAGAATCTGTGCACTCTTCCTAGAATACAAGTGTTAGTCCATGGCACTTCTAACTAGGCCCAGTGTAGAATGTATTTAGTCAACTCCTCTGCCACAAGCAGGGTGTTACAAAAAGTCAATTTTTAAGTGGAGTACAGCTGGTTTGAATTATATATGCTGTTTAGGGGGAGTGGAAGGGGAATAAATTCTTATTTGCATAAACAAATCCTTAATGAAGTATTAATGAGAAATAAAAATATTGACAATTGCAAATGGTTGTTAGTAATGGACCTCCAATTACAAGCTAATATGGTAGAAAAAGCAAGTTCATTGGTTGAAAAGAAAGCAAGAAATATGAACCCCTTTTCCTAAAAACTACATCTCTGAACTTGGCTCTCTATCATCTAATGGGTAGCAGAAGGGGTAATTAAAACTGTAGAAAGTGCAGACTTGAACTAAGTTAAATTGTTTTTCCAACAAAAGACAAAAGCCGAGTCTTACTTACCTGGGATGAGTTGGTTTGTCTTTTTGGGAACACAAAAGACAAAAGCCGAGTCTTACTTACCTGGGATGAGTTGGTTTGTCTTTTTGGGAACACAAAAGACAAAAGCCGAGTCTTACTTACCTGGGATGAGTTGGTTTGTCTTTTTGGGAACACTAAATTCTTGAGTCAACCTGTAGCTTTCCAAAGATATTTGAGATTAGCACCTTTTACATGATATGAGTGCATGATATTCACCCACTTTTCATTGAATTCTAACAAAGAAAACCTCTACTTCTCAACCTTATCCTTCACTTTAAGTTGGTGCATAAAGAAAGAGATCAGAAGTAGAGGTAAAAAATAACCCTGCGTTTGTGGAATTCATTTTGTCACGTTATTCAGATCATGACTCTCATAATGCTGAATTGGCAAAGAAACACAGTATTTTCTATCCAACAGTGAAGCTGCATTGCTACTGACAAAATTTGTTTCCAGGATGAAGACCTTTTGCACAGTATGTGAATCATGAAGTCTTCTACAATTTTACACAATGGTCTTACAATTGTGCTGCGAAAGAAAGTATGCTCAATAGTCTCCTCCTCTTGGTCACCATATTTTACATATTTGGGTAAAGTTGCCAAAAGGCTTCTTGCTGACCCAGAGGATCATCAGCCAAGTGAGGGATATCTTATTATTAAGCTACTTCATTTTTCCCTAGACCGCAGCAAGTGACCCTCCTCTTTTGTCATACTGTGTACTTCCATTAATATATCTTGAATACTCCTCCCTCTCCTTGAACTTGTATCTGATATAATGTCTTACTTGACAACAGATGGGTATCCGATCAATCTTGTTTACGAGCAATATCATGTACATATCTTTACCACTTTGGAAAAGTTAGTCACAAACTGAGGATTAAAAGGAGAGACTAAGAAAAGACAGGATAGTCAGTTTCCAAGAAACAGATGAAGCTGGGCTGATCCTCAGTTGCAAAGGATCAACTAGGGTCAAAAAAAGATGAAGAAATGGATACAAAATACTTTTTCATACTGCTATCTCAAATGAGCTGCAAGTTTTAAATTTTGCCTCTTCTATGGCTCTCCTAGGAAAAAAAACCTAAAAAAAGCTTCAAGAGTTCTGTTTAAGAATAATTTGTTATAGATTTGCTTCTGATCACTTTCTTTTCCTTGGCACACTTTAATTGGTTGTATACCACATTCTGCTGCTAACCTTGCAGTCTGTCTAGATTATCTGATGGGTCCTTTGAAAAGATTATTTTCATGTGCATTGAAAACCTGGTCAAAACCATGTAAACAAAAATCGTCAGACCTTATTGCATGACTTGCTTTTATCAAGCCAATTTTATAAACATATTTAAAGTTAATATTTTACTAATGTGACCTTCGCACAGTTGGTGATATTACAATTTCCTGTATTTGAAGGAGTGTAAGGAAATAATCCCTGAAAGGAAATAAATCCCCCAAAGGAAAATTAAAGTCATCAAGGATGTAGAGTAAAATAAATTCTTTAAAATTTATGTGTGTACAGCTTTATTAAGAGAAATGAAAAAAACATTCACTTAGTTTTTCTTTGAAAAAAAAAATAGCTATAATGATTCCTCCTATCTCAAGAGGAACTTTAAAAACATTTAAGGTGTCGAGTAAAACAAATTGCTTAAAAATTTATCCACATATTTAAAATCTAAGATTAAAAGATAATCCTTTTAGATTTTAATAATCCTTTGGTTTACATAACCTTATAAATTTACTTTGGTGTCACTCTTATTAGATTTAATTAATTTCATGAATGTTTTTAAATAAAGTTAAATTAAAATTTTTATAAAATCAAAACTACTTGGAAATTTACTAAGCTTTTTGCTTAGATGTGGCACAAGGCCATATGAAAGGGGCACTCAATGAGACTTGAACAAAAAAAATCAAAACTACTTCAGTGAGTCGAAAGTTTTGCTATATTTCAAGTTCCCAATTTGAGTCAAAAGATTTTTCGGATTTTCACTGATGATTTTTGGCAACTTGTATCTCCTTGTTATTTGATTAATTTGATAGAACTTGTCCAATCTCTTCTGAATTGTTTATTCTTTATTTTCATATATAGCATATAAACATTGTTTATTCTTTATTTTTATAAACATTGTTTATTCTTTTTTACATCTTTGATAATAAGTAGTAAACAGAGCCATTTTATGCTACCTGTGAAAAAAGGGACAGAGTGTAAGGGCAGTAGCAAAAAAAAAATAATGAGTTGGAAGGCCCACAAACACTTAACAAATATGTGTCATAAAACTGATTCAGATGTTGCTAAAAAGGTGATGCCAGCCTCAAAGACAAACCAAGGTCAGAGTAGCTTTCTGTTGTGAAAAATGAGATTTTGCTTGAAATGGTTGAATAACAGCCAAGCACAAGCAGAACTTCGTCCTTCACAAAGTGTCATCAATTGACACCTCCTGGCCTTTTGAACAGATGCTGAAATGCTTGAAATACAAAATAGGTAGAAATATTGCAAAACTTTTGACTCATCCTAGTACTTTGCAAATTACAATTCCAGAGAGTCAAATATCAACAGTTTTTTTTTTTTTATTCCTAATTTGCTTTGCAGTTCAAAGTAGAATGGTGACATTTACCTACGATTTTTTTTCTATTTCCCACATACATAACCTTGAGAAAATCTATTTTGGTTCCACCATCATTAATTTTCATGAATTTTATTAGTGCATTTAAATGTAGTTAAATTTTTCTTTTTGAAAATACTAATGATACAATGTATGTTGATGTATGATTTTAAATATGGCTAATCAAACTGAACAATTGAAGCTACTATATTATTTTAAAAGATGCCACTTGTATAAAATGACAATGTGTTCTCCAGATTTCTTTTTTGATTAAAAACAATAGAGACAAATATACTGTATTTTATAAGTTGGGTAACATCAACAAAAAGGGTTTTTAAGAATTTCTCGAAGGATATCTTGACTCTTATTTGTCTTGCCTACAACCTTTTCTCATTTAGGATGGGATTCTTGTAGCATAGTGGTTTGTTATGGTACCTACCTTATGGACTATAATGAACTCTTCCTATTACTACGAATATCAGGAGAATATTCATCTCGGTGTGAAGTTAACTCCAGCCTAACACTTTGGCAGTCACTGATGTTCAACACTCTTTTACCTATGCTGTATTTATACTTTCGTTCAATATACTTGTTTTACGTAATCACGAGTTCATGTCTTTCTTCTCGCCCTTTTACTGGTCTACAACATGGTTAATATGCTTGATTGGTGACATCAGAATAAACAAGTTTGAAATTCAAATGCACTATTATGTTCACTTTTGGACTAATGCCCCTGGAGAGAAGTATGAACTCCTTTACAACCCCTACCCCCAGCTATGGGGGGGTTAAATAGTATCACTACTCTCCTTCTACAAGGATGAATTTGGCATTAAATAACCCACAAAGGTCGATATGCCATTAAATAAAGAAACAAAACCTTTTTTATTTTGAACTGAAATTTTTCAGAACATTATTTTGTTTTACCATTTTTTTAATTCATTTTATTTTTATTCATTTTATTTATTTTCAATTTTTGAACTCAAAATTCTATTTGAATTGGTCATTTTGATCTTTTTGTATGTATGGAAAAATCCCATTTCTGTAGTCCCATTTGAATTGCAGTTTTATTCAGTGTGAACATTTGCTAATTCCATTATTTTATATTATATATATATATATATATATTAACCAGGCCATTGGCCGAATGGGTACAATGTTCACCAATGGTCTGGAAGACTGGGGTTCAATCCCAGGTCGAGTCATACCAAAGACACAAAAGAAATGGTACTTGATGCTGCCTTGCTTAACACTCAGCAGTATAAGGTAAGGATCAAGGATAAAGTAAAGCAATCCAAGGAATGGTGTAGTACCCTCTCCTACACCTCAGTGTAGTAGCTATTGAAAAGAGAGCCTTTAGGTCACCCTTGACTAAGGTCGCCAACTTTACTTATATACTAGCAAAAGTATGTGTCCTCCACAAGGCACAAGTATTTAAGTTTTAATGCAATATTATATGAAATTAGAAAGACTTATAAAAACTAAATAAAAAGAGTATTCTTATTTTTATCTTAGTTGATTTCTAAATAGAATTATACATAAGATTGCTTTTAATACATTTGGGAATAAAACAATGATATTAGAAATTAGTTACACCAAATAATTATTTTTTAAACCAGGTTTTGTTAAAACCAGTATGCAAATTATCCACAGCATATACTTTGGAAACCTTTATTTCTTTGTGATATACTGGGTGTCTCAAGATAGATGCAATCCATTCATATGATTATGATTTATTACTGAGACAAATGGAATAGCAGTCATTTTTGAACATGTCCTGTGAAAAATGCATCCTTTGAACTAGAGACATCAAATCAATTTTTTTTAATTGTTATTATATCAGCTTTAAGGACATGTAATCTTTTTTTGAGTTTTTTGTCTCAGTAATAAATCATTATCATATTAATGAGTTGCATCTATTTTGAGACAGTTTTGAATGATTTTTGTCTCCAAATAAGTAATGGCACAAAATGTTTTTTCCTCTCTTGTTCAAGGCATTGTGATCAAGGATTAATAGTTGTTATAGTATACTATTTTCAAATCTCAAAGAACACAACATTATTATTAATAGAGTTATTAGCAATCACACGGATCCCATGTATACTGAAACGCCCTGAATAACACATCAAGCTCTTCTTTTCACTTTTACCAAGCAAATATTCAATAAAATCAAATTTTTTAAGATCAGTATACAAATTGGCCTTCCTGTTCACTCTGTAAACTGCTATTTGGTTGTAACCAGTCCATTTGCTTAATGAGTAGAGAGTTCGCCAATGGTCTGGGAGACCAGGATTCAATTCCAGGTCAAAGACTCAAAAATGGTACTTGATGCCACGTTGCTTAATGCTCAGCACTATAAGGTAAGAATTAAGGGTAAAGTGGAGCAATCCAGGGAAAGGAGTAGCGCCCTCCCCTACACTTCAGTGTAGTAGCTATTGAAAAGAGAGCCTTTGGGTCACCCTCGACTAAGGTAGCCAACTTTACTTATTAGTATGTTGATAAGGCCAACAGTATTAATTATACAAAATAATCTTAATAAAAAGGAAATCATGAAGAATTATATATAATTAACTGTGATGTCAGTGGTGACATAGTTTCAATGACAGACACATATAATATCCATTATAAAAAGATATATCTAACTCCTCTATCATGAGCAGAAAGTGACATGAAATAAATTTTTAAGCAGAAAACATTTGGTTTGAGTTCAGTTTCCTTTTCCTGGAGTTTTTATTTTTCTAGAATGGTTGCCTTACCAAGGCTAAAGAACCTAGACTGCCCGACCCATATTTGGAAGGAGAGCAAATGATTTCGTGCCTTTCCTTAAGGTATTAGTACAAAGTGAAATAAACAGCTTTGTCCAGAATTTGAACTTGATTTGGTTTTTTTTTTTTTTTTTTTTTTTTTGGCCTATCGACCATTGTTGGTCATTTAATGCCAAATCCTTTTTATACTTACATTAAATATATGATTTCTAAACACATTTTGAAGATAACATTTTTAAACAAGCCTGAGCTCGGTTTTTTTTTGCACACAGTTAAATGGTTTCACTTAATTTCAAACAATTCAGTTTAGCATAAGTACAGTGTTTTCTTTATACACAGTCATTGGTTTAAATCCAGTTTTTTTGTTTACACACAGTTAAATGATAAACAGTTCTATTTCAAACAATTCAGTTTAGTATATCAACAAAATTAAATGTTTCCAAATATTGCTATGTATCATAAAAATTCAATTAAACATCAGTCATTTATTTACACACAGTTAAATCATCAAACAGTTCTATTTAGCATAAATACAGTTTTTTGTTTACACATGGTTAAATGTAAAAACAGCTAATTTCAACCAATTCAGTTTAGTGTAATTACACAGTTTACTTCTATTTGACTCATAGAAAGGACCCTATCAGGTGCTCCAAATTTAGGCCATAGTGAACCTGGGAGTGATGGCAATGGATACTCTGCATTTTCCAAAGATCCAGTATTACTGGAGCCTCACCATCAGATGGTTTAGTGTCATAACCAGGACACACATTGGAGGAGTCTTACCCCCTCTGTAGAGATGCAGTTGGTGTGTTCTGCAGCCCCAGTTGACTGGGTCAGATCCATTTTAGATTGTGATTATAGAAAATCAATTTGATTATAGAAAATCAATTCACACTACAGAATATGAAGAATTTTTTTTTTCATAACGTGAGAAAAGGAAAAAAAACTTGTTGAAATAAACAATTTATTTGCATAACCTATTTTGTTAATACAGCTTCATCAAAAACTCTGAAAATTTCTTTTTAACCAGAGAATAAAGACCTACAGCGGATTCTTCAGATAATCATACATGTTGAAAGTTGAAGATTTTAAATTATGAATTCGGACTTAAGGTAACTAAACCTAACTATAAAACTGGTGCCACCACAGTTGACTAAACATCCATTGTGAGTTGGACACACTATGGCTGAAACTCTACAACAGATCACCCATTTAATAGGTTCCACTGGGCAAATCAACTGACCAATGATCTATCTTGTGTGGTCACTACTGTTTTTAAACACCAGATGAATTATTGCCATGATGATGTAAAGGTGAAGAATTATTCTAGTAAATCTACACTTTACTGCCAGTCACAACATGACAGAACCTAACATTGTGAATCTTATGGCAAAGACAAATTGTTTGTTTGTCTATCAAAAAACAAATTTTTGTACATAAAGTTGTACCATGTATGAAGACTTGAATAAAATGCCAAACAAACTCCAGTTGTGCTATTATGTTGACTTTTGGACAAATACCCTTATGAAAGGCATGAAACTCCTTATCCCCTAGCTATGAGTAAAATAATACCACTACTGTTCTTCTTGAAGGATGGATTTGGCATTGAATAAACCAAAAAGGTTGATATGCCATTAAAAAAAACAACTCTTTATTAACATTTTATCAAAGAATGATCCCTGTAATCACTCCAGTGCTGTATATGTTGACCCTTGGTCACTAGCACCAGTTGTGATCATCTGTGCTCTATCAACCCCGACTGCTCTGAACCTTACAAACTCAAAAGTCACTCTACAATTTTCATAAATTGATTTCTATTTCTGCCATTAATTCTTTCTCAATTTTCATTTGAACTATTGGATTTCTTCTGCCTAGAAATCTGACATTGTCCATCACTTCAGATAGCTAACTGCACATATACAACAGTATATATACAAGCACTAAGGATACTATGTCACAGTATTTAACTGACTTTCCACCAAATCAGAATATGGCACAAGGCTATTTTAAAGTGGGGAGTCATGCATGGATCAAAACCCATGCTTAGGGGATGTCCTCGTGGTGTAATGGTTAAAGCAATGGACTGCGGAATCGTAGGATGCGAGTTCGTACTCCAGTTGCGCTATTACGTTCACTTTCGGGCAAATACCCTTGGAACAGGTATGAATCCCCTAATCCTCCTAGCTATGGGTTAAATAGTACCACTACTGTTCTTCTAGGACAATGGCTTTGGCATTAAATAACCTACAAAGGTTGATATGCCATTAAAAAAACCCAAAGAAACCAAAGAAAGAAACCAAAATCCATGCTTGGCCAGACTAAAAAATGCTTAGTCCTGTTGACATTCTCCTATTAGGGTACCTTAGGTGCCAAGCCATAAACTCTGCTCTGCAAAACAGGTACTGCCTAGAAGAAGAGCCTCTTATGATCAAGCAGATGTGACGAAACGCTTCATACCACTACCCCTGTGCATACCTATGAGGATAGCATATTGCATTTGTCTTAGCTCGCACCTGTTAGCCAGCAGGTGGCAGCTGACACCTAAGGGTACTCTGTCACATCCTAGCTAAACTTTCAATTGACTTACATAGCCAATTTTGCTACCCACAATTTCTTGTTTTCTTTCCATTCATTGTAATTCAAGGGAAAACAGGGAGCATCCATTAAATGTGGGTTTTTTTTGTCTCCTTCATTCAAACCAGTTTATTTTGAAAGAGTATTTGATAGTATGCCAGGATATTACCTTTTATAGAAGTTATTCTCAAGATATAAATGTTAGGAAATCATTGTTGTATATAATTGACAAATAATATTTGTGTCATATTCTAAAATGATGATTTTTTGTTTTGTTTTGTTTCTCCTAACTTTGATGTTGCAGATTGAACCCTGAATGTCAGTTCTAACTGAAAATGTTGAAAAATAGTGCAATGGGGAAGTGGTTGGACCATGTGCCTCCAATGTGTGGGCCAGGACACTTGGGCTCTCTACCCAGTCCTATGGACTGTGATTACAGATTGCCTTCATATGGTAACATTAAAAACTTTTGAAATTTTAGTGCTGCCATATTGTTTTTTAAAAATTATTTTTCTATTTTTTGTTCCCATTTTTGTGTTGCTTTAGATGTATCTTTGGCTTCTTATTGTTTTTGGATAATCACTGCATGAATATATTTCATAAAAAGGAACTTGAAGTTTTCATTACAGAAGCTGAAATAATACCTTTTATTCAACTACTATATTTGAATATCATCTTGTATGTAGAATAAAAACTGATATAATGATTAGATTGTTTGAAATTATTGTCCGATTTTATCGTTCCATTGAATGTAAAATTAGAAATCTAATGTCTGTTAAAGTTGCCACTTGGTTTCTTGCTGTGAGGTGATCTTCAGGTAATTGAATTTTAATGATATATTTTTTTTTTATCTTCTGTATTTTTTTTATGTTTTACAAGTGATAAAGCTGTCATTACAGACATATTGTATGGTATTATATATTATTTACCAGCTTGGTTTATGACAATCTATTTCATGCTATTTGTGTTTTTCTAATAGGCCTATTTGAAATAATAAAATAAGGCTTATTTGAAAATTGCAAAGGATATTCCAGACCAGTAAATATATTATACCACACAAACACTCTATATATAAATATACAGTTTTTATTTTTGAATCAATTCATGAATTTTTTTTAAGTGCTCAATATGCAGATCTGTTATTATATGTATTTTCATGTCATCATTTAGTTGTGTTAATATTATGGAGTCCTTTGATGCTCATCATCCGTCCCTATCATCCTTCGCTCCTGGCAGATGCTCTAAACGGCATCTGGTGTCCTTACAGAGCTGATATATGTAAGTCTTTGCTGGTTGACCAACACTGGTGTTTCCATGTGTAGGAGTCCATAGGAGATTGTCACTTATGAGTTCATCTTCATTTCTCCAGTATCATCATACTGGATGAATTGTGAGATGGGACAGCTGCAGTTTTGGGGGTTGCTGCTTCCAGGATTTGTTCAAAACAGCATGAAAGAAAATGTTAGTGAACAGTAAAAACAATAATGGTTGACAGTATTACATCAAAAATAAATAAGATATTAAGGATTCATTGTTGTTTTTTTACAGCTAATATATATATATATATATATATATATATATGTGTGTGTGTGTATATGTGTATGATTTGCTATATTTGTAAAAGTACTCAACATTGGTTGGTGATTGTCAGTTTCTCTCCTACCTGACCAACAAACCAAGTGGTTCCCACATGGTGTTTATCTTTTTAGTAGATAAAGGATACTCAAAATGTGGGAACCACTCTGTTAATTTCTCTTCAATGCAATGATTAGGCTGTCACTTAGCATCGTTGTCTCTGTGTCTATGCTATCCTAATTATATATATATATATATATAGTGAACTAAATAAATCACTATAAAAACATTTTTTTCGTAAAAAGTGCTCATATGCTGGCCAGTAGAGCAGGATAAAAACTAAAAAGAATAAATGTATTGTCACCTCCTCATGACAGTCTATTAGTTTTACATATCTTTACAAAGAAAAACAAAATAAAATCATCAGATGAGATAGGAAACTAATGAAACTGTCATGAGAAAATGAGTTGATATTTATTCTTTTTAGCTAATCTTTTATAAGCAAAAAAAAATTTTCTGTAATGTTTGTGTTTTATGAAATATTTTTTAAACAGTTCTGACCTCATATGCATTTAAAGTTCCCTGTGCAGTTTTTTTTACCATTTTTGGTAGCACTCCCAAAGAGAAACAAGAAAATATTTTATGAGTCAGGATTCTGGAATTTTTTTTATTTATGTAATTTTTTTTTGTAATTCAAGGAGGCTTAATGTGTCATTTAATCTTATTTGTCTCCCTCTCTCTCTTATATATATATGCGCGCGTGTGTGTGTGTGTGTGTATAGAAAGGGTGCGGAAGCAAAATCAGGAATATTCTAGTATAATAATAAATGACTCTATTATAAAATAAGATACATTTTAATTTTAAAAGGTAAACAAAAAGATAAGAAGATATAGACAAAACAGTAAATTTACTCAATATGGTCACCATTTTTTTTCAATTATTATATCAATACACCTTCAAAACGATTTGTATGCCTTCAAAATAACTCTTCAGATATTTTATTCTGTACCTCCTCAATGGCATTCTTAAGCGGATAAATATTTGAATGGGAAGTTGCATTTGTTTTGTTTTCTAAAATACCCCATATAGCATAATCAAGGGGGTTTAAAGTCTGGGCTTGATGGTGGCCATAAAGAAACTCCAATTATTTTGGAAATTTTTTTTGGCTTGGTTTCGGCGTTAAGCAAATCAGATTCTTTGTCATTTCTTTTCTTGCTCACTCATATTGGCCTGAATTTTAATGAAAAAGTACTTGAATAGTAGGGCTAATCATGAAAATTTAGATTTGTTTTTTTCAAAAATTTGACTAATCAGACTAAAAAAATGTTTTAAAAATTATTCTATATTTTGCTTCCACACCTTGTGTGTGTGCGTGTATATATATATATATATATATATATATATATATAATTCAGATAAGTATTTTATTCTGCTTTTCACTTGTAATACTCTCTATTTTCTGTTTTAAAAATTTAAACTCTGCGTAAATTACTTGATCCCTATGGGTTACGTTGCTCAAGGTATCTTGCAAAATAACTTCATTGTATATATATATATATATATATATCCTGTTTTTTTGTTTTGATTAACTAACATGTTTTCCAATTATTTATGTATTTATCAGCACTTCTGCTTGTCTATGGTTTCTAGTTGTATCACTTATGATAAAAATTGAGAACACAGGACCATTGGTCCTCTGAAATCCTTTTAAATAACTACAGTAAACAAGTCACAGAAAGAAAATGGTGAATTGAAAATAAGTAGAAAGAAGGTGAATTGAAAATAAATTGGAAGAAAAAAGAAATAGAAAAAGTAATCCAGCAAAGACTGAAGTTTAGAAAGTTGTAGTGAAAGAAGAAGAAAGATGATAGTGGAAAAGAGAGATGAAGCAGTGTCATAAAATGTGTATGGTGAAAAGGTTAGGAGTTATGCCCCTTTGAGTGTAGATAGGTGTTGTACAAAAGGTTACTGAATGAGAAATAACCAAAATAGAGTGTACCATTGTGGTACTAAGATTTTTTGATCCCCTAGTGACCCCACCGTGGTAAAAAGTGGATGAATGCTAGACCTCTGTTAAACTCCTTAAAGGTTTATTTACAACTAGGTAGCAAGTAGTTACTGGGAGAAAGAATTCTCTTTTTATTTTCTTCATATTCTCTTAATCTCTTAGTTTGTTCATGAAGAGATAATGTTTTTGAGTTGCTCATAGGTGATGTTCTTGCTGATTTCAGGTCCAGCAGTTGAAGGAGTTTAGTGAACAAGCTATCTTTCTTCTGTTTTCACTATTTTCTCCGTAATAGCCAGAATTATGGTTCAGTTATCAAAGGAGTTTGATGAACAAGATATTTTTCTTCTGTTTTCATTATTTCTCTTCAATAGCCAGAATTGTATTCATGAGCTTCTCTTACACCATCATTTCAATGTACAAAAGAGTCTATTTCAGGAGTTTGTTATCATTGAAGGAGTCTGATAAATAAGTCATCTTTCTTCTGTTTTTGCTACTTTTCTCCATAATAGCCAAAATTATGTTCATGTGTTACTCTTCCACCAGAAGAGTCTACCCCATGAGTTCATTATCATCACACTTTTCCTCATGCCTGACTTTTATTTGGTTCCACTTTCATTTCTTCCGCTGTCTTTCTGGTGCACAGAAGAGGCCATCCGACTTTTTATCTCTTTCAATGTCATTCTGGTGCACAGATGAGTCTACTCCATGAGTTCATTATCTTCATGCTTTTCCTTGTGCCTTGTTTCTCTTTCCTTTCTCTTCATAGTTTTTCTCAGGATTATAGGCAGGCTTTTGCAAGTTCTAACCCATAAGTGCATGTTCTCCTTTCAATCTATTTTCAGCAACTGTCTTCTGTTTTCGATATTTTCTCCATAATAGCCAGAATTACATTTAAGAGTTCTTTTTCCACTGTCATTCCTGTGCATAAAAGATTGAAATCCATGAGTCGGCCAAGGAAGTCTGGGGAATAAGTTATCTTTCTTCTGTTTTTGCTATTTTTCTCCATAATATCCAGAATTGTGTTCATAAGTTTCTCTTCTACTGAAAGAGTCTACTTTATGAGTTTGTTATCTTCAGACTTTTCCTTGTGCTTGACTTTGCTTCTGATGATGACTTATCCTCCCCCTTTCTTTCCCTCCATAATTTTTCTTGGGATTACAGGTGGATTTTTGTACACACTAACACATAAGTGCATCTTCTCCTTTCAAACCATTTTCAGCAACTGTCCTTTCCAGGTCAAAATCAGCTGGCATTCCTGTGATTTCTCTATTCTCTGATTGGTTGGTTTTATCCACTCAGAATTGTCTTCTGACTTTCAATTGGGCTAATGGTTCAGTTTGTTTCAGTATCTATCCGTGCAGTGAGAGAGAGTGAGATATATATGATATAAATGGGTTCTTGCCTGCTGTCCATCACAGTTAGGTAGTCTATTTTATCATTATCCATAAAAAAAACATGGGTATATATATATATATGGATTTCTATATGATTTTTTAAAAAAAGTAACATATGTATATTTACTTCACAAAGTCTGACCACAGGAGGATAGAAAGTCTTTAGTAGTAAAACTGTTATCATCAAGGAAAATGGAATGTATGAGACACCTTTTTCTGACAAGGCTGACACACAGTAAGATTCTAACTCACTTGTAAAGGTTTGCTAGTCTAACCATTACATCATGTGAAGTGCCTCTCAGGTTAGAATAACCAAAAATTTTCTCATTATTCTGTATAATGTCATGTCATATTTTGTATATGAGTGGAAAAAAATCTTCTTTTAATCTTTTATTTGTTAATTTCTATTTATTTATTTTACTTAAAATGATGGGAAGAAATAAAATACACAGATTCACAAATATGGAGGTTTTATATATGGAATATTTGATGATTTTTAAATGAATCAAAATTTAGCACTCGTCTTTCAATTTTAAAAATTTCTTGTTTTTATAAAACTGAAATTAGCATGAGTTGGTATAAAAGCAAAAAGGATTTGAAAAATCTATTCTTTTTAGATGCAGTAACAAGTCAAGTTCTGACTTGATTTTATCCGATATCAACCATTGTAGGTTATTTAATGTCAAATCTGTTTATATGTATATATATATATATATATATATATATATATATATATATATATGATTTGCAAACATAAGTCAACAAAGTTAGATAGATAATTCCAAGTATTGCTATGTATCACTAACAATTCATTTAAACATCAACCATTTGTTTCCAGACAGTTAAATGATCAAACAGTTCTATTTCTAACAATTCAATTTTGCACTCAGTTTAAGTGTCAAACTATTCTATTTGACTCATAGATCAGACCCTTTCCAGTGCTACCACTTCGGGGCAAAGTGGACCTGGGAGCGATGGCATTAAAGGGGTACTCTGGGTTCCCCAAAACTCCAGCATTACTGGAGCCTCACCATCAGACTGTCTAGTGTCATATCCAGGACACATATTGGTGGCGGGGTATTCTACGACTCGGCTAGCTAGGCTGAAGTTAAGTTGTGGCTAGTAATAATCTTCTCACCTAACTTGTTAATCATTGCATAATGAGACACCCAAATATATATATATATATATATATATATATATATATATATATATATATATAAGGCTCTTTGTATCTGTTTCCATTCATGAATGATCTCCTCGCAAACATCTGTTGTCAGTAGGTCTCTGGTTCATTCCCAGGTTTTGGTATCATGAAGAGAAAGTAAAATTAGATGTACTGCCCAGCATAGAGATTGAACTTACAAACTCCAGCTTATGAGTAATGTTTTTTGTCTTATAGATCTGTCATCGCTGTTAGAATGGTTCAGCCAGGGAAGTGGTAAACATCAAGACAGTTTTTCTCCAGGCAATAGGAAAAAAAATGTAGCTGGGAGAACCTTTGTCAGTTACTGAAAATTGACAAAGGCTAAATCCGTGAATTTGACTACAAGGGTGGTGGAGAATAAAAATGGCAGGAAAGATCAGGTTAAGCACTGAGATGTTGAAACTATTCTGGAATGAGGGAGATGTTATTGGTTGACTTGGTAAAATAAAGCTAGTGGCAAAGTATTAAGACATCACAGATATTGCTAGTCTGATACCATTCTACCTTGAAGACGAGGCTCTTGCTTTATATCTCGTTATAGTATAAGACATACAACTTAATGCAGATCAAATTAAGATTGAAGGAGGTATTCAATGAATTGTCTTTAATTGGAATCATTTTGAGATGAGGCATCTTAATCTGAGAATTAATTTTTTATCTATTGTGAACTTTTTGTCCTCATCTTGGTAGTTTTGTGTTGTTTCTTCTTCACTACGTTTCGGCCAAATTTCACCTCTTGCCTTCTTCAGGTGATTAACCGTGACCTCAGATAGGAATACTGAGTCTTGTAACCATATCCCCAGTAATTACTGTACACACCCGACTATGGAAGAACAAATAAGGAGAACAAATAATTGGATTTATAAGACCAAAAAATCCAACCTTGATTGCCCCTCAGGGCCCGTGGTGCAGCAGATAGAGGCATTGAGTCTCCACACTTCCAGGTGAGCATTGTCAGAATACAGCAGTTTCAATTCCTACCCAAGCCGGCCAGAGGTTTACTTGGTCAAAAACATGGTGCGATAGACAACAACTATGGAAGGCTGTAATTACTGGGGATACGGTTACAAGACTCAGCTTATTATATATGAATAATTACAGTATTTATTAAAATATAAAAGTTAATTTTTTATGCCTTTTCTGGATTACTTCACTTTAAAAATAAATACAAGTGCTTGCGAACTTTCATGAAAAGTTAATGGAAAGAATTGATTCTTCCCAGACATTAAGTTTCTGAATACACAGATCCAAAATGCATATTTTTCAGCAGTTGATTGATTTTTCTTTTCTGCTGACCTGTGTGTCTCGGTCAGAAGTTGGCTGCACTTTGATGGTTTAAATGCACTCTGTTTTTGCAGACAATTTAGAGATTGGCAGCCATCTTTGCCTCTGGCTTGAATTAAAATGGAGGCGCCCAGAACGTAATGGGTAAATAGAACTTGGCTGAAATTTTTCAATCTTGATGTTAATGTTGGCTACTTTGTATGAAAATCCAATCTACTTCAGTACGTTTGAGTGATTGATTGATTTTAACCTATAAACCTGGCTAGGGTTATTTTATACCTAGAGGTTAGGGAATCACTTTTATATCATTATTTCTTGAAACATTTTTTTTGCAAATGGTCCTATCAAATTATTTTGAACAACTCTACTTAATTCATAAATGGGACCCTAACAGGTACTACTACTCCAGGTCAAAGTAGAACTGGGAGTAATGGCAATGATGGGGTACTTCACACTCTTCAGAACTGGAGTCTCATTATCAGGTTGAGTTTAGTGTTATACTCAGGACACCTTTTTTTTTTTTTCCTGAGAGTCTTATGCCTCTGTAGGGAAGACAGTATATTTTAAGCTCTGCTAATAGGGTTAAATTGTGAGGATCCTACATGAGGGTGGTGACAAAAATTGCTCAATTCCATCGGCATTTCACTTTGTAATATCTCAAGCATCAGACATTTACTATGACTCTATCCTATTAAGTGTAATGAAGAAATGCATTTTAGTGGTGAGAATCCCGTGGAGCTAAGCTTTGGGGTTATGTCCCCCAGCTATGAATGACCAAGGTTTCTGTAATAAAGACAGAAGTTCTGAGTCAGACTAGTTACCTTCCAAGGCCTAGTATAGTAAACAGTGGTGAATATTGGATCAGTACTTTGTACCAAGTTGAACAGTTGAAGATGTATGCTAATTACTGTTGTGTCCCCCGGAAAGGGTCACTAATGAAAACGCAAACACAGATATTAGATAACAGATTATATTACACAAGAGAGATAGAGTTACATAAAAAAGGTAAGAAGTCTCGTACTGTTTAGATAACACTGATATTGATCTGCCTTTCTGGCAGCGAAATCTCTGTACTAATAATGGTGAGAAGAGTCCATTATAGTGAGATGGGTAAGGTTCCCACAACAGTTACAAAGCCAACTAATAGTGTAACAATACTTCAAGGTTTGTTTCTTATGTCCTCTAAACAAAAGCAGATGAAACTCTCTCACAAAGGTCCATTCTATGTGTGTCAACTGAATGTCACTCTCATTTTGGTTTGCTCCGTCTGTCTCACACTTCAAGACTGCCGTCTGTTGCTTATGTACAATACTAACTTATAAATATGTATAAGTGATGGCAGTACAAGTGCTAAGATTACTTTGCAAATGGTCACTTATACAACCCATACACTTACCAACATATGAAGCAGTGTGACCTTTTTACATAAGTTCAAATCATCTCTTTCCCTCAGTCTTATGGACATAAAAGTGACAGCCAGGTGCCAGTCTTCTAATTCTCATACTCCTGTGCGGCAGGACAGCTGCAGCCTCTTTTCTGGTTGAATTGTCTGGAGAAGTGTCTGAGGTGCTCATGTCCAGCTCTGTTGTCAGATGAGTTCATAAGCCTGCCGGAATCCAGATCATCCATTCTATGACTGCCCAATGATGTTCTGTTGCCACCGTCTGCTGCTGTATCTAATCTCAGTCAGTGCCACAGATCTTTTACACCTAGTCTACCTTGCTATTTTACCCATAGCTGGTCGAAGAAGAGAAGAATTTATACCTTTCCCCATAAATAGAAATACAAAGTAAACAAAACAATTTTTACTGAAATTTGAACTGTGGCATGATGATCCCCATTTTCTATACTGAGACACATTATACAGTATATTTTTTTCATAATGTGTATAAATGAACATTTAGCTTTAATTAAGGGTAATTTTTTGTCTTTCTTGGATCCACATAATGGAATGGGGAGCAATTAAACGTTGTAATTGTTATATTTTCTGCTTGTTGGTTCCTTTAAGAGATTTGTTTAGGATTGGTTTTGTAAATTAACTTCTCTTTGATAGCATTGTAATTTTTATGCTTGTTCAAAATAGAACACAAAATTTTCATTATTTCTTACACACATATATATGTGTGTGTGTGTGTGTGTGTGTGTGTGTGTGTGTATATAAGGGTACCTTGAACATACAGGAGTCCTGACACAGCTCCTGAGAGAGGCAAAGGAAAGCAAAGGGGACTTGACTGTATTATGGTTGGATCTCGCTAACGCCTACGGGTCCATGCCACACAAACTGGTGGAAGAAGCCCTAAAGAGACATCACGTACCGCCATCAGTATGTGATCTCATTGCAGACTATTATAAGAATTTCTGGCTGAGAGCATGTTCAAGTACAGTAACATCAGAGTGGCAGACCCTGGAAAAGGGTATCATTACAGGGTGTACTATGTCTGCCGTCCTATTCTCATTGACTATGAAGATGCTTGTAAAGGCGGCAGAGGTGGAATGCCGAGGCCCTTTGTCTAGATCAGGAGTCCACCAATAAGGGCTTACATGGATGATTTAACCGTGACGACGACATCTGTCATGGGAGGTAGATGGCTCTTAAAGGGTCTCAAGAGAAATATGACCTGGGCTAGAATGTATTTCAAGCCAGCAAAATCCAGGTCACTAGTATTAAAAAAAGGCAAGGTCATGGAGAAAGTCCGATTTACAGTCGCAGGAGAAACAATACCTACTCTGAGTGAAAAGCCTATTAAGAGCTTGGGCAAGACTTTCAACAGTAGTCTGAAGGATACAGCCGCAAAACAGAAGACTATAAAAGATCTTGAGGAGTGGCTAACGAAGATCGACAAATCTGGATTGCCTGGTCGATTTAAGGCATGGTTATTCCAGCATTCAGTTTTGCCCCGGATATTGTGGCCATTGCTCGTCTATGATATTCTGATTACCACCGTGGAATCGTTAGAAAGAGCAATTAGTAATCGGTTGAGAAGGTGGCTGGGCTTGCCGAGATGCTTAAGTGGTGTGGCTCTCTACGGGAACAGCAACGCGTTGCGCCTCCCTTGCAGCAGTCTCGTGGAAGAATTCAAAATCACGAAGACAAGAGACTGCTGCAGTATACAGAGTCTGAAGATCCAAAGGTGGCGGCAGCAGGAATTCAGATAAGATCTGGCAGGAAGTGGAGTGCGAAGAGAGAGTTGCAAGTGGTGGAGGAGAGACTTAGGCATAAAGCTATCTTAGGGTCGATAGCTAAAGGCAGAGCAGGATTGGGGTTTTTCCCCTCGATGCATACCAACAGTGCCAAAGGCAAAGAAAGATGCCAACTCATCCTAGAAGAAGTCCGTGTGAGCGTAGAAGAAGTGCATTACGGTAAAATGGCTGGTCTGAATCAGCTAGGAGCCTGATATTGCACTCTGATAACATAAAGCAGTGCATTATTTGGGAACTGTCGGTGTCATGGGAGGAATATATTACTCTCGCTAATGAGGAGAAGAGGTCCAAATACCAAGAACTGGTCGAACAATGTCAACAAAAGTCATGGAAGATACATTATGACCCCGTAGAAGTTGGTTGTAGGGGCTTTGCTGGACAGTCTTTGGGCAGAGCCCTAGCAAAAATTGGTATAGTCGGGGCAGCTAGAGTGAGGGCGCTGAAGGACATTACCAATACAGTTCTGAAGGCGTCAAAGTGGATTTGGCTTAAGAGATCAGAGCCATGGAAGAAATAAAGAGGACGATGGAGGAGCCTAAAAATTAAGACGAGGAGACATATTACACATTATAAGAGTATATTGAGTTAATATTAAGTTAGGGTAGTCGGAATGTAAAGGGGAGGGGTTGAGAATCATTGGCGTTTGCGAGGGGGTATGGATATTTAATCATCTGTTTTTTTTTTGGGGTTTTTTTTTGTCCTCATATACTGGTTATGGTCTGCTACTAATTTAAGGTTTTAATAAGTTTATTTGCCAGCGCCCACTAGTAGTTTTAGTTAATTGATTGAAACCTAATAGCAAATAGTTCATGGGATGAAGTGGGGGGACTGGAGATAGGTTCGTAATAGTAATAAGTTAGAATGTAAGGAGTTGAATAGAGTAGCGTTTTTTTTTTTTTTTTTTTTTTTTTGAGAAATATGCATTAGATTGGTAATATGAGCATAGATTATTGATAAACGGGAAGGGAAATCTAGGCAAATAAGTATGAGTTAATCTGTAGCAAATGATTTCGTGAGCCAAATAAATGGGAGTTTTTTGTTTTTTTTTGTTTTTTTTTTTGGTTTCGAATAAGGGTATAAGGTAAGAGTTAAAGACTGACTGAATAGTTTGAGTAGGGGCTTATTTCATGTTAGTTTGGAAGTATTAATATAGGATAGATTTGGTGGGGTTATTTGTGTAAGTCTTGTGAAGTGTAACTCATGGACGTGGACGAGTATTAAAAATACCATCTTACCTCGGTACCGAATCCGGAAGTAGTCAGCCGAAACCGGATGAGGTAAAGATGGTATTATATATAGTAGAGGAGTGTGGAATGCCCTGTTTTTCATTGGCTGTTACTGAAGGACAGATGTCTATAAGAACGGCCAAAGTCCGGCCTTATTATTAATATTTTTTTGCTTTGGTAAAGGCACAAGCGTAGCACGTCGCGATCAAGGAGGCGGCTTGGCTCTTCCAGAATCATGCCGGGGTTTCTGTCGGAGCTGATATGATGCAAAAATAACCTGAAAACGGCGATGAAGATAGTGCATCACTGAAGACCTCCTTGATGCATCTAGGATGTATGATTGAAATATATATATATATATATATGTATGTAACAGTGCTGGTTGTCACTAAATCATTTTGTGGGTTTGTGGAGAACCAAGTGCAATATAATATGGAGAGTGCTCAATATCTAGGACAGAGCTATTATATAATAATAATAAATATATATTAGATTTATATATTTAATGCCATGGCATTAAATATATAAATCTAATATATATAGAATGTAATACTTACATTCACCATCTACATACGAGTGAGTTTTAGTCATTTTTTTCATTATTTTATGAAAGTTACACTTGAGTCCCCAAAATTATATATCAGCAATCAAACCAAAGTTACCATCTTCTTATTGGCTTGGAGAGGGATAGATGAAAGAAATATGGTGGGTAGTTAAATTGTTGCTAGTTGAAGTCATAGTTTGAAAAATAAATCCCCAAAAATATTTTGATTTAAAAAGTATCATTTTAAGAGAAGCATAGTTTTACAGGGTGATCTTCCACCCAATTCCACAAACATGAAAACACATACTACAAATGGTATAGGAAATTTCTCTCCCTATATATATATATATATATATATATATTTTGTTGTAGGTCCTAAGAGAGAATAAAAATATTTCAAAATGGGTTGGTCTACGAAGAGATTTGTATTTTTAGAATTTATTTATTTATTTTGTTCTTACATACATGTATGTTTCCAGCTTGTTGCTTTTGTCAGAGAACATATGGCACAAGGCCTTGTTAATGGGGTACTCAGTGAGACTTGAATTCACTCGTGTTTGCAGCTTAACACTCATTTTAATATATATATATATATATATATATGAGTGGCGACTCTAGCCTATTTTTGCTACTCGTGCCCCTCCACCCGCCCTCTGTCAACTTCAGTTCCCAACCCGTGGTCTGTGGACCCAAAGTAAGTCATCATAGTTGCTATTGCGTGATTCTCCATTGTATAGCACGGATTGACAAACGTACCTTGCATGGTGTTTTTTTTTTTTGTAAACAATCAAGATACTATATAATTTGTAGTCTTGTTAATACAGTAGATAAGATAATTTTTTTTCCTTTCAAAGGTATAGAAGAAAAGAGAAGATGTTCATTACTATGCCAAGAAAAATATGTTTATTAGAATAAAGAAACTGATGACAATATACACAGACACAGCTAGTAGTTTCAATTTCGCTTAAAATAAAGATTATTTGTTGAAAATGTATTCAGATAAACAAATTTTAGTTACAGAATGTAATATATGCAACATTCATTAAAGAAATAGAGATCTGTTAGTGAAAAAACGAATTAAAACATGCCATTTAACCAACATTTACCATAGCGATGATGATGATGTCAGGACGGCTATAATCTTCTATCCCCCCTCTCTCTCTCTCTTTCTCTCTCTTGGTCCCTCTCCCTCTTCCCAAGACAGCAGTCAGCAGTCAGAATGTGCTAAAATTTTTGAGCACAATGTTTGGGTTGCTCTTGCTATTGGCTACAGCCAAAAGCGGATTTCTCTAACATTACTGTTATTATAAGGGTCTAGTGCTTGGCACGGATTTGCGCGTGTTCAACATTATAGCCGATTTTATGTGATGTTCAATGAATCTGATGGTGGCCGGACAAAGACCATCCGTTCAAAACAGCATCGTTGTATTATTCCCAGATATATTTATGAACTTTTGGCTACTTTGTAATCGAAACTTGAATAGATACATAATTTAATTGAGATCAGACTAAGTATGTTTGCTTGAAATTAATGGATGATTTTTAATCCATTTTGAAGAACATTGATCGAGTTATTGGTCGTGCTGGGCACGAGTAGGACTAGTCCCGTCTCCGCCCCTGATATATATGCGTGTGTGTGTGGTCCATTAGAGGCAAAGCAGATTTTTAGATGTTTGTTTTTGTTCCTTCTGGCTGTCTTTTCTCCTCTCTCTGGTTGTTCATTCTTTCTTTCTTTTCTCTATTCGTTTATTTGTCTCTTCCAACAGCAATTGTTTATTTTTATATATATATATATATATATATATATATATATATATATATATATATATATATATATATACACACAATTAAAATCTAGATAAAATGTTAATTTTGGTTTTAATATATAAAAAAAAATGATATAGAAATGTAATATATACATTCATGATCAGGATAAGTGCAAGTTCCAGTAATTTCCTTAATAATTTATAGAAGTTTCATTTATGTTCAAAAAATTATATATTGACTAAAAGTGACCATCTTTTTAGTGATTGATGCAATGAAAGACTAAAAAAATATGGTGGATGGGTGAATTGTAACTTGTTAAAGATGTAATTATTAGATGTAACAGTTGAGTAAAAAAAAAAATGAAGGAAATGAAGGTCTCCTGGACCATTGGCGAACACTCTGCTCATTAGACCAAATTATTTTAAACCCCCAGCTTTAAGAACCATTCATAAGCACTATTTAGTATTGTTTAATTCAATATAAATAATCATTTTGATTTATTTTTCTTCTAAAGTTTGAAATTTTAAATTCTATATGATTCATTATTTTGCAGCAATATGGTTTCTTAGTGAATATTGCTAGAGAAACTCTTTTTATGAAAGGCCGTACCCTTCCCCATGAGAAACAGAAGAACAGGGCCCAAGATAGTTTGGTGGTGTTAACTTAAAATCGCAAATTATTATCATCTACTAATACTACTACAACTAATTTTTTTAAAAGTTACCAAAGCAAATTGGGGGTGTCCTCGTGGTGTAATGGTTAAAGCGATGGACTGCAGAATCGTAGTAAGCGAGTTCATACTCCAGTTCAAACCTTTACTTTCAGGCAAATACCCTTGGGAAAGGTATGAACCCCCTTATCCTCCCAGCTATGGGTTAAATAGTACCCCTACTGTTCTTCAAGGATAATAGCTTTGGCATTAAATAACCTACAAAGGTTGATATGCCATTAAACAAAGAAACCAAACCAAACCAAAGCAAATTGACAAAGGTACAAAGTTGATAAAATTTGGCAGCTAAAATCTTGTGAGATATTTAATCAACAATAATAGACTAAAAGATACTACTCCTGTCCTCTAATAATTGTTACATTTTATTAGGTTTGCTGTTGGATGTGGCCTGGTGGGACCTAGCCCTTCCTGGAAATCAAAAGGTGTGAATGTGATAGGGGCAGAAATGTATCTGAGAACTGGATTTTACAAATAGAAAAAAGAGAAAATAAGTTAAGTAAAATAAAAGATGAAAATAATTCTCTTATGTGAAGTGCGAACAACACCTTCAAATCTTAATTAGGATGGTTTCATGGAATTCAAAAAATGAAGTACAAAGTTTTTTCTTTTGAGCAGCATTTCTCAACACTTTACCCTTGTGGAATCCTTGAAATAGTTTTCCTATGTCAGGGAATCTCTGCATCGGAATTATTATTTACCATTATTAATATCTATATGCATTAGCCTATTAATCCTTGTTTTCCACTGAACCCCTGGTAACCTCTTGTGAAACCTTTGGGAAACTCTGCTTAAGAATAATAATTCCTACATTTTTTTTTTAAATCCTGTTTTTTTTTATTGTTATTATTCAAAAATTAACAATCCATGTGAGATCATTATTATTATTATCTTTTTTTTTTTTTTTTTTTTTTTCTAAAGAATTGACTAAATTTTATCTTAAACAGACAATATCTGTTGTTTTTATTTTATTTTTTTAGAACTATTGTTTGAACTGTTGAGACAGTTATAAACTTTAAACTTTTAAAATGATTAAAGTAGTTTTAAAAAAATTGCAATTAAAATGTGCCTCAGTGCAGTAACAAAGTTCATGTCTGGATTATTATGAAGTACTTCTATTCCCACCCCCATCTCTCAGACTTGATGGTTCCCCCTTGCTTGAAATACTCTGGGGACAGGCTTGCTTTTAATGTATGAAATTTATATGCAAATGTTATCAGACAGAAGTAGTATTAATTTTGAGCTGTCATACTCATAATTTAACAATTTATTATTTTTTCATCCAAACAAGCTGATAATAACCCATTAATTATGTATAATTAAACTACAATTTTTTTCTGGGTCTAATTTGACATCCTTTCATATTTTTTCCTATCGTCTCAAAGATCTTTAGCTTCCTTTAATTGAGAACATTTAAATTTGTCATCTTTTAAGTGAGGTCGGCAGCTGGTTTCATTTAAAAAAAAAAATTCTATTTAGCATTTCTTGCTTTTCGACATAACTTAAGTTCGCTAGCCCAATTGGCTTGGGCTGTAGAATACACTAACTGCATCTCTGAAGAAGGGTAAGACCCCACCAATGAGTATTCTGGATATGACACTAAACAATCTGATGGTGAGATTTCAATAATGCTTCATTGTCATTGCTCCCTGGTCCACTCTGGCCTGGAGTGGTGGCACCTGATAGGATTGTATTTATGGATCAAATAGAACTGTTTGACATTTAAACTAAGTACAAACAAATGACTTATGGTAAATTGAATTGTTTGAAATAGAACTGTTTGATCATTTAATTGTGTGTAAACAAATGACTAATGTTTAATTGAATTGTTAGTGATACTTAGCAATACTTGGAACCATTTAACTTTGACTTATGCTAAATTGAATCATTAGAAATATAATTGTTTGATCATTTAACTGTATCTACAAAATGTGTTTACAAATCATATATCTACTATATGTGTAAAAACAGAATTTGGAATTAAATATATAATAATGGTTGATATGCCATCAAATCAAACCAAACCTAAGGTTAGCTATATTTTACTTTGTACTGTTGACCTATTAGCTGGGGGTTGTAGAATATGCTGATTGCATTTCTGCTGTGGAGTAAGATGCCCCCACTCCCAATGAGTGTCCTGAGTATGATACTAAACCATCCAATAGTAAGGCTACAGTTCTGGAGCTATGGGGATTAGGGAGTTCCTCTTCATTGCTATTACTCCCAGGTCCACTCTGACTTAGTTGTAGTGGTAGTACTTGTTAGGGTCCCATCTATGGGTCAAATAGAACTATTTTATCATTTATCATACTTGAAACTATTTTGCCATGTACAAACAAATCATTAGTATTAAATAAAATTATTAGTGCTGGATAACAATACTTGAAACCATTTAGCTGTGTGCAAAAAATTAGCTCTGGCTTGTTTTAAAAATTTTACCTACAAATAAATATATTAACCGTATTTGGTATTAAATAACCTACAATAGTTAATATAATCAGTGTAGGTTATTTAATGCCAAATTCTGATTATATATGTGGTGCCTTCAATAAGTTTCCAGACTTTTTTCGTATGGGCTTTAAAATTGTCGTAGACTCTTGAAAATTCAGTATGTTATTGCTATATATCTTATGAGATAACTGACCAATTTTTATGATTTCAGATTCAAATGAACAGATACAGCAGGAATTGGAATACACCCTACTAAAACCTGAATGTCACAGTTGGTGAATTTCAAAAATGCAATCTGGATGTAAGGACACTTTAGAAGAACAATATACAATAAAATTCTGTTTTAAACTTGGAAAAAATGCCACAAACGTATGGAATGCTTCAGACTGCTTTTGGAGCATTTTGCATGAATCGGGCATCAGTTTTTGAGTAGCATAAGAGATTTAAGGAAGGCACAGTCTATGAGGGATGGTGAGAGGTGTGGGAGGAGTAAGGAAGTCAGAACACCAGAATTGAATGGCCAAAGGGTTAGGGTTACTATGTTGAGGTTTTAAGGGAGTTCAGGGAGAGATTCCGTCAGAAGAGGCCAGCACTCTTCAAATCGGGTCAGTGGCATTTCCACCAGGACAATGCGCCAGTCCACGACTCCATCTTTGTCACAGACTATTTAACCAAGATGGGCATCAAGACAGTTCCTCAGCCTTCCTATAGTCTAGACGTTGCTCCCTGTGACTTTTGGTTATTCCGTAAGCTCAGAGGCTGTCGTTATGAGACAATTGAGGAGATTAAAGAGGCTGTGATGAAGGTCATTGACACGCTCACACACGAGGACTTCCAAGGGGCCTTGCAGAAGTTGTTGGAACGGTACAAGTGCATTGCAGACTGAGGAGATTACTTTGAAGATAGAGTTTCATGTGTGTATTATCAATAAAAGTACCCATATGAAAAAAGTCTGGAAACTTATCGTATGCACCTTGTATTTTACCAATGCAAAATATGGTGAATGTTTTCTTAGTTCAACAGTGTTAAAATGCTTTTAGAGAAAAAAGAAATTTCAAAATCAGTTATGAACTTGATAATACTAATGTGTGTGTGTCATATATATATATATATATATATATATATATTATAACAGTGTTGGTTGTCACAATCATTTTGTGGGTTCATGTTGAACCAAGTGCCATACAATATGGAGAATGCTCAATATCTAGGATAAAGCTGCCTGATGATTGTTGTTTTGCAAAAAACTCCATGAAACCCAGGGGTTGCAATCTAAATTCCATGATTATATATGTGTGTGTGTGTGTAATTATTATTATGAACAGATTAAGTCATTATATATATATATATATATATATATATATATATATATATATATATATATAGTGACTTAATCTGTTCATAATAATCTTTAAGGGAGAGAATTATCAAATGCTATTTCTAGACTACTTCCCCTTATTTGCAATTATTATATAAATTCTATAAATAGGATGTGACTTAATACTGAGTTTAGATATATTTAATTTATATTCATTTTTGTCTAACATACTCCAGATCAAATAAATTTTTAAGTTACTTCGCTTGAATTCATCATTTATTGGAAGTAGTGGTTGATAAGTTAGCTTAGCTCACTATTGCTGTTATAAGTAAAAGTTAGCGACCGTAGTTGAGGGTGACCCGAAGGCTCCCTTTTCAATAGCTACTACACCAAGGTGTAGGGGAGGGCGCTACTCCTTTCTCTGGATTGCTCCACTTTATCCTTGATACGTACCTTATATTGCTGAGTATTAAACAAGGAGGTATCAAGTACCATTTTTTTAAAAGTGTTTGGTATGACGTGACCTGGAATTGAACCTTGGTCTCCTGGACCATTGGTGAACACACTACCCTCTAGGCTAATGAGAATGAGTTTGAATTTCTACATTTGTCTCATAATAAATATTTATACTTATTTTACATAATTATATTACCTAGAATTGGAAAAAATATGCAGATTAAAAACTTCTAATAACTGTAAGGAGTTAATCAAGTATCAATTTTGTATATGTTGTTATTTTTTATAATATTGGTACCCTAGTAAAATATCAACATTCAAGGGTGTGGATGTTAAATAAATTCTGTTGCTATGTTTTAGAATTAATGGATTGGGATCAGATTAATTTGATATTTCTTAAATTATCTCTCAATATTTATGCAATATTTAAAGGAAATAAATTGTATTCTTATTGTCATTGATTAAATAGTTTTATGTAACTGTATAGCTGTAGTGTTTTCTATCGCTCTTAATTTGACAGCCCAGTTGACTGAGGCTGTAGAATGCACCAAGTGCATCTTTGCAGAGGGGTAAGACCTGAAATCATCTGATGGTAAGGCTCCAACCTTGGAGATTTGGGGAATGTGGAGTACCTCTTCATTGTCAATGCTCCCAGGTCCACTCTGACCTGGAGTGGTAGCATCTGATAGGGACCTATCTATGGGTCAAATAGAACAATCTGTGTGCAAACAAATGACTGATGTTAAATTGTAACTGTTATATAGCAGTACTTGAAACTATTTAACTGTGTGCAAAAAAGACCTCAAGGTTGTTTAAGAACGTTCTCTACAAAATGTTTTTACAAATCATATGTATATCTAATATATATGTATAAAGAGGATTTGACATTAAATAACCTACAAGGGTTGATATGCCATAAAACCCAACCAAACCAAATCATACATATTTCAGAAATATGTATAAAAAGGACTTGGCATTAAATAACCTACAAGGGTTGATATGCCATAAAACTCAACCTAACCATCTCTTAATTTGATAGGGTTTGTATCTTTTTTGATGTTGAATAATTACAAGATGAGATGCTTAAAAATTCTTAGTCTAACGAAGAGGTAAATCACTAAATTTTTTTAAGCATTAAAGAAACTTAAAAAAACAACATATTCTGTATTGAACTGTGAATATGTGGAATTGGTCAGATCATTCACTTGTTGGTTAGGCTAAAAAAATTTCAGCACCCTCATACTATTCCAAAGTTCCTTTTTTAGATTAACAGTTGACTCATTAAAAATAAAAAATATATCAAATTAAATCCATCGCTTTAATTTTTTAGTTGTATTTTTCTTTAGTATAGGAGGCGCTAGTGGTATAATTGTTATCATCGTTGGAAGTGGATTTGGCTAACAGAGTTCAAATTCTGGATGAGGCTGTTTGTGTTTCACATAGTGCTAATACCTTTGGGAAAGGTATAAATTCAACTATTCTCCCTTCAACTACTAGTAAATAGTTGTGCAGACTGAACTCTTTAACCTTGGCAACCAATCTAAGAAAAAGAAAACTCAGAATTCAAACCAGACCTGGAGAAGGATGGGCTCTGTCAAGCTATCCCTCAAAAACATGCTACATGAGTATTATCCACACAACTAATTCAGGTTACAGGATGCTTTGAGTCTTTTTAGTTTTGAACAAAATCCTTTGTTTAAAATATTTAGGGTAATAGTTGCTTTGTTAATGCTGCCACTAAACAATGTTTTCTATGAATATTTTGAATAATTCAGTGATTACTTGGTATCACATACCATCATTAGTTTTTCTGTCTTTTCTCTTTAGAGGAATTGTTTTAAAAACACTATAGCTGCTTTGAATATTACCTTCCATTACAATACTTAATAATAAAAAGAATTGTATTCCTATTATTATTGATTAAATATCTTTATGTTAACTACATAGTTTTAATGTTTTATGCTTCTTTTACAATGATTGATTTTTTTATCTTTCATTTCTCTTAATGTGTTATCATTAATTGAAAAAAAAATGGCAGTGACTTTTCCTTTTGTAGAAAAAAAAAATCTCAGTTCTTATTTAAATCTTGTTCTTCAATTGTGAACTGAAGTATCTGTCTGTGGTTGTTAAAAACAAAAAATTCTACCATTATGTTCTTTGAAACTAATGGGTTGTAATTAGATTCATTTAATATTTTTTTAGAGAATTTATTTTTCTTGGAAAATATCCTTTAGGATTTGTTAGAGAAATTCAAGGTAAATACTTTTTGATCTTCCTTAATTTTTATTTGAATAAACTGCATATTTGTGTATGATGAAGAAGCTGTGAATAGTTTCAGGAATTTTGCTGTTTTATTTTTAGTAAAATATTTTTATCGCCTTCCACTTTTTACATGCAAACTAACTTTTGAAATACCAAAGAACAATGAATGTTTCTTCATTTTTATCAATGACACATGTTGATTATTGTCATAGTGTGTGTTATCATTTTAAACCTAATACTCTGGAATAGGTATTATTAGAAATTTAAAAAAATCTTGTGCATTTCTACAGCAAATCTGCTTTTCTAGTGTATTTCTACAGCAAAGGGGCATTTCTAGAGTAAATAGCTCTTTCTGATGCATTTCTACACCAAAGTTCCATTTCTGGTGCAAATGCCTCTTTCTGATGCATTTCTACAACAAATGCCTCTTTCTGATGCATTTCTACACCTAAGTCCCATTTCTGGTGCAAATGCCCCTTTCTGATGTATTTCTACACCAAAGTTCCATTTCTACAGCAAATGCCTCTTTCTGATGCATTTCTACAACAAATGCCTCTTTCTGATGCATTTCTACACCTAAGTCCCATTTCTGGTGCAAATGCCCCTTTCTGATGTATTTCTGCAGCAAAGAACTCTTTCAAGTGCATTTCTGCAGCAAAGATCCTTTACTGGTGCATTTCTACAGCAAAGAGCCCATTTCAGTGCATTTCTGTAGTAAACATATAATAATTATTCTTACAAAGGGAAAAAGTGCTATTATATCAAACCTAATACCCTGGCATAAGTATTACATAAGAATTTCTCCAATGACTTAGCTTTACAGAAAGGTCAATGTCTTTTAAGCATCTAAAAGATATTTTGCAAAGATTTCATAAATTAAATAAAATCTGGGAAGTTTGGGGATATTGACTTTAAAAAATTATCATTTTCAAAATTTTTATCTTATTCTAATTTTTTAAAATAAAATAATTTATCAAACAGATTTATATCTCCAACTTGTTGTTCCAAAATGAATAGACTATGTGGTCTTTCTTCTCTTATTTTTATTATTCTCTCATTGTTCTAACATCTGCTTAATGATATATATATATATCATGTACTTTTAGTCATGGATGGGTGCAGTGCTATCAACTGCCAAAATATTTGATAATAGGAGACAAGTAATTGATTCCTCTGTTATGATTCATGGTTTAATGTTTATAATGGATGTACCATCTTTGGTGTATGTGGGGATGCTCACATGGCACACCCAGAATGTACACTCCTGGTTTTAATAATAATAATAATAATAATATATAAAATAGTGATCCATGATGATATTGGTGCTTCTATTTAGAAAGGCATGGACAGCTATCGATAAACTATCGGTCATATGGAAATCAGACCTGACCGATAAAATAAAATGTAGTTTCTTCCAAGCAGCGGTCATGTTGATACTACTATATGGATGCACTACATGGACGCTAACTAAACGGATGGAGGGGGAACAGATGGATTCATGCCTTTTCTAAGGAAATTAGCACAAAGTGAAATGCAAGCAGCCTCATCCAGGATTTGAATTTAGGTCACCAATTTCATTTCCTACAACTATACATGCTCCCATATTCTAATTAGTAGTTTGGTTATTTTAGTTATAATGTAGGTTTGGATAATTAAAAAAAATTATGTTTAGCATAAATGTAGACACCACAAAATTATCATTCAGTTGCAAATTCAACAGGAAATTGTTTTATTCTCTAAATTATAATATTTTAAGTGTATTGCTTTAATGCAGATCTTGCTATGATGTATTGTTTATGCTGGGCTACAGTTATATACATATATACAAAAAAATGAAAACTTCAGTTATATACATCAAAATAGATGCAACTCATTAATATGATAATGATGTATTACTGAGACAAATTCAATGGCGGTCATTTGGAACACATCTTGTAAAAAATACATCATTAGAGCTTGAAATATCAAATCAATGTGGTTTTTTAAAAATTGTTATTATATCGGCTTTCAGGACATGCAATATTTTTTTTTTTTTTTTGGAGTTTCTTGTCTCAGAAATAAATCATTATCATATTAATGGGTTGCATCTATTTTGAAACAATTTTAAATGATTTTGTCTCCAAATAAGTAGTGATGCAAAATATTTTTTCCTCTCTTGTCCAAGGTATTGTGATCAAGAATTAATAGTTGTTAAAGAATACTATTTTCAAATCTGAAACAAAAAAGAACACAACATTAATATTATTGAGTTATTAGCAGTCACATGGGTCCCATGTATATTGAGACACCCTATATAATTATATATATTGAGACACCCTATATAGCAATGTATATTGAGACACCCTATATAACCATGTATATTGAGACACTCTATATAACCATGTAAATTGAGACACCCTATAAAACCATGTATATTGTGACATCCTATATAGTAATGTATATTGATACTCTCTGTATATAAAATAGTCTGTTCTGTTTATAAATAAAGAGTGCTCAATATCAGTGATAGAACATAAATAGATTTTAGTTAAGATAGCATAGACTTAGTCAACAGTGTTTAGTGACTGTCGGTTTCTCACCAATGCAATCATCAAATCAAGATATATTACCCAACCCCTCTGCATAAGCAGGATGCGTCACAAGGTCAATATTTTAAAAGCAGAATTTAACAGGTTTGAATTCAGACTTTCACTTCTCCCAGACTGGTTGCTATAGGTTAAAGAGCCAGTCTGCCCTACTATTTACCCATAGCTGGAGGGAGAATAGTTGGATTCATACCTTTTCCATTGGTATTAGCACTGTGTGAAATGCAAACAGCCTTGTCCAGAATTTGGACTGTTGTCACCATGTCCATTTCCTACAATGATAACCTTTAAAACATGAATGTATACACAAATATGATTTTAAAAAAAATTTCTCACATGTGATGAATGTCAGGAAGTCTTGCATTGTGCAGAGGGTTGATAATTTTTCTTTTGCTTTCAACCAAGTACTTGATTTGATTTTTGAATCTACAACTAGTAAAGTACAATTGTACCAAATATAAGTACCAGTTATATATATATATATATATATATAAGTTCCAGTAAAGTGTTCCAACTTTTTTTTGTTGGTTGATATTCTAGGTATGTGCACAGTTTACTATCATAACTTTTTGGACCTGCAACTGTGGGTGGCTGTTGCTGTCTTTAGCTACTGTACAACTTGCATCTGTTACACCTGCTCAAATAGAACTACCTGGAATCCTATCCTGTGTATTCCTTCTCACTCCCCATTCTCCAGTTCTCTTCTCTCTCTTTATCACCTTCATTTATCTTTAGCCAGACTGCCAAGATTACAAATTGTCTATTCCCATGAACTATATTTACCCTGAACTTGGGCACTGACATTTTTTTTACGATTTTATATTTCTTAAGGTAAGAAAATATTTTGACAGATCCTAATTATGATATTTATTCAATTTAATTATTAGGTTTTTTGTTTAGTAAAGAAAGCTTTACTAATTTTTTTGACAGCACAATTTTTGTTTTTGATATGTTGGTACTTTGTGGGGGGGTTGTTCGTTTTTAGCTATTTGATTGATTGATTTTAATGGCATGCCAACCTATCTAGGGTTATTTTATCTATCAAGGTTAGGGAATTACATTCATTATAGATTTATATTTACATTTTTTGTGTAGTTGTTTCTTAAGAGTTTTTTTTCACAAAGTTATATGGTTTCAAGTAACTAATAATAATTCTTTGTAAATATTTATAGCCTCAAGAAACTATTCTTAATACAAATAATTCCCACACAGTTATGATATTAAGTATTTCTTTCAAATACAAATAATTCCCACACAGTTATGATATTAAGTATTTCTTTCAAATACAAATAATTCCCACACAGTTATGATATTAAGTATTTCTTTCTAATACAAATAATTCCCACACAGTTATGATATTAAGTATTTCTTTCCAACACAAATAATTTTCAAACATTTATTTAGCCAATAGATGGGATGCTAAAAAGTACTAACACTCCATGCCAAAGCGGACCTAGGAGTAATAGCAATAAAGAGGTGACTCCACACTCCTCAGATCTCTCGAAGTGGAGCCTCAACATCAGATGCAGTTTAATGTCATAATTAGGACACCCCTTCTTGAGAGTGTCTTATTCCTCTGCAGTTGATACGGCATCTTCTAAGCCCTGCAGACAGAGTATGCCATTTATTTTGTTTTGGCTATGAGAGGAAATAGTGACCTGTCTCTGCTTATATAAAAGTTGTGGGAATATGATCCAGATTTCCTAAAAAGATCCAGTGAATAACATTTATATATCGGATGTTTACAAAATGTGTTTTTATTTCAGATTTTACTAATGTCCCATAAATAGGATCAAATGTTTTTCATACAATAAATCTTAAGATGTTTATATTTACATTTCTTGCATGATTGTTTCTTAAGAATTTTTTTGCACACAATTGTATAGTATCAAGTATTCCTATCTAATTCAAATAATTTGCACACAGTTGTATGGTTTCAAGTATTCCTATCTAATACAAAAAATTTGCACACAGTTGTATGGTTTCAAGTATTCCTATCTAATACAAATAATTTGCACACAGTTATATTATATCAAATATTCCTATCTAATATTGCCCAGTTGGCTGAGGCTGTAGAATACACTAATTGCTTCTCTGTAGAGGTGTACCCCCCCATGAGTGTCCTGGATATGACACTAAACAATCTGATGGTGAGGTTCCAGTGATGCTGGAGTTTTGGGGAATGCGGAGCACCCCTTCATTGCCATTGCTCCCAGATCCATCCTTCTAGAAGAACTGCAATGATACTATTTAACCCATAGCTGGGAGGATAAGGGGGTTCATACCTTTCCCGAGGGTATTTGTCCAAAAGGGAACGTAATAGTGCAACTGGAGTTCAAACTTGCATACTACAATTCCAGTCCAGTGCTTTAACCATTACCCCACAAGGGCACCCCCTATGTAGATGGTGAATGTAAGTATAACATATATATATATATATATATATATATATATATATATATATATATGTTGGTATAAAAAGAGCAAAAAGCAAAGATGCTCAAGAAGGCATAATAAACAATATATTTTTAAATAAAGTCAAAATTATGCCCATTTTCAGCATGTACATAATTTTTTTTTTAACTAACCACAGTTATCTGTTCCTATTTACCTTGCTCAAACATTATTCCCATCTTTAAAACTAGAGGGCACCATTATATTTTGTTGGTTATTTATTCAGTTTAGGTTTTTTTGGTTGATTGTTGTCAGTTTTTGGGTTTAGATATCTGACTTCATTGGTTTCTTCTTACCCAATTAATTTGATGGCTTCTTCTGTGTCTGTAGAAGGCTGCATAAGAATTCCTGAGGGAAGGAAGAGAATAGACCAAGATACCTTTTAAATTTTAACTTAATTTCTGGGTTCAGCAACCATTCTGTGGGTGTGGAAATTCTTCCTGAATCCAAATGAAATAGTTGTGTTTTCCAGACAAGGCGTTAAAAATATACTAGTCATTTCTGGGGGGTTTATCAACCCCCAGAAATGACTAGTAAATTCATTGTGGTCATGTCCAGTAGTGATTTTTTTAATAATGCTTGTTTTGGCATGTCAGCTCACTAGCAGCTGACATGATGTCAGGCTACTAAACCTAATCAGCCATATGTTTTGCTGCTAGCAACCATATGAAAGAGGGTCTTTTTAGTCTGTAGGATCCCATTGAAGTAAATTAAAATTTCTCCTTTTTTGCAGGGACGGTTCCTTTTTTTCGTACAGGTGTCACCCTTAACTTTCTGTTAGGGGGCACCTGGGAATTTCTGCACTGTTTGAATTTATTTTATTTTTATTTTTCTAATCACTAAAAAACTTTGCTTTTTTTTAATTTTAATTTTTTCCTTTTCACTCTTTAGCTGATAGCTTGGTTGTCTGGGATTGTTATTCAATATAAATATACATGTATTCAAATTGAAGACCTGCAGATTCATTTTTTTTATTTATTTAATATTATTTGAATAATCTTAGTTTATTTAAAATGAATGTTGCTTTTCATTTGGTGTTGAATGACATTGTGCTTAAACACAAAAATGAGCATTCAACCCAAGTCAGTCTTTCAAGTACTACTCTGCTCAACCCACTCAACTAAACTTCTGATTACTATTTAAATAAAAATGTTGAGATATATATATATATATATATATATATATATTGTTAGGATAATGTAGGTGCTTGGTGACTCAGTTTTTTGCCTATGTGATCATCTGATAAAATGGTTCCCACACAGTAGGTATCCTTCCATATGCTGTTGTGAGGGGATGATGGGAAGAGTGATCTGATTTGTAGGACATTCTTTTAAGGGTGGTCTAGTTTATACTGTGTGGTTATTTAAGTGTTTATATCATATATTAATTTTGTGATTTGTTAATTTAATTACTTGATTATGTTTAGTGTTTGTATTATTATTTATTCATTTATTTTTGTTTATTTTTTATTCTTTATTAGTTTTTGGAGTTATAAGATTTTTGGTGGCTTAGTTGGACTTTATTTTCATGCCTACATTTGGATATGAATTCTGATCATTTATATTAATATATATATTTTTAAAAACATTTTTGATTAGCACGTTGATTGCTTAGCAACACCCACAAATAACACTTAAAATATTACTCTTCTAAGGCACAGATTTTCATTGTTCCAACAATGAATATAACATTTGCAAAGAAGCCGCTATATAGTTATTTATTAAGCTTAGCTTACTTGTGGTACAAGGCCATAAACTTGGGGTATCCAGTGTGGACTGAACTTAGTAACAATGGTCTGCAAAACTAGTCTGCTTGTGAAGTAACCACTTTATAGAAGAAGGCTTCTTTTTTTTTTCTTGTTTAAAGATTGAATATATATTTTGGAGATAGTATCTGTCTAGATTTTCTATAAAGAAATTGTTTATTTCTGATTCTTTTTCAAGATATTTTTAATATCTACTAGCTGAAGTACACTTCTGTGCATAGTAGGGGATCCAAACTTGGGTCCCAAGTGAAAATAGCAAACAAATATCAAAAATCTCTTTTGTTTCTTTTATTCTTTAAATAAAATCTATTTTACAATCTCTGTTGTCATTTGAGTGAGTTGACCTAGAAGCAATGAAGAGGTGATGCCATACTCCCCAGAACTTAAACCTTATTGCTGGATGCAGTTTAGTGTTAGACTTAGCCAACTTCCTTTTTGGGTTGGGAATGTGAAGTATCTTATTCCACTGTAGGGGATACAGCTAATTGATTTGAGGCTTTGCTGACAGCTATATTAATTTTTTAAATTTTTATGTTGCTCAAAACATCTATTTTAAGATATGAACATCTTCACAAAAGTGATGGATTGAAGATAAAATGTCTTTGAATTCATTTAACTATATCTTGTAAAATTCAAACATTTTTCATCTTCTTAAACAATGGGAATATTGATTACCTTGCAAACACCACCCATTCCATCTGTCTGACCCCCACATAAAAGGCAGGTTTTAGGATTGCAATAATGTACAATATTTATGTAAAATCTTTGTTCCCAATAAAGTGTGTAGACTTGAAGGGGTGACTCCATATTCTCTCAAGCTTAAGACTCCCCACTAGATATAGTTTAGTGTCATACCTTTTATACTATTTTATTTTTATTTTTTTAGAATATTTGGACTATTGTCTTCACCTTTGTTGTTATAGTCACAACATTTTCACCAATTTGACCGTTAACCTAATTCTGGTGTTTTTGTCAAACTTGGCAGCCCACAAGGAACTTCAAACCAAAACTTTTATTTAATCCTTGTGGGATAGATTGTTTTAATTCTGTTAACCCTCACTGGGTACAAGTGTTAGTAAGTATTGCTTGTTATTTTTACCTGTAGTCAGGATTGAATGTACAACCACCAGATGATTTCGCTTTGAAGTTCCATTACCAAACACCTATATCTGTGATGCTATGTGTCCTCCTGGACATTTCAGTGTGAATTTTTAGAACTTATAAACGTAATGTTTTTATCAACACTATGAATTACTTCTTATTACTTATATCATTTTTTACCTTTGCTCTTATTGCAATTTTTTATCTTGCTTTTTTGATTATTGGTTCCCATATTGTATTCATCTCTATACTTGGTCTACTTGACGGGTCACTATAGCCCAATATATGCACTGCTTTTTTAAGACGTCTTATTCTCCAATGTTCTTCCTGATCTATTATTTTAACTTCATCCCAAAAGGCAGATGGTTTCCCTTTTCTTTCCATCAATGGTCAGCCATACCCGACTTTTTGATTTCACTTTGATATAGTACTTTTCAATGTTCTTCTGGCCTAACTTTTAGTGGGTAGCATGTCATGCCTTTGCATGAGATGGAATATACACAATTCTTGGTCGTGTTGTATTCTGTTGGGGGCTTCACTCAGAAGAGATATTTTCAAAGAGTTGAGCTACTCCTGAATATTGTTTTGATATCATATAGACTATCTTTTGAATCTTTTTAGCTAGGCCTTTGACATAGGGCAGACAGTCTGTGGTGAGTTTTCAGGTATTGTTCTCTGTCATTTGATTCAGATTTCTTGGAGTTTATGTTAAGCTCTGTGGGTAGTTGTTGTAATGGAAATTTTCTCTTAGGCTGTCCCTTTCTTCTTGATGGCTTTTGCTTGATGTTGTAGGCAACAAATGATTCCTTTCTTTACATTATGTGGATAGTAGGAGTTTAAATTGAGGTACTGTCCAGCGAAGGTTGGCTTTTGAGTAGCCTGAATCCTTGCTCTGTGCTAGTTATCAATACATCTAGGAAGGATAGTTTATTGTTTCCATAATGAACTGTATAGATGGCTGGATTGAATTCATATGATCCAGTACTGTTTGAACATTTTCTTCATGAGGCCAAAGAATGAATGTACCATTTATATATCTAAGCCACATTGATAGTTTTAATGATGCAGATCCTAATGCCATTTCTTGGAAGGATTCTATGTATATGTTGACCAATACAAGGGGCAACAGTGATCCCATAGCCAGTCCTTCTTGCCAGTATATGTCAGACCCCATCCTAATTGGTTTCTTTGTTTAATGGCATATCAACTCTTTTTAGGTTATTTAATGCCAAAGCCATTCTCCTAGAAGAACAGTAGTGGTACTATTTAACCCATAGCTGCGAGGATAAGGGGGTTCATACCTTTCCCAAGGGTATTTGCCCGAAAGTGAACGTAATAGTACGACTGGAGTACAAACTCGCGTACTACGATTCTGCAGTCCGTCGCTTTAACCATTACACCACGAGGACACCCCCACCCCATCCTGAAGTAGGTCATTTCCACACCGAAAGTCAACATCTCTATCAGGTTATCTATTGGGATACTGGTGCATATTTCCAACAAGGGATTTGCAGCCAACTTCTCCTATACCAATGTTAGTGTCTCATCAGTGGGTACCCTTGTGAACAGACTTACTACGTCTAGACTTACCATTTGGTTGGAATGAATGATTTTTTCCCCAAAGTGGGTAAAGTTCTTGACATATAATGAGGACTTACCTGTTAGCGACATGATAACAATAAAGATAAAGATAATAGCCCAGATACTCTAAGTGATTAAAATTGTCAAGCTTTACCTAAAAAAAAAAATTTAGACAAACTTTTATACTATCTCTGTTGCATAATAGTTGTTAACAGCTGCATATAAAATTCAGATATAGGACATTTGTAGTATGAATTTAAAAAAATTAAACTAGCTAAGCCCATTTTCTTATAATTCAACATATATTTTCATCATCATCAGAAGTCATTTTAAGTTTGCTGTTGGAAAATAGCTTTTCCTAATTTCTTCCATTATGACCTCAATTGTGCTAACCTCTTTTAGGTCTTTCCAGCAAACTTTGTGATCTAATTTTTCCATCTTTCGTCATGTCTTTTTCTTTTATGCTTGTTATTTCTTGATCACCATTCCATCAACCTTTTCCACCATCTGTTATTTTCCTTTTTAGCTAGGTGCCCTGCCACTTCCATTTTTCTTATTTACTAAATTCTTTTATAGAACATATGTTGTAAATTAAAGTATTTCAATGGAAGATTTGTCTTTTTTTTTTCTTTTATTTAGTATAGAAAAAACTAATTCTCCTCACTTGTAAATTTGTCACAATTCTGTCTGTTTGTTCCAAACACATAGATGTTTATTTTACAACTTGGATAACAGACTTGATAATGACATTTAAGGATGTTAGGAGTTCATATTTCTAGCTTAATTCTTTCTCTTTTTTTTTTGTGGGAGAAAACAAAATTGACACAATTCAAAGATTAGGTCTTTTGGCTGACATTTTTTTTTGCCACATTTTATTTATTTATTTATTATATAATATTACTATTATTTAGTATTACTAATTATTATCCATGAAAAAATTTGCTGATATATTTGAATTGCAATAAGAAAAGAAAAAATAATTTAGAAAAGCAATTGAATAACAAAAATAATTTAAAAAAACAAAATAGAGAATAGTGTTTTTATAACTGTGGGTAGATTTTTATGATTTTTCCCTTTTTTTTAAATTCAAATTTTATGTCTTTATGTAGAAAAGTCTGATGTGACAAACATATTGGTAATTATCATATAGACATTATTATACTGCTTGCTTCAGTCTATGCAGCAGAAATTAAACTTGAGCTGGTGTATTTACAAGAAGTGCTGGATCATTTGTATAGTCTGCTGGTTGTCATCTGCTTCTTGCTTTTTTTAGTGTAAAACAATTTTCTTTCTTTAGATCTATTGACTTTCGTAGAATGTAATCAAGGCAGATTAGGAATAAAAAATGGTGCTAATGAATCTCCTTGCAAGAATCCAGCAACAATGTCAAAGAAATCAGATGAACAAACCATTGCCTTCTTGTCTTTGTAGAACATCATTATAGCTGTAACAGTTAAAATAGCAGTTGTATGGCCACTTACCTCTCATCTCACAAATTATCCAAGACCAGCAAGACATACTGGGCACTGTTAGGAAAATAAGAATAAACTGCATTTGATGATAAGGCTCTGGAGAGTGTGGTAGGATCTCATCTATGGGTCAAATAGATCTATTCAAAAATTACTTGCATTCAGTAGGAATACCATATAACTGTAAATTATTTGTATTAAGAATAGTTACTTGAAGCCATAATTGTTTACTAAGGATTATTATAAGTTACTTGAAACCGTAAAACTGTAAATTATTTGTATTAAGAATAGTTACTTGAAGCTATAATTGTTTACTAAATGTCATTATTAGTTATTTGAAATCATATAACTGTATGTAAATTAATGACTATTATTAAATAGAAATAATCACTTCAAACTATATAATTATTAGTATTTGATTGGAATACTTGAAACCATACAACTGTGTGCAAATTACCTGTAATTCATATTTAATTTAACTGGTAAGTGTAAATTCTGGACAGATCTTAGTAATATCAATCTTTTTATTCTTTTCATATAAAATTCTTTTAAATCACATTTTACATCTAGTTAAAAAAGAAAGAAAGAAAATCAATTATGCTTGTTAATAGGCCAAACTAAACAATGTTAATCTCTTAAGGCAAAGTTTGTTTTTGTTTATCATAAGATTAACACATTAATCTACTTCACATGGAATCTCTACTTTAAAAAAAATCAGTGTATATATATATATATATATATATATATATATATATATATATATATATATATATATATATATATATATATATAAATTCTCACAACTGCTACTGAAAAGATAACAGCACAGCAGTACCACCAACAAAACCTTCATTAGATAATGACCCTGAGAGGTCAGGTATATTTTGGGGAATAAAGTATCATTATTGTAGAAAGGTGAGATGATGATGATCTATTAAACAATCATTGAGGAATTTTACTTATTTTGAAAAGTAACTCTTAGAATGTTTCTTTATATATATATATATATATATATATATATATATATATATATATATATATATGTATGTATATATATGTATATATATGTATATATATATATATAAGAGAGGTATTAAAAGATACAAAAATGTTTTAAAACTTTCTCGCTTTTTTCATTTCTTTTAATAACTTTCATGTCACAATGAAGGCACGAATACCAAGACACTTAATATTGACAAATATTTCAGCAAATAAAATCATACCCTTGGGAAAGGTATGAACCCCCTTATCCTCCCAACTATGGGTTAGATAGTACCTCTACTATTCTTCTAGGAGAATAGCTTTGGCATTAAGTAACCTAAAAGGGTTGATGTGCCATTAAACAAAGAAACCAAACCAAACCAAGCAAATAAAAATCATCCTCTAAAGATCTTGTGTTTTTCATCTCTGTACATTTTCATACTGTCAGTTTTATTTCTAGTTTTTCCCAGATATATATAAAATCTCCCTTTCTTATAGTTTCATTGTTATAAGTTTCATGCATCAACTATGGAATAGAAAAGACAATTCTTTGATATAACTTTATCTGGAGTAAATGTATACTGCTCTATTCACCAGCATTTGAGAACTTTTTTTTACTTATCAAAAGTTTTTAAGCATTAATATCTGTTATATATAGGTAGTATTTTCTCTTTTAAACATGTTTGATTAAATAGCAGAGACACTTTGTGTTTGCCTATTCCATCTTTCAAGTTTTTGTACAAGTTGTTTGACTTTTGGATGTAATGAATTCAGGAATGCACCATATTTTTCCTAAGTACTTTCCCAACTGCAGGAAAATTCTCATTGAAAATACTCAAAGAAAAAAACAAAATTTCCAAATTCTTGAAGCTCCATATATAAAGATTAACAAACCTTTCTTAAACAAGATCAACTTTGAATATAGTAGCCACATTCTACAATGTTTATAGCACTTTTCCCACCAATTCTTCCTCTTACCTCTAGTAAAATTCTTTTCTTCCATATGTAACATGACAGACCATGTTGAATATTACAATTAAAAAAATAACAGGAAACTCTGTTATTTAGATATGAAAAAGTCTTTATTCAGACTGTCTCCAATTTTAGTAGTTCGACGCAAACACAAAGAGAGAGGAAGACCTTCTCAGGGTTTATGAGCGAATCTTGCTTCCAGCTACAAAGAAACACCCCCCCTCCCTGACCTGACCAATTTGCATCAATGTTTAACCCAACTTCTATCTTCGTGTTTCAAAAGTTAACTCTCCAATAAATCCCAAATTATCTTTTCTTATATAATAACTTCTTAATTATTGAATCAGCAAGTCATATTTGAACACATGTCATTAACTTTTATTTCCCCATGCCAGTTGACAAGCCTTGATTTGTTTAGTATCCATATCCTTTCTTCCCTAATGTTATTTTGATGTGAGGTGTTAAATCTGGTCACCACCTGTGCACGTATTTGACCTTTGCAAGGAACTACACTAATGTTCAAAGATTTGAAACCAGTCCACAACCTCACCAAACTAAGTAAAATAATTAATATAATCAATTATGAATAAAATAATTAATTACCACCGTAATTATTTGATTCATTATTTCCCTCTCACTTGTTCTTCCTCTTACTTTTTATATAAATGCGTATCATTCATCATTGTGTTTTTCATTTTATCATTCCCTCCCTTGAAGATGGCTCTAATTAGAGCCGAAAGTACTTGGGGGGAAAAATGTGGCACCTTCCTAAATTCATTCCATTTAAAAGTCAAATGACTCATACAGAGACTTGAATGGATCCAAGATAGAATAGGCAGACCCAATGTGTCTGTCCCCTTTCATCAAACACACATACACACATTTCTTGAGAAGTACAGAGTCGAAGTCACATCATGTCTGTATTGGTGCTATCGTTTTAGTTGCAAGTAGGTCTTTTTATGGGGTAGAACTGCTCACCCCACAACCCCTGGTTTTGGATTCTTTTTTTTTTTTTTCCTTCTCTTCAACTGGTTGCCTTTAATATGGTGAGAGTCCAGTCTGTCCTAATATTTATTTTTGGGGAACCTCTATATAAGAGGATATTTCTATTTCTTAATAATGCCCCTGAACAGAAGAGTAATGAGACTGACAATTGTGTTTTATTTTTAATCAGGGCATTAGTATTAAACTTTTTTTTTTTTTTATAGATATAACTAGTGTATAGGATTCACTACTATCAGTGAATTTCTCCATCTGCCAAGTGTGTGTGGTGGGTCTTGGGACTTTTTGAGAGAGTTTCTTATCAAAATATTCTAGTAAGTTTATCTTTTTTTATCATATCATCAAAGTCATACAATCGCAGCCACACACATTGAACTTTTACAGATAATGCAGATTAAAAAAAAACAAACTCACATTCTGGGATCAGATATTAACAGAGCTCTGTGAACTGTGGTCATTTGTTTGTCTCCATATATTCCTTGTCAGACTAGCTATCTACCAGGGTTATCATTTTTCTAGCCTTTTCCTTTATTTCTGGGGAAAGCATTCTGTCACAAAATGTATATTTATAAAAGGGAAAACATTTTGTTTAGCTCTTTTTTTTTTTTTTTTTTTTTTCTTGTTGAGTGTTTTTTATTTTCTTGCTTACTCTATATCTTAAAGATGATGAGTGTTATTTCCCTTTCAGATGTCTGTCTTATCAGGCTGTGAGTCTCTTGTGTTAAAGAATTTTCCAGTTGCAAACACAGACATTATAAAAAATATTTAGTTTGGCAAAGTAAATGCAAAGCAGACTGAATGATGTGAGTTTTTGGGAAAAAGCTATATATATATATATATATATATATATATATATATATATATATATATATGTGTTTGTGTGTACACAATGTGCATACAATAAGTTTCCAGATTTTTTTCGTATGGGCATTTAAAATTGTCGTAGACTCTTGAAAATTCAGTATCTTATTGCTATACATCTTATGAGATGACTGACCAATTTTTATGATTTCAGGTTCAAATGAACAGCTACAGCAACAATTGGAATACACCCTACTAAAGCCTGATTGTCAGATGGTGAATTTCAAAAATGCAATCTGGATGTGAGGACACTTTAGAAGAACGATATGCAATAAAATTCTGTTTTAAACTTGGAAAAAATGCCACAGAAACGTATGGAATGCTTCAAACTGCTTTTGGAGCATTTTGCATGAATCGAGCATCAGTTTGTAAGTGGCATAAGAGATTCAAGGAAGGCAGGGAGTCTCTGAGGGATGATGAGAGATGTGGGAGGAGTAAGGAAGTCAATACCAGAGTTGATTGGCCAAAGGGTTAGGGTTACTATGTTGAGATTTTAAGGGAGTTCAGGAAGAGATTTAGTTGGAAGAGGCCAGCACTCTTCAAATCGGGTTGGTGGCATTTCCACCAGGACAATACAGTAGTCCACAACTCCATCCTTGTCACAGACTATTTGAGCAAGATGGGCATCAAGACAGTTCCTCACCGTCCCTATAGTCCAGACCTTGCTCCCTGTGACTCAGAGGCTGTCGTTATGAGACAATTGAGGAGATGAAAGAGGCTGTGATGAAGGTGATTGACACGCTCATACAAGAGGACTTCCGTTGGGGCCTTGCAGAAGTCGTTGGAACGGTACAACAAGTGCATTGCAGCTGGAGGAGATTACTTGGAAGGGGACTAGAGTTTCATGTGTATACTATCAATAAAAGTGCCCATACGAAAAAAGTCTGGAAACTTATCGTATGCCCCTCAAATATATAATAGTAGTGTTGGTTGTCACTATCTGACTTTGTGGATTTGTGGCAGACCAAATGCGATATAATTTGAAGAATGCTCAATATCTGTGATAGAGCTATTATATATATTTATCTTTTGTTCTCTGCCTGATGATTGCCATTTATAAAACGTCATGAAACCTGAGGTCACCGACAAGCTTCCATGCTATTAAATATATATAAAAACTAATATATAATTACTTATTATTATATATTTATTTATTTAATTTTTATCATAAAGTCAGTATTGTTTGGTTTATTGTGAAAATTATTCTAATC
>OY757918.1:9179068-9181568 GCA_963585895.1 Sepioteuthis lessoniana | reverse complement strand
TGATCAGAGGTGTCTCAGACGTCTCTGATGATACGGTTTGCCAGGAGGTGCAAGTGTTGGCACCCCCTGGCTCCTGGAAGAAGATATGGGACAAGAAGAAGTCCCCTTTCTGAGTATATGTCTCTCCATCTATCTCTCAAACTAACAAGAAACAGTGGGCCCCTTTTGAGAATAAAATGAGATATATTTTTATATATACGTGTTCCTCATTGTTCATAAAAACACAGCTGAGTATACAACCATATAACTGTGTGTAGATAAATGACTATTATTAAGCAGAAATAATTCCTTGAAACTATATAATTTTTAGTATTGGAGAGGAATACTTGAAACCCTACAACTGTGTGCAAATTATTTGTATCATATAACTATTTACGGAACCTCTTAGGAAATGACTACCCAAAAAATGTAAATATAAATATACAATAAATGTGATTCCTTAACCTCTAAGCATAAAATAACCCTAGACAGGTTGACATACCCTTAAAATCAATTTATTTATCCATGATGAATCTAACGGTCACCACTTTTTAGCAGCTCCTGTTGTTTCAACAAAAAATGCTTTTTTTCAAAAATGTTAGTTTAAAATCTTTAGGATATAATAATCAATGTAAATATTATGACCTGATGAGAAATACAAATTTTCAAGTGGAATGTAATATGAATTGTGATTATAATTAAAGATAGCATGGTGATATTTGGTTGATTTTTATGGCATATCAACCCTTGTTGGGTTATTTTAAGCTGAAGTCAGTTTAATGGTTATGGTTTTCAATTAGACACAAAACAAAAACTGTCTTCACAAATCCTTTTAAACTGGTAAATACTTCTTAGTTACAATATCAATGCTTTAAGAGTGATTGTCGTTAAAAATCATTTGAAACAAACAGATCTATTTCAGCAATAGATGAGATCTTAACGGGTACTATCAAGCAGATTGGCCCAGTTTGCTGGAGCTGTAGAATACACCAACTGCATCTCTGTAGAAGAGTAAAACTCCTCCTCTGAGTGTCCTGGATATGACACTAAACAATCTGATAGTGAAGCTCCAGTAATGTAGAGTACCCATTCATTGCTATATGCCATAAAACCCAACCAAACCAAATCATATATATTCAATATATATGTATAAAGAGGATTTGGCATTAAATAACCTACAATGGTTGATATGCCATAAAACCCAACCAAACCAAATGATATATATTTAATATATATGTATAAAGAGGATTTGGCATTAAATAACCTGCAATAGTTGATATGCCATAAAACCCAACCAAACCAAATCATATATATTTAATATATATGTATAAAGAGGATTTGGTATTAAATAACCTACAATGGTTGATATGCCATAAAACCCAACCAAACCAAATGATATATATTTAATATATATGTATAAAAAGGATTTGGCATTAAATAACCTACAATGGTTGATATACCATAAAACCAACCAAACCAAATCCTATATATTTAATATATATGTATAAAAAGGATTTGGCATTAAATAACCTACAATGGTTGATATGCCATAAAACCCAACAAAACCAAATCCTATATATTTAATATATATGTATAAAGAGGATTTGGCATTAAAAAACCTATAATGGTTGAGATGCCATAAAACTTAACCCAACCAAATCATATATATAGAGAGAGAGAAAGAGAGAGAGAGGGAGAATTTGGCATTAAATAACCTACAATGGTTGATATGCCATAAAACCAAATCAAACCAATCCAAACAGAGTAGACCAGTGAGTAATAGCTATTAGGAGTGGCTTCATACTTCCCAATGCTTGAGATCAGCTGTGGTTTAGTGCCATACATAGAATACAGGCATGGTGATAAAAATTTGACTATAGTCACACATGTCAATTAAAGGTTTAAATTCTTAGTTTTGTTTATTAGGTGTGTTATTTTTAGTATTATTAATATCTTGGAATTCAAATTAATCAGTACTTTAGTTAGAAATAGCTGCAGTTCTCTGTGAACTACTCCAACCTTACAAGCAACAATATAAAATGCATCTAAATTTTCTTAAAATTCAACATAGCCTAACTATGAAATTATTTCACATATTCCAATTACTTTGATTTTGTTTCTTTGTTTAATAGCATCACAACCCTTGTGGTTTATTTAATGCCACAGCCATCCTTGTAGAAGAACAGCAGTGATACTTTTTAACCCATAGCTCAGGGGGATAAGGGGGTTCATTCATTATTATGTGTACTATGTTAATAGCTGCTACTTTTGGCATAATGGTTAGAGTGTTTGCCAATGGCCCCAGGAGACCCAGGTCGAGTCATACCAAAGACTCAAAAAACTGTACTTGAAGCCTCCTTGCTTAACACTCAGCATCATAAGGTATGGATCAAGGGTAAAGTGGAGCAATCCAGGGAAAGGAGTAGCGCCCTCCCCTACACCTTGGTGTAGTAGCTATTGCAAAGGGTGACTTGGAATCACTCTTGACTACATGTAACATACCCATACATGAATATGTAAG
>OY757918.1:8924073-9174073 GCA_963585895.1 Sepioteuthis lessoniana | reverse complement strand
AGTATTAAATATGAATACTTGAAACCTTATGATTGTGTGTAAATTATTTGTATTGGATAGGGATACTTGATACCATACAATAGTGTATAAATGATCAGTAATAGATAGGAATTCTTGATACCATATAACTGTGCAAATTATTTGTATTAGGAATATTTGATATATAACTGTACAAAAAACTCTTAAGAAACAACTTCACAAAATAAATATTAAAATGTACAATGAATGTAATTCTCTAACCTCTGGGAATAAAATAACCCAGACATGTGGGCATACCATTAAAATGAATCAATCCTCATAACATGCCAACTTGTTTGCATTATACTGAATGACATCTGGGTTTTTTTGGGGGGGGGGGTCTCTCATCAAAACATTGTACTTACTGTGTAAGATGACTCTTTCTAAGATAATCACATGATGTAGGAACTAACAGTCACCAAGAGCAATTGACTCTGTGCCCAGGCTATCCTAAATTAGATGTATGCATTCTTTCACCAATACTGGGAACTCTTTATTTTAAAATATAGCAAACCATATATAAGTTGGCCAACCTCAAAGCTCTCTTCTATAGCTGCTCCACTTACCCTTGATCTGTACCTTATAATGCTGAGTGTTTAAGCAAAGTGGCATCAAGTACCATTTTAGTCTTTGGTATGACTCGGCCTGGGATTGAACTAAAGTCTCTCAGACTATTGGCAAACACTCTAACCATTATGCCAATGGGCTGGTTTTATATATATATATATATATATATATATATAGTCACCAAGTACTGTTGATTCAGTGTCTAAAACCTAAAATAGTTGTTTTTCTTTATTGGTGTACCAAAGAAGGCAGACCATAAGCTGCCCATGTAAAAAGGAAGCAACTATGTTTTTTAATGCACATCAGCTGCCAACATATCAATATGAAAATTTGATGACAATTAACTTTAACTTTTGTATGGTCTTCATAATTGATTAATTAATGTTCAATATTTTAAATTTATTTTAAAAGATATTTTTACTGTTTTAGAAATTCCTATGCTTTGTTTTTTGTCTCTTTAAAATTTTCCAAAATGTTTTATATATTAAGAATTTAAAAAAAAAAATTTTTTTTTTTATTTAGATTTTTAAAAAAATTTAAATAAGCTTTAAAAATACTCAGTCATACCATCAATCCATTCGCATTTGCCTTTTCTTGATCTGTTTCTTTGATAATTTGAATTTTTTAAAACTCATTTTTGTATAGGATATAAAATATATTAATTTCCAAAAGAATTTTTTTTTTTTTTTTTTTTTTTTTTTTTTTTTTTTTTGGTCATTCATAACAATCTTATATTTCTTATAAAATTTAATGCTAGTATAAATAGTTGATTCCTTTTATCGGAATGCTTAAATGTTTAAACCCCATCTCCACTTTGATTCGGCTTCATCTTCTGAACAGTTTGTATTGTAATATTGTTATTGACAAACATTTACAGCACTCAAGTCAATACTCTTAGAAATATTTCTCTAATTCATCACTTTTTTTTTTTTTTTTTTTTTTTTTTTTTTTTTTTTTAATACTTATCTTTGTTTTTTGTTTAATATTTTCTTTCTTTCTTTCTAGAAATGTTATACCCTATTGTTGTGGGTGTTGTTGGCATTGGTCATATTCCTGGCATTGTTAATAATTGGGATAAAGACTGCGATATCAAGGAAATAATGAAGTGAGTATGCCAACAGGGTTTTGTCATCATTAGTGTAGGTCAAGTTAGGGACCATTCTTTGCTACTGGTACCATCTATCTCAGTACATGTTGCTTGGAGAAGAGAAATATACTGCCAAGTAATATTTCCATTGTTCTGAGTGATACTATATACCTTGTAATTAATAAGTTGTGGGTAAACAAACATTAGAACTATGTAGACACACAATATTTAAAAATGCATTTGCTGTAGAAAACACTGAAAATTGTTTGATTTCATTAATGTTTTCTAAGTCATTTCAAATGAATTCAATTATGAATGAATCAAGAATTGACAATTTTTGTAATCTTAACTAAGCAATCCATGAACTTGTTGGGTCCTCATAATCCCAATCCATGATGATATTGATGCTTCTATTTAGAAATGAGTGAACGGCTATAATTAGTATTTTATTGTCTCTGTTATTTTGGGGAATTTGTAAAACTTTGTTGAGAAATGAAAAAAGTGAAGAATGATGAATATTTGATACTTCTTTTAACTTTTAATTATTTTTCTCTCTTCGTTCTAGGTGTCCACCACCATCAATGATTGGTCGTCTTTTCCGTTTGACATTCCGAGCAAGTCTAATTGGTATTGTGTGTTGGGGCTGCTATAGATTATACAAATGGACAGCTTTAAGTTTCACTTGAAAGAATTAACCAAATTGTGGGGAGGAAAAAAAAAAGAAAGAAAACCCTTGTGACAATGGTGGACTGTATTATGTATACATGAAATATGCAAGTGTATGTGTGTGTGTGCGCGCGCGCAAGTGTTATAGATGTGCATGCATGTGTGTATGTGTGTGTTGTCTTCAGCCTGTAACTGCCCTGTTGTCTGGACTTTACCATCTAAAACAACTGCAACTGACCATGACAATTAATACTTGACTGCTGCAGCCACCGACAGTTGGCAACACTAGCAAGCACACAACATTCCTCCCATCTTCTTCCCCCACCGCCCCACCAAAAAATAATAATAATAATGATATTAATAATAATCATAGCAGCTGCTAAAAAAAAAAAATTAGATACAGTTTTGCCTATTCTCATGGGTTTGAAGTTTACTAATCACTAACATTAAACAAAAAAACAAAACAAAAACGAGTTCTTCTTCGAAAGACTTTATCATGTCTCTAGTCGGTTTCAAAATGGGTGACAGCTATTAATTTACCAAACAATTATCGATTCAAACTCTTTAATCATTTTGTGGCTTTACCCCTCTACCATTGGACTGTTTCTTTTATAATTAAAAATTTTTTGTTGTTTTTTTAATCTTTTTTTTCTTTATTTTTTGTCATCCTGACTTGGACATCCCATTGCTAACAATTGTCCTTGCACTTTTTTCCTAAATGACAATCTTAACTCCAAGCTTATCAATGTTTTTGTCTGAATTTCTGAGAAAAGTATCATTATTCCAAACTGGTATACTCTGTCCCCATCTTGGTTTGTATCATTCAGTCACATTTCAGTCATTGAACCCTCGGCCTTCTTTCAGGTGTCTGTAGTAGTTGGTATGAAATGTTACTCTAACAACAAAGATGAGGATGCTAGTTCAAGTACATCAGCTTATCAATGTTTGTTTCATTCCCTTATTTTTTTCCCCCCCTCTTGCCCCTTAACATTATAATCATTGTTGCCCTTTTTTTTGTCGTTTTTTTTTTCTTTCTTTTTTTTTTTCTGTAAAAGCTACACGTGTGAAAATTTAGTGAAAGTCAACAAGCCTATTATAATTAGGATTCATTTTTGCTTTAAAAGACATCTATTTAAGAAAAAGAAAACTATTTTATACAAATTAGAGCAGCTATCTCTCAACCAGTTTTCCTTTAAGATATTTATAACCATTTGCTGGTAGTTATTTTTTTAACCTTTGAACCCATGACTAATATTTTGGCCTGAACTAAACACTTCAAGCCAATTGTTATTTTATTATTCACTGTAAGGCCAGTATTTTCAGGTTTACAGTGATCATATCAGATATACTAATAATAAAAGGCTTTGTATTGTGACCAGTCACTACCTCTCCTTCAGTGGAATAATTGGATAGCTGTACTATAGAGTGAAATTTAAATGCATTCTGTTCACAATTGTTATTCTGAATTTTGTGAGCTCAAATACATAGGGGGTATCTGAAGGGTTTAAAATAATTATATTTAGTAGGTATTAACATTGATTTCTTTTTTTTAGAGGGTGGGAATCTTTTTTATTTTTCCTTGGACCAGTGAGTGATATTGCATTTTTATATTCTTAAATACTGTAAAAGGTGTAAAATAGAAGACTTTTGGGCAATTTAAACCCTTTTCCTATCAAAATCAATTTATTTGTATACAATAAAATCTATAAAAATTCATTCTTATCCAGTAGTCTCTAAATTTTTTTTTTTTTTTCTGTTTTAAGCAAGGAATTATTTTAAAAAAAAAAAAAAAAAAAGTATTTGTTCCGAGAACTTAAGACTATTCAGTTTATTAGTAATATTTTTATTCATGAGCCTTGGCATTTTTAATTACAAATTTCTGAATTCTTATAAATTTGCTGTATTGATTTCAAGGAAAGTAAATTTTTTCAAGCTAAGATTTTTTTTAACTCTGAAAATAAGTTCCATGAAGATAGGATATTTTTGTTCAACTAGACAGTCTTCTACTAGAAATAGTCTGCTCATTACACAGACTGTTTTTAATTTAAATTTAAATCTCTTTTTAAACTCTTCTTAACGCTGCTGTGTTTCTTAATCTTTTTAATGTCTTAAAAAATATTTTCCCCCCCCCCCTTTTTTTTTCTTCCTATTTGTGATGGGGTCTTCATATTATCTATGCAGAATTGTTAGATAACACAATTTTTCATTTCCCTTCAAACATAAACTCTGGTTCTCTTATTGTACAATTAATAAAAAAAAAACTCTTTGCTCTTGGTCTTCTCTTCAGCTAATTCATTGAAACCATTTTTTTTTATTATTTATTTATATCTTTCTTTTTTTTTTTTTTTTTTTTTGTGAAATTCCATGAAAAAAAATATTTTTCAAACAACACCTTCTGCCTTGACAAATGAATCTTATTAGAATTCATCAATTTTTTTTTTCTTTTCATCTGTCATTAAATAACTCAAGAAAGGCTTGAAGTTTGACCACCAAAATTTCTATGTTTGATATCAGAACTGTACAGCATGTTCCTTGCATTGATAAGGGTCTATATACAATGTAAGTATAATGCTGGACAAGACATTTACTTTGGGTATGTCAAAATAAGTAGTCTTCATCTATTTGTTTAACCACGTATAGAGTAGAAATAGTGTATAAAAAAATTAATTTTGATTCTTGTATTTCTATTTCAAATTACTCATTCTGCCTTGATATAACTATATAAATGAATTAACCCTTTCACAAGCAGATAAATTTTTTTAAATCTTTTAAGGGTGAGTAAATTATTTTCAGAAAATATGCAAAATAAAACGTATAATCAAACAAGTCAATTAATCATATACAAAAAAAAAAAAAAAACAAATCAAAGAAAACCTGATAATTTGTGTGTAATAGTACAATATGAAAAATAATAAAACATTCACTTCTAATTATGGTATTTTCAAAACAACCTTTACACAATCCTATACTACACTGGAGCCTCCTAGTGATAATAGCTGTAAATTATCCTAGGTCAATGAACAACCAATAGGAAAATACCTTACATTGAGCTACAGCTAAAACAACAAAAATGTCACTCTGCCTATGTAAGATTGGTGATAAATGTCATTCTGCCTACAAAAGGGTTAACAGTTTTAGAAAAAATAACAATTGTAATAATTTTTTTGGATTTTTTTTATTTAGTCATTGAAGTTGGTTGGTTGTGTTTTATGGCATATCATCCCTTGTAGGTTATTTAATGCCAAATCCTATTTATTCATATATATATATTAAATATATGATATATAAATGAATCACCAGGCTATTGGCCTAATCACCAAGCCGTTGGTCTAATGAGTAGAGTGTTCGCCAATGGTCTTGGGAGACCAGGGTTCAATCCAAGGTTGAGTCATATCAAAGACTTTCAAAATGGTACTTGATGCAGCCTTGCATAACACTCAGCATTATAAGGTATGTATCAAGGGTAAAGTGGAGCAATCCAAGGAAAGGAGTAGATTCCTCCCTTGCACCTCAGTGTAGTAGCTATTGAAAAGGGAGCCTTTAGGTCACCCTCAACTAAGGTCACCATCTTTACTACTTTTTACTTGCTTGTAGGTAACAATTTTTAAACAAACCAGATCTCATTTGTTTGCATGCAGTTAAATGGTTTCAAGTATTGCTATTTAACACTAGTAATTCTATTTGATATTATTCATTCATTTGCACACAGTTATATGGTTCCAAGTATTGCTATGGTTTGTACACAGTAAAATGGTTTCAAGTATCGAAAATGATTAAATATTTCTATTTAACCCATAGATGGGACCCTAACAGGTACTACCACTCTAGGTCAGTGGACCTGAAAGTAATAGCAATGAAGGGATACTCTGGATTCCCCAAAGCTCCAGGACTGGAGCCTCACCATCAGATCGGATTTTACCTCTCTGCAGAGATGCAATCACCTGAGCTGATTGACGTGTTCTTGATATCTCATTACCAATCTTGTTATGTGATAGATCTTCTAACAAATAACCTGTTGATCAGAAAGGTATAGACAACTTCTCCTAGTTGGATACCCAAAATTCTTCAATTTGCATATAAATTTCATACATGGGCACTTCATGGTGTACTGGTTAACAAGCTTGGCTAGCTGACCATTACTCATTCAATGGGTGCTCTATACATCTAGCCTTATACCATAACTAAGCAAAGCTTAATAAATAAATATGAATTTCATACACTTAATACAACCACTATCATGGGGCAGAAGTAGTTTTTTTTTGTTTTTGTTTTTTTATTTACGGACTATGCCAGATACTTCTACAAGTCCAGGTTAAAAGTATGGTAAGAGTAAACCAAAGCCTTTTTTTTTTTTTGTTGTTTTTTTTTATATGACTTTACCCTTACCATGCTTGGACTTTACCCTTACCATGCTTTTAACTTGGACTAGACTCATAAAAGTATAAAATCTGACACTTTCTTTAAGTTTCTATTTCCTTCCACTTGAATATTTTATACTACATCTGTCTCATAATAGTTGTTACATTTAGTAGATGTAAATTATATGCAAATGTATCAACTACTCTGGGACAGAGGTAGTGTCCAGTATCTTGCGTCACTAAAAAAAAAAGACACTTTCTCTAAAACATGACTTAAAATGTGTTCAAGGCTTTTTTCTCAAAATATTTTTGGAGAATTGAGCTGTATCATTGATGTCATAGTAACATCAGTTTTAAACATTGTTGATTATGTGAAATGTCATTAATTAGTTTTATAATGTATAGAATATATTTTTGTTTCTTTAATCTCTATTGGACATTTGTAGCCTCTTTGTTTTTTGTTTTTTTTGGGGGGGGATTGGGGGGGGTAGAGGTAAAATGGGATTGTTTTTTTCTACCCATAGAAAAGATGCTGTACTCAGTCTTTTCTGGTGTAAGCAAGAATGACCCACCCTCAATAAGAAGGCCTGATCCAGGGAGGTGTAAACAACCTGTTGATTGGGGAGCACATGTGTACAGAATTGTATTACCATGTTTTAATATGACTATAAATTTACATTTGTATATATACACATCAGTAATGAAATATTGATAAATAGAAATGATTTCAAGTTATATGAATGTAGTTTTTCTTGATATTAAATTCAAGCTTTTCTCCAAATGTGCAAAATTTATTTTTCTAATTTTTAAAATGATCTTTGCTTTAACATAAAAGTTGTCTATTGTTTCTAAATGCACTCAAAATTTCATTTGAAAAATTCTTGTAACCTTAAATTGCTTTTCCTAAAAGCATTTTAACATTAATGTACTATCAAAAATGCTATGATATGTTATTAGAGTATTATAATAGAAATCTAATCAGTATAAGCTCTACATTCATGCTTACTCTGATTAGTATTTCTCAAAGATAACTTATGATACTAATATTTAAGCTCTTCCCCTAATTTGTAATTCTAAATTGTATAAAAGAATATGACTCACTTAGGGATTAATGTCTAGTGAAGGTGACCTTTTTAAATGATTAATAATAATAATCGTCTATAGAAAAGGCAAAAGAAAAAAAAAGTTAGATTACGATCAAGGCTATTTTGTGGGAATGCTGACTGAGAAGAACACATCCCAATTTTATTTTAAGAAATAATTAGATTTACTTTAATTTTCATTATGCTTTTTCTGAGAAAATAATTTTCCTCCAAGAAATCTTTGTAGCATGTAAGAAATTTAAAAATTTCTTTTTTATTTTTAATTAAAAAAAATACTTCCATTGTTTAATAGTAATTGTTAAATTTAGTGTATGAAATATATATAAATGTAATAATTATTATCGAACAGGGGTAGAAAAAAACCTTTTTCTTTCCACAATTTCTTGGTATTCATTAGAGAAATATTCTTCACTTCTACTTTATCAACTCAATCTTGTAAAAATATTTCCCTTATTTTCTTTTTTTTTCTTATATTGTTTCTAAAAACCAGTTAATGCTTTTTATTTTTCATTTTCCTTTTGTAACCTTCAACCGGCACAATTGTAAAATGGATTTTATGAATTTCATATAACGCTTAGGTCTTTATAACATCGAAGAAGAAAAAAAAAATATTTGGAAATGTTTTTCATTGCTGTACTACCCTTCTTCTCATTGTTTAAACTAAAAAATAAATTATTGATGTTTGTAAAGATGATATCAATTCTGATGCAACTGCTTTATACTTGTTTTCTATACCAAAAAAAAGAAGAAGAAAAAAAACAACTTGTATTGTAGCTATTAGCTACTCAGGTGGGAATCTTAGGTATCAGTGCATCATGATTGCCCATGTCTGTGAGTGGAATTTCAAACACAAACGTATATGGGACCTTTCAAAATCCTAGATTCCTTTTGACAAGCATTTCACAATCAAGCACAGTTCACGTATATTGTATCTGTTGATCATGTTTAAGCCACCTTTTATTAAGAGGACATATCCGGCAATAAACACTCCACCTGACGTAAAATATAACTGCATCTTCACCTGACATGACAGCACCTCCAGAGAAACAAACCTTTACTGGATGGATGGTAACCTTCTCTAGAATATTAAAATAATATATTTATTATTAATTAATAACAATAAGTTATCTTGGAGGAGGAGGAAGAGAGCCTTATCATAGCTATTCACATGGGAATCTTGGGTATCAATGCATCATGATTACCAATGTCTTCAGTTAACGGAATTTTCCATCCTAAACTGAAAACTCTTTCAGAGATCATTAATTTGGCGAGTCATTTTAAAGATATTTTCTGACTACTACCTAAAAGAAAGTAATATTTGCAACCTTTTCTTGGTCATATAATGACCATATCATTGTACAATAGAAATGAAAGAGAAGTATTCCTGTCAAAATCAAAAGTTTTTTCCTAGTTAGCAGAGAAACACCCAGCTTTGCTAGAAAACCAGCAGTCATAGACGACCTCATTTGTTGGGTCACAGACATGGCTTGAGACAAAAGGATTTGACTATTTCTTTTACCAGTACAATGTCCTGAACTCCAGACTCTACCATCTTGGTTTTCCAAGCAACACCCAGTGAACTTGGCTGTTCAGCTATTTTTAATGGTCCTCTTACTATTACTACTACTGTCCTTATCAAAGCATTTGTCTTATAACTACTGCCTTCTTCAGGGCGAGTCAATTACCATCAAGACCAATGATGACGATGATAACCGATTAGCATCTCTACCAACCAACTCACTTTAGCGATGCCTAGCAACTCGGGCTGTATTTCCTGGCTTACAAACTGATTGCCTTACTACATACTGACAACACTTTTCTGCGAGTGGTAAACACTGCTTGAACTGATGATGAATCTACAGCTTTACTGGTAGAGACCATTGAAACCACTTTGGATTTATTAATATTAAATTTATCTCAATATGATAAATCTGATGATTTTGTTATAATCTAATACCTCATTTTGTTAATCTTGCCTTTCCTGTGTCACTTCACTCATTTTTAGGTTTGTCGGTTTGGCTACCATAGATGGCACTGCAACAAGTGGTTACCCCAATATGATCTGACACAACTAGGTAAGATAGTGACCAACAAAATCCTTTTCTAGCCTTCAGCAAACACACCACCAAGAATTGATTCCTGCAACTTGAGGGGGTTTTCTCCGTGTGGAAAATCCCATTTCAAACCCTCCGCTAAGCCAAACCTGTTCAAACTTCAAGCAACTAACTGCTCTCTTATAAACACGGACAACAGCAAATCCCTCACATTAAAAATCAACATATAGCATGACTTGGTCATTCATCCTGGTGAACATCAAGATACCTATCTTGCCACGCTATGATTTGGCAGTCGACATGAGTACAAGAACACTTTTGGACAATGTCATCAATATCCACATCACTACTGGGATCAGCAGGGCAACCTGCCATTGTCAGGAGTACTTGGACATCCTGAACTAATACTTAAGATTTCTGATTCAGGCAGACATAGCACCACATTAAGACATCTGAACAACAAGCAAACTTCTGCCCTTGATAACTACTGGCACACAAGTTACTGTTTGCCAAAAAAGCATTCAACGAAATATTAAGTGATGGCATAATTTGCCTGTCAGTCTATACACCTCACTGCTACACCTGGTTCCTAAACTTCGTAACACTGACTTTTAGATTTGCATTGACTTTAGAAAACTGAAAGCCTTAACCATTACTGACCATTATCTTATCCCTTATATACATGACTTTGCATCTGAATTACAAGGTGTATCCATTGTCTCAAAAATTTACCTGACTAGTTGCTCTGGAGTATATCTCTAAGATTTCAGTCCAAACACCCTTAGGTTTATACGAATTCATAAAAATGCCATTTGGTTTGCATAATGCAGCCCAAACATTCCAGGGGCTGATGGATTACTATTGCCTAGACTACCATTTGTGTGTGCATACATTGATGATATTATGATAGCCAATAAGGACATCATCTCCCACAAACAGCACCTATACCAAGTCTTACAACTTCTATCACTCTGTGGTTTTTGACTGAACCTGGATAAATGTGTATTTGGCCCTTCACACATCAAGTTCCTAGGGCACCACACTGATGCTAATAAGATCACATGACTGTCGGAGAAGGTGAATGCAATCCTGAACTTTCCAATACCAACATCTATCAAGCAACTACGTTGCTTTATAGGAATTATTAATTTCTATTGACAGTTTATTCCTAACTGTTCTTGGATCCTAAATCTGCTAACCTCCTTCAGAGAAAGAATAAGGGCATTTCTTTGGAGGGTGACCCCACACACACACATACTGCATGCATTTTGCTCAGTTAAAACCACACTAGTGAATTGAGGTATCATACACAGGTAGGCGGAGTGGTTGAGCAAGAGTTAATTCTCAACATAAACCCATTGTGTTCTTTTCTGCCAAACTCTCTTCAGACCATTCTCTCAGGAATTTTTAGTAATTTATCTGGCCATCAAACATTTCCCAAACCTGTTAAGTCAGCCCTTCACAATCTTTACTGATCCTAAACTCTTGATGACAGCTATAAACAACAGCTTCGACAAAGATATTTCTTGCAAGATCAGACCCTTAGACTACATCTCTCAGTTTGCCCCTGATCTACATTATGTCAAAGGAGAAAACAATACACTTTCCAGGACTAGACACAATACACTTGATGATGATATCCTGAGTCAGGATTTAATAGCTAACAAGTAGAAATTCAACTCAACTCTGCAAGATGTCCTTCAGTGACAAGATGTTATACTGTGACATCAAGTTGGGTTTTCCAAGACTCTACATTCCCCTGACACTCAGGAAACTCATGTTTAGACACTTGCACCAGTTGTCTCTTCCTGGCAAATGAGCCACTTTCAAGCTCATTGCTGATCATTTTCTCTGGCCTAACATGAATTCTGACATCTGAGATGGGGTTTCTGTGTATTTAGTGCCAGAAATGCAAGGTACACTGGCACAATAAGTTTCCAATTAGTAGCTTCAGCACACCTGATACTTGGTTCTCTCAAATCCATGTCAACATTGTTGGGCCATTCCCAATAGTGGATTGTTTTTTTTTTTTCATGGACCAACACCTGTACTGATCAAAGACTCTTCAGCCAACACAATCTCCAAAGCAGTCCTGCTGGGCTAATTAATGATATTTGGCACACCTCAGGTGAATATAACAGACCATGGATCGCAATTCCAGTCATACCTCTTTGAAGACTATGGATCACAATTCCAGTCATACCCCTTTGAAGACCATGGATTGCAATTCCAGTCATATCCCTTTGAAGACCATGGATTGCAATTCCAGTCATATCTATTTGAAGACCATGGATTGCAATTCCAGTCATATCTATTTGAGTTTAACTGCCTTCTTGGAACAAAGCACATCCATACAATGACTTATCATGCATGCACCAACAGCCTTGTAGAATGATTTCACCGATTTCTAGTTTCCCTGGCTACCAGAAACTATACCACAAATTGGGTCAATGATTTTCCTTAACTCTTCTATCACTGGGAAAACATGTTAAAAGAAGATTTAGGCTGTTCAGCAACTGAACTCATCTTCAGTACTACCACTTTCACTGAGAGGACATATCCGGCAATAAATACTCCACCTGACGTAAAATATAACTGCATCTTCACCTGACATGACAGCACCTCCAGCGAAACAAACCTTTACTGGATGGATGGTAACCTTCTCTAGAATATTAAAATTATATATTTATCATTAATTAATAACAATAAGTTATCTTGGAGGAGGATTTGACTATTTCTTTTACTGGTACAACCTCTTAAGTTCCATGCACCACTACCTTTTTTCCCCCCAAGCAACTCTCATTGAACTCCTTTTCAGAGCAGTCTTCTTACCATTAATAATACTGTTTTTATCAGGGCACTTGTCTTACTATTACTATCCTTTTTGGGGCCAGTCAATTACTGAGATGATCTATTAGCATTTCTAATGTCCAACCCAATTCAGCAATGCCTAGCAATTCAGGCTGTATTTCTTGCCCTACAAACCACTAGCCATACACATCGATGACACTAGTCTGCAGCTTGTGGACAAATAATAAATCTACAACTCTATCAGCAGAGACTGTTGAAACCACTTTAGTTTTATTAATGTTGTCAAATTTATCTTGAATTAATAAATTGGCAACTTTGTTATAAACTAATATCTCATTTGGTTACCCTTGCCTTTCCTGTGTCACATATTTCATTTTTAAAAGTTTGTAGACTCGGCTACCAATTGATAGCCCTGCAACATTTAAAAACTATGAATTTATTGGCCATAAATTTATCAGACGATCAATTTACAGTGAATCTTTGGTTTTATCTCAAAAAAACATTTTTATCATTTGACATCTTAACACTTTTAATTTCTAGTCTTCAATAACGTAGAAAACATTTTGGCATTTTTTTTTTTTTTTCAAGTTAGCTTACCAAAAGTTTTTCATCCTTTTGATTTGGAGGGGAAATTATTGCTGAAAAATAATGGATGAATGGAAATGATTAATTCAGGAAATAAATGGAAAACAATTTAAGACAACTGGTCCAACATTAAAATTTGGTACAGTGAATTCTAGTAAGTAGTTATTTACTAAGCTTACCTTAGTCTAAAGTATGGGGCACCCAGTGAGAATCAAACTCATTATCAATAGTCAGTTAAACCAACTTGCTAACCATTATATCACACAAGGTGCCTAGTTAGCAGGGCCCTCCAGGACTCAGGATTTTGAGTCTAATAAATGGCTATTCCAGTAACTGAATAAAGCAAATAGTTTTCTTTAAAAATATATCTAGAAAAATTTGTCATAAGGGAGATAATTTAGTCAACTAGAACATCACATGGTATATTTTTAAGAGTTTTACATTTAATTTACCAGGCATTGGCGTAATGGTTAGCGTTCGCCATTGACCCTGGAGACCTGGGTTCAATCCAAGGTCGAGTCATATCAAAGACTCAAAAAATGGTACTTGATGTCTCCTTGCTTAACACTCAGCATTATAAGGTAAGGGTCAAGGGTAAAGTGGAGCAATCTAGGGAAAGGAGTAGTGCCCTCTTCTACACTTTGGTGTAGTAGCTATTGAAAAGGGAGCCTTTAGGTCACCCTCGATTATGATCAAGTACATTTAATTTGGGTTACATACTAAAAAAAATATTTTAGACTTGTTTAGTAAACTAAAAAAAAAATATCTTAGTAATTTTAACAAACTTTTTATTAAAAAAAAATGTTCATTTGATATCATCACTAAATGCATTTTTCATAAATCAAATTCGTGATGATTACATAAATTTAAATTGGTATTAAAAAATGACCCCATTTTGTGTCTTTTGCTAATAACCAATAGTCCAATTAAATGGAATTTGATTTTATAGTATATGCTCATATAATAAATGACTATAAGACCTAGATTTTCACCTCAAAAACAAGGGGTCATTCATTACAAAAGATATGTTTTTTAAACATTGAATTTTACCTTGTTTCTTGGTCTGACCTTACAGTAATGTACATTCAAAGTCTTCTGGTGTAGCCTATATCTAAACGAAGGCTTTTAGTTAAGATAATAAAGTTTTTACTTAATATTGTTTACTACTTATAACACCTATGCATATAGGTACAAATATCAATGCTTTAGTTGGATTTTAGTATGTTTGAAATACCAAAATAAACTTGGTAGACTACATTTATTCATAGTCTTACATTGATTTTGATTGCATTACAGTAGTTTTGAAAATATAAATAAGTATTTGAATGTTTTCTTTTTGTTAAAGAAATATGTTTGTATGCTAGCTTAACCAAAAATTAAGGGTCGTTCATTACACATTCATTACTGAATAATATAGTATGTTTATTTATATTATTCATTATTAATATTTATCATTATTACAGTTGGTAATATACAGATGGTGAGTGCCTTTAATTTAGTGGTTGTTATAATCCCATTTTGACCATTGTAGCTTCCAACTACAAAGATGAGGACATTGCCCAGTCGACTGGAGCTGTAGAATACACTGACTGCACCTCTGCAGAGGGGTAAGACCCCTTCCTCAACGAGTGTCCTGTAGAATACACTGACTGCACCTCTGCAGAGAGGTAAGACCCCTTCCTCAACGAGTGTCCTGGATATAACACTAAACAATATGACGGTGAAGTTCCAGTGATGCTGGAGCTTTGGGGAATGCAGACCACCCCTTCATTGCCATCGCTCTCAGGTCAGCTCTGACCTGGAGTGGTAGCACCTGATAGGATCCTATCTATAGGTTAACTAGAACTAAACTGCGTACTTATGCTAAACTGAATTACTTGAAATAAAACTGTTTTAATATTTACATTGCATACTTAAGCTAAACTGAATTGTTTGAATTAGAACTCTTTGACTAAACTGAATATCTTGAAATAGAAATGTTTTTGACAATTAAACTCTATTTACGCTAAACCAAATTGTTTGAAATAGAACTGTTTACTCGTATAAAAACGGATTTGGCATTGAATAACCTATAAAGGTTGATATGCCATAAAACCCAAACAAACAAGATGAGGACACTAGTCCAGGTACACCAGTTTATAATAATTGATTCTTCATCTCAGAAATTTAAATAAAAAGATAAATCACTTCTAAAAGTTTATAAAAGGAAGTTCTTGTAAATACGTGTTTCAAACGTCAAGTGTTGTATACTGCGATGTTATCAATAATAATTGATACAGGTGGACTCCCCACCACCACGCGCAGCACATCTTGTAGTGTCTAAGATCTCAACTCATCTATGCCGGTCGAGACCCAAACTGATCTGATCAGATCCGAAAAACCCAACTCCGCACTTTGACAGTTGAACCTCAACTCTCCTTTTCAAAATCTTAAAATTCTCCGGACCATTTCTTCCAGGTATGATGTCCCCCAATTTACCCCAACAGCATGTTCAGCCCCATTTCCTGTGTGAGAGTTTGACAGATGATGATTGTCCTATCCTTTCTGCACAGCCATGCAAGTGCTCTCTGATTATAACACCTGAACCAGAGATATCAAGTAGTTCTAAATAATATGATATAAATAACAAAAAATAATTAGTATAATTAATCATTACCTTAATTATATAACATGTATAATTTGGTACTTGGTTTTAATATTGGACCAACTGCCTTCAATGGTGTTTATCAAAGATACATCATTTGGATCCACAAAGTTTATATTTTCGCTTACAACAACATAATTCTGGCATTCCATTATATGCTTTCTATCCATCCTTCATTATTTTTTTATAATAGTTTCCTGGAACCTATTAACTTAAAAAAAAATTTTTTTTAAATCTTCCATTAAATCATTCCATCTCAGCATTTTTTTTAAATTTTAAATTTCTTTGTTCTTGTTTGAATGTAAATTTCAATTAAATTTTATTTTTTTAATTCATATAACAGTAACAAAGCACTTATCCTAATTTAATCTTCCCTTCATTCATCAATCAATGATAAAACATAAAATTTCTTTTAATCATATTTTCAATATAAGATGTCCACAGCCTCTTAAGAAAAACATTTTTTTTAAACTTAATTTCTCAGAATACAAATATCATGAAAGCATTTTTCCATCAATTTTATTTTTTGATAATTCAAAATTTCATATTTACTTTCATTAAGAATATCTTTATTGTTTGCATATAATATTCATTTTCTAACAAATATCAACTATTTTTAGGCAGAAGTAATATTATCTGTCCTATAATTATGGCTGTATTTGCATAACAATTTTATATGATAAATGTAACAAATATTATGGAACGCAGGTAGTATTTCTTTTAAATTAAGGCAAGTTTGGCATAAGGCTAACTTTATAGAGCATACTAGGTATCAAACTCAGTCATGATGAATTGCTTGCAAAAACTGACATGTCATTCGGCTATGACCAGGTGCTTCAAATAATACTTAATTTTTTTTTTAGAAAAGTGTAAAAATTCCAGTTTTCTTGAATTTTTGAATTATTCCCATAAAGTTATTAGTACTTAATTTCCATTTAAAATGTTTTTTTAGTACCTTTTCATGTTCTTATGCCAAAGGTTTTGTAGTACTACTTCTGTCCCATAATTATTACATGTGGTGTAAGGAATTTATATTCAAATGTAACAACTATTATGGGACAAATGTAGTATAAAAAAGATTATGAAAAACCTTTACTTGTTTATAAGAGTCATTAATATTTTTTTATAATTGAATTTCTGTTTTTGATAATATCAACACAATGTTTTGGCCTATCCATTCTACAGCCGTCTTCAGATGTACTGTCTGTATGAAAAGAGTCTCTCCATTCCACCCACCACCACTTTGCAGTCTAAAACAAAGTCATGTCATTGGCCAGAGACTAAGTTGAGAATGAGTTATAGGTCTGACTAAAGAAACCAACAGCCTTAATAGTTCAGTTACTACAAATAACTAGGTTTCTTCAAGGCAAAAGGATGGAGAACTTCTCCTTTATCGTCTCTGATAGAAGCTGTTCTCAGTAGAAATAACTTGTGAATGAGTTGCTATAAAAAGCAATCAGTTTTAGAAAATGAAAGAAAAATTTTTAAAACTGATGGGAGTATCATAGACATTGGCAGAATTTGTGTGATTGTATTTTATGAATAATTGTACCTTACATTTTTGCTTTATATCTCCACCACCACCCCTCTATATGACAATAAGGAAGGTTGTAGAATTAATTGGCTGAAACTCTATATTGACAGCAAAGGTTAAAGATTAAACTGTCAAATAATGAAACCTTTAGTGATAATTGTTATTAATCAAACTAAGGTGAGTGCTTAAGCATGTCTTTCCTCATTATTGTTTTACTAAAGAAATAACCATAAACTATTTATCTCGTCCACATTAAAAATGTGGTAAGAAAAACCTGATGCCAATTTTGTTTAGACCTTATTTTTCCAATGCAGAAAATAGAAATTTAAGAAATCAAATTCTTGTTACCAAAACTTTTTTCTCCTTCAGCAATGATACCTGCATTGAAAAAATAAGGTCTTAAAGAAGTTGAGCTTCAGATTAGCCTTTGTCACGCTTTTAACCAAGACTAAACATTTTTTCTCTTCAGATTTTATGGGTTAGCAATTGCATGTCTTTTTTCTAATTCCATTTTAGACGTTGTCATCATTTTTCTCTATCACCCCCATCCTTAACTCTGTGTTTAAGTATTTTGATTTCTACTAAATTTAGCATATTTCATATACAAATAGAAAATTCTTTCTATATGCAAAGATAAATTTCATATATATATATATATATATATATATATATACACACTCTTTACTGACTTTTGCAGAAATAAACAAGAACTTATTCAAACAGTAAGAGTTTTTTGTCTTGTCTGAAAATCATATTCCATTTTACCACTGCCATTTTTTTTTCTTTTTTTTTTTTTTAAGTAGTACATATTTGCCATTTAAATTATTTTCCATATTTATTTGAAGTGTTGTCAAAAAATTACATCTGCAAGATACACCAAGTCATTTTGTCAGTGATGTAATACTAAGATCCCTAGGTGTTTTGGACCTTCCAACAGCATACTTCACCTATGACGTAACTTATGGCCTGGTAATCCGCTCTACGACATCAACAAACTTCAATGGCTAACCTTGAGGCTTTTTATAATGTGTACAACCAGCAAAATCTCCTATCAAATGTGTCTCTCAGCCCTCTCCTCTCCATAAGAAAGGAAGAACTTAAGCAATTGGTTCCCCACTTCCTCCAGAAAAATTGAGAAACCCATTTTGGTGCTCAGATTGAATTAATTACAGGTATGTCATTTACATCTTATATTTAAAAGTTCAAGAACACAAATGAAAGAAAAAATAAGTATCTGCATACAGCCATCTAAGAAGGAAAATCAGAAATATATTCATATCTACTCACCCCACCCCCACACACACAATCGTCTTATTACTAAATTTTATATTCTAAAAAATATTTTTTAGTTTCAAATATCTAGTCTTTTCAGGGATAGAAAAATGAACACTCACTCACACACACACACACACACACACACACAATTAACCCAACTTAATCCATGATACCAAGATATTGTGTAGCTGGTGGGGACAAATAATTATGACTCATAATCTTGCAATATTGTCTATCAGCAGAAGAAAAAAAGCTATCTTAGTATAAATTAAAAATATATCAAAAAATATAGAACCCAATGTTAAAATATTGTATATGAAGTAATGTAAAAATAAAAAACATTGATATTGTATTCTAACTACTCAGAGAGAGAAACGAAAATATGTAGATGGTATTAGTCATAGTAATCTTTCATATATAGATGGTATAATTATGGTAATATTTTGGTGGGTTTTTTTTTATCAATGGACTCCACTCTTATAGATGAGTAGCAGTAGTTTCTTAACTGAACTATTTGACCCTGGCTGTTGACCTATTTCACATCCACCATGCTGCATCCCATGGTTTCATTGCTAAATGCTTGTGTGGCTCATATAATACTCTCTTCCCTCTGAGACTTATCCAAAGTGTTCAAGACAACATTATTGTATATTGCAGACCTTTTCTCACACCTTTTATTTTTTCATCATAAGTTTTAACTTAGAGTCCAGGTACATAGGGGATTAACTCCTTCTTTCATTATGCTTGGACAAAGTTATTCTGGTGCATTGGATTCAGTTTTCTAATATATAGATACTCCTACCTTCCATTATTGCATTCAAATATTACTCGGAGAATATATGAAGTGGTGTATTCTACTGCACGTCTAATTTCAGTTTGTGTAGAAACTTTGATTTTACTTAGACATTTGGTAATGGAAAATGATATCCCCCCAAAAACTAAAACAAATGCAGTCTATGCAGATGATCTAACACTTCTCACAAATACCCTTGTCCAAGCCAAACTCTTACTGCATAGCCTGGAGCAAGCAGCAGGAGGCATTGTCCTCTATGTGAATGCAAATGAAACAGAATATATGTATTTCAAATAAGAAAACTCTGAAATTAGTTGACCAGTTAAAATAACTTGGTAGGAATATCTCATTTACTGAAAATGATGTCAACATACAAATAGAGAAAGCATGGAATGCTATTGACAGGTTACCACACCCACTACGAAGCCATGAAGATGGAACCAGCAAGCAAGTCTATGTGAGAACTACAACAGAAAATGAGAAAGATAATATCAAGGTCTGTACCTACCCTCTCTCTCTTCTCATGACAATTTATTTCTCTCTATCTAAAGCAATAGACTTAGTACATGCTCCGTTTTCTTTTTCTTTAGTGACTACAAATGAAGGGTAGAAGTGAATAAACTTTTGTATTAGCAAACCAAGACAGTGTTTGGTGTGTTTGTCACTTTTTCTCATGACAAGGTAACAACAGGAGTCTGACTTACACTTTAGGCATAGTGCTACACTCATAGACCCATTAGAACCATTGGTGATACAAATGTCTATGTAGTGCCATAGCGCTACAAGGGCCTACTAAGAACCATGGTGGTGCAAGTGTCTATTTGGTGACATAGTATTCAAACGTCTATTTGCGAACGATACCATTATACTGCTATCTTCTTATTCTTCATGACTCAGCAAGTTCCTGATACTTAATGAACTTTCTCTTATAGGCTTCTCTCATTGTTTCCTTTCTGGGTTTCCATTAACTACCACTTGATCATTTGTTCTGTTGCATCCAAAAAAAATCATATCTGGCGGAAGTTGGGTTGAAAAATGTAGTCAGGGAATTTAAGCTGCCAACCTATGTCAACTAACATTTTCCAACCTGGCACTGTGCTGAGTAGTCTTGTTCTTCCTTGTATTTACCAATTCAGACATCATTCCCAGGTTTCCATGATAATTCTTAGCACCTGATCATGGCACCAATTGATACCCTTCTCTCAATGTTCTCTTTGAGCAGTTTCATGTGTGGAGATTTTCCAGGCATGATGACGTATCATATACAGCCTGTACAAAAAATCTGATCTGGATGAAGTTACCTGGTCAGACATTTGGTATTCTTTCTTTTTAATGTGTCATCCCATTTAATCCAGGTTCACTGTTGGCTCAATACAAGCATTTTCCCAAGCCTCAATTTTTCCACACCTGAAGGTGGTGACGTTTTTCACCAGAAGCTTTTTTTATTTTAGGGTTATGACAATAGCCCAGACCAGTTCATCTTGTAGCTACTGTACCAGCTAGAGCCTTGTGCATTAATCGTTCTTCTGAGATATACAGTTCTTGTGAAACCTTCCATTTTCTGTCCATACACACCTTAATGCCAGCTGTAACTACTTAAATCATTTGAGTCCCTGTCACATGTTGCCTCTCTTGTTCTGGTGTCTATAAATTCCTCTGTCAGTCCCTTGAAAAGAAGTTGCAGTGCATTTGTCAACCCATTTAAAGCAGTGCTGCTCAAGATCTTCAGTCACCTAATCAGATTGCTTCTTATCTTCTTTTTCATTGTTTATTACTGTCTTCATGGTCATTTCATATATAAAGAGAAACTACAAAATTCTTAGCTGATAAATCTATGCTTTAAACTGCTCTGGTAAACCTGATTTATCCACCTTAATTAACCATGAGCTTGAGGTCCTTTAGCAGTATTTTTCATGATGCAGTCAAATAGCTTTCCTTGACTCTTCGCTGGTTTTTCTCTCTGAAAATTGATGGATTTTGGTTCAGAATCACAATCATGGTGCCTCTTTTCAACACCAAAAAAATTGAATGGCCCAAACTTTATTTGTGCCCATGAAACTATCCTTTCCAGCCCTTTCAATAACTATTTGCATCCAGTGACTGATTTTGTCACTGTTAAATCATCTATGTCAGCCCTAATAAGAGGCTGATGCACTCCATCTTCATCAGTGGTTCCCAACACTTCATCTAAGCTGACTTGATCAACAGTTTAATGCTAAAGTATAATATGTCTTTTTTTTTTTTTTTTTTTTTTTTTTTTTTTTTTTTTTTTACAACTAAATAATCCCTGTTTTGTTATCCTTCCCTTTTATTGTGAACTTAACAGATAGCCAACCTTGGCATTCCATGGAGAGCTCTCTCATTGCATGACACTCTTTTTTGTGAGGAGATGAGATTAAATTTCTGTCAGTTCCATGCTTCATAAGTGTTTCAGCCTACCAAGGCATATGGTTACTCCACTATTGGGGTAGATCCTGAGTCTGGGAGCATATGTGATAGGAATGTTCTTATCTTTAGTCTGGGTGTGGTGTTAAAAAGAATTAATGTTACTTCTACTTCTTTGTAGCCATTACTATTTGCTTGACATGTAGGTATTAGGTTTCTTGATCAAAAGTCACATTTGTAATGAGGGCCTCTATGGTGTTTCTTTATCCTTTAAGCACTGTATGGCGCCTCATTTGTTTTCACCTTTTGACCAGCAGACTTTTGCAAAGTGATTCTGCCAGTTGCATGCATTGTATATTTGACCCAATGCCAGTCATTAGTTCCGGGCCTACCACGCACATGTTACAGAGGTGTTGCACCCTAGCAACATTATTTTCACATTTCCAGGGTATTTGTTTAGCATTCTAAAACTTTTTCTTATGGCAATACATTGACATTCAAAGACCTGTAACATCTGAAATGCTTGATATTTTATTTGGGTCCCACATGGCCATTTCAAATACTTCAGCATGGTTTATGCTTTTTTTTTCTAGGGTCTTCAGTGATGCTGCCTAAGCCAACTCATCTACCTGTAGCATTTCATAGGGTATTCTCCAAATAAATTGATCTTTTATGTTCACATTTGATAGATAATATTTACAGGTGGGAAATGTGAAGTTCCAATCAGTTGCTTCAGACCTTAGGCAAATTAAAAAGCTTTGAATGGATTCCTCTTGACCTTGTAAAATGGACTAAAACGAAATCCTATGCCCCTTTGAATTTAATTTCTCAGTCACCAAACCTTCATGCATGTCTAGGGGTTTGTGTTAATAATAGACTTCTGAGCAGTTTCATCTGCACTATTCTATCACTGAATGTTCGACTGTGTGAAGAGTGTTTAGTAATTTTTGTGAATACATTACAGTCTGTTTTGAGCTTTTGGAATAGTTTTGTCTTTTCTGGGTGAAGTTGGAAAAGTTTTGCAGTCAGTGGTTTTTGCTTAGTTGGCTAAGGATGGAGGTGAGCTTTAGCATAACAAGTAAGTCACCCATAGTCTTGATACCCTACTCTTTGAGCAGTGAATGGTCCCGCATAAGTAAACTGTGTTTTATTAACTTCTCATTTGCAAATGTCTGTGCATAAAGCTTAGCCAAAGCAACAGATATACCAGCCTCAATAAAAATGCTTTACCATTCACCTAAGTCTTTTCCTGTGTACAGTGCTCTGTAGGAATATAAGCTAGATAATAAATAACAGTTGGTGACCATCTTAGTTGTTTACTTCGTAATCAGGAGAGTTATAGGGGACAAGGGGAGTAACTCCTACGGACAAAAGCAATAGTACATTGTAGTGAAATCCATTTTTTTTTTTTTTTCCATTCAAGTGTATTTAAGAAGTCATCATCATCATCTTATCATGCCATCAGCATGGATCTCCCTGACCCTCTCTCGTTACCCCTCCCTTTCATTCATTGCTTTCAGCAGGTCTTCAGGGCTACACCCCATATCTACACAGAGCTGCTGTATGTAGGTTCGAGCTGGTCGCCCTGCTTTTGCTCGTACATGGGAAGGGGTCCACAGGAGTACATCACTTATGAGCTCGTCCCTACTTCTTCAGCATTGTCCTGCAAGTCTGGTTCGTCTAATTTAGATAGTTTTTGTGATGGGTGGTAGGTGGCTGTATAGCTGCTGCTTTGTGAGGTGTTTCCTCCAGGACTTGTTCAATATTGCTTGCAGCATTCTTGTGTAATTTACGTCAAGCTTTTTCTCAATTCATTTGGTTAGCATCCATGTAGTGCATCCATATAGCAGTATCAATACAACCACTGCTTGGAAGAAAGTGTGCTTCATTTTATCAGTCAGGTCTGACTTCCATATGACCGATAGCCTATCGATAGTTGTCCATGCCTTTGCTAGTCATGTGTTGATATCTGTCTCGGTTGATGAGACACTGCTTCCTAGGTAGGTGAACTTGTCAACTAGTTTCAGAGAGCTACCATTTAGTGTGGAGATGTCGCCTGTTTGATTAAAGCACATATATTCCATTTTGTGTGCGTTGACATGGAGGCCAATGCCTGCAGCAGCTTGTTCCAGACTAGGTAGTAGGGTTTTGGCTTGGGCAGGTGCATTTGCTAGAAACGCTATGGCATCGGCATAGTCGGCGTCGGTAATTGTTTTTGCGAGATACCTTCTGCTTTGTTAGATTGAAACCATTTTTTTAAAATTTTATCAATAGATGTTCTAAGCATGTAGTCTAGACAAATGATAAAGAGGTATGGAGCTAGTGTGTACCCTTGAAGTACTCCTGCTACAATGTCAAAGTAGTCTGTGTCTCCATCCGGAGAATTTCTATTTCTCCGGGCACCATTTTAGTTCTTCCTAAGTATGTTGTCAATTTTAGGTTCTATGCAGTTGCGTAGTAAGGCATTGTATATCTTGGCCGCTAAGGACGGAAGTGTTATACCTCGGTAGTTCTTGCTAATCTGAGGTTGCCCTTTTTAGAGAAAGGTAGGATGCATCCCTTCATCCATCTCTCTATAGGATTTTGATTATATACCGTATTACAGTGTCGGAGCAGTATGTCATCAAATTGTCTGGTCTTCCATACTTCTGGAGGAATTTTATTGAGCCATGCGGCTTTTCTATTTTTAATTTTGTTCTGAGTCGAATTCTTCTAGAGTAAATTGTCCTAGTTTACTGTCGAATAATTCTTGTGATTGGTTTATGTGTAACTTTCGGTAGGTTTCCAAGTAGATTCTCGAAATGCTGTTTCCACAGTTTTATTCTTTCTTGTTGGTTGGTAGCTTTCAGTTTAGCTTTGGCTGTGCTCTTTCTTCTGCTCACTTGATTTATCATTTGCCACGCTATCCTAAATTGCCTATCTTCCACTGAGTCTCTAATCTTATCTATCTGATTTTGAATGTATTCTGTCTGTTCTTTTTGGTATATGTTTGCTAATTCATTTGGTGCCTTTTTAGTTTCAGGGCATTTGTGTTAGTTGGGTTCTTCCTATTGCATTTGGAGGCAGTTTTCATGTCTGCACGCTTTTCTCTAACCGCTAATATCTCCCATGGGACTCTAGATTTAGTTCTATGTTTAGTTGGTATGTATGGTGGTGGTTGTTCGGGTGGCATTCTTTCATAGGCTCAGTCATATTTTTGCCGTGACAATTCAGTGATTGGAGGACACACCCTCGAATGAGGAATAAGTTTCGCAATTCACAATTATTATTCCATTTCTTGTTTATAAAGACGTAGTCTATCTGTGCTTTAGTATTGTTTGCGTATGTGTAGATCCATAATTTTTCCTCCCTTATTTTAAAGTTTGTATTGAGGCATGTTAATCTATTTTCTATCGTGAAATCTCTTAGATGTTGTCCATTTCTGTTTGACGAGTTGAGTAGGCTGAATTTGTGATTTCTGTTTTTCCCAATTTGGGTATTCATGTCTCCGCCAGTGATGAGAATGTTTTGTTTCGGGATGCTACGTACAATAGAGGACAGAATTTGTCCATGCTGATGCAGTGGCTAGCATCCATCCATTGCCAGAATCATAATATTTAATATTCTCGCTATCAGTGTATCTGTGTTCTTGAATGCATATTATGTCTATGTTATGATCTCTGGTAGTTGTCCTATTCTATTTAAGGTTCTAACGTTAAATGTTGCTATTTGTATTGTGTGTTTGCATTTTAGTAACTTTTGTTTGAGATCTGTAGCTGATTTTTCGAACACTGAGGCCAGGGCTCCAACCTCAGCACGACGCATCCCTTTTTTATCTGCGCGAAGAGCGATGCAGTTTGGACATGTGGTTTGAGTGCTGGTCATGGTTATCTTTCAATAGCTGTTTTTATTCTCATCTGCAGAACCCACCCTTATAGATGAGCAGCAGTAGTTCCTTGATCGAACGAATTGATCCTGACCGATGAACCGTAGGGTTCATACACCCAAGACCATGTTAGGCATTGCGTTGAGCCATCAGAGGGTTTATCCGCTCACCTTTATGTCCACCATGCTGCTTTCCATCGATTCCATGAATTTTTTTTTTGGGGGGGGGGGTTTAGAGGCGTTGGGGGGGGTCTGATTTTCATTATTCAGGTTTGACTTAGTTAAAGTCCACATCTTTTTTTTTTAATTCATTAAAGTACTTTATTTTTTTGTTGTTTCTTATCATCCTTCTAGGCATTCTATTTTACGTTTGCTTAGGTTCTAATAGTGTTAGTTTCTTTGACCAGGTTCAATATTAATTTGGATTTACGGTAAAATTGCCTTTTCATTTAAGACATAGATAGTATACAGCGGTGATTTTATAAAGAAAATACAATTTTTAAATAAAATCATTCATGCATTTTAAATGATAGTATAGTAAATGACAATATGTTACTGAACTGATATTTATTTTTCGGTAATTAAACTAGCTAAACTTGTAGAACTGATCAGAGATAATTAGGAGATTTAGAATTCTTTTAACTCATCATCTTTCTTTGATCGGATTTTTTTCTGATTCTTTTCATTAAAAAGCAACATAAGCAGGAAACTCTGCTACCGAAGGCTGTCTGCAACTTACATAGCACTAATATCTTTGAGAAAGGTATGAATCCAATTATTCTCCTCAACTATTGGCATAAATGGACTGGGAGACCGGGGTTCAATCCTAGGTCAAGTCATACCAAAGACTCAAAATGGTACTTGATTCCTCCTTGCTTAATACTCAGCATTATAAGGTATGGATCAAAGGTAAGTGGAGCAATCCAGAGAAAGGAGTAACATCCTCCCCTACACCTTAGGCTCTTTAACCTTGGTATGGCATCCAGTCAATGAGAATGAAGACTAAAAGGAAACCAGATATAAACCTGGAGAGGGATGGGCTATTCCTGACCAAGACATGCTACAGGTTATGGGACCAATGATTGGTTCAGTTTTATGGCATATCAACCATTGTAGGTTATTTAATTCCAAATCCTCTTTATACATATATATTAAATATATATGATTTGGTTTTGTTGGGTTTTATGGCATATCAACCATTGTAGGTTATTTAATTCCAAATTCTCTTTAAACATATATATATATATAATTTTTGTAGATAACATTTTTAAATAAACCTAAGCCCTTTTTTTTTTTTTTTTTTTTTTTTTTTTTTTGGCACATATTTAAATGGTTTCACTTATTTTTAATAATTCTATTTACTATTAATCATTTGTTTGCACACAGTCAAATGTTTTCAAGTATTGCTATTTAACACTAACAATTCAATTAAACAACAGTCATTTCTTTACAAACCGTTCAATTTAGCATAAGTCATTTGTTTGCACTTAGGACACTATTTGACATTTAAACTATCTATGGGTCAAATAGAACTATCAGGTGCTACTACTCCGGGCCAGAGTGAACCTGGGAGCAATGGCATTAAAGGGGTACTCCACATTCCCCAAAGCTCCAGCATTACTGAAGCCTCACCATCAGATTGTTCAGTGTAATATCCAGGAGACTCGTTGGGAGGGGAGGTCTTACTCCTCTGCAGAAATGCAATCAGTGTATTCTACAGCCAACTGGGTTTGGGGGTACCAGTGAGTGAGCAACTAAGGAGTATACAGATATTGATGAGTAATTTGGTCAATATCATTAAACTTGCTGAAAACTTAGGATTAGAAGATTAGAATTCTTTTAACTCCCCATTTTTTCCTCTGGTTCTTTAATTAAAAAAAAACTTTTAAAGCCAAAGAGAAACATAAATGCTAATCTTTGATACATTTAATGCAAAAATCTGAGTGTTATTAGCTGAAAATACCAGGAAATTAAATAATTTTAAAAATTTGTCAAAAAAAATATACAGTAAATTTTTGTTTTACTTTTATATTCAAAGAGGAAAACAATAGTCAATTACTTTTTAAAACGAGGAAAATAATAAAAAATTTAAATCAGAAAAGCAAAGCATTTAAAATGTCCGAATTGTCTCCCTTTGACATTAAAATAATTCAAGGGAAGTAATTCCGTGTTAGTTTTTCCAGTATTCTGAAAAACAAGAAATATTCCCCACCCTTTCCGTATTATTCCTGTCAAATTGAAACAACAGCTTTCCATGGGTACTACTTTGGCAGATAAAAGTGCTCATTCCTCTTTTCCATCTCTCTATATATTCATTAGACTTAGTTCCGTACAACTTTTTCGTTCTGAAAATTCATCTCAAGGGGAAGAGATTTGAGAATATGGAAGCCATTAAAAGAAATACAATGGCATAACTTCACCGTCCACATCAAAAGAAAAGTTTCGGAGGCGCTTTGACCAATGGAAAACTCGCTGGAATGATGAATTCTAAGGAGACTATTTTGAGCAAAATTAAAATTTTATCAAATGTCTATTTCTGTCTTAGGAAATTTAGCTTCAGTCTCTATACTTTCAGAACACCCCTTCTTATATTAGAGCATGATGGATTCATGTTGTGGCATGGCAGTGGTCCAGAATGATACAGATATTTTTATTTAGGAAGGATTCTAATTAGTATTTCATAGTTATCTCTAGTAATATCAAGAATTTTAATGATTAAAGGCAAACACAAACATGATTTTTTTCCCCCACCTTTAAGTCTTGGTTTTCCAATAAGTGGTGGTAGTCCGGATATAACTTTTTTTTGTTTTAGAATCTTTTTTTTTTATCTAGATGTTTACTTTATACAGATAACCCAGAGCTTTCCTGGCTTTTTGCATTCAAGACTTTTTTGAAAAATGAAATTTTCTCATAATATATTGTGATGCTAATCAATCGAAATATAAATTTCAAAATGGATATAAAAATAATTCAATGAAAAATTTAATGAATCATTAAAGAAAGAACATATCTAACCGACTTCAAAATAATTTCCTTTCATTTATTACAAATTAGTGAATTCTTATAAGAAAATTAGGTCCCTTATGCCACAAAATACAGTATGCGTATACATTTTCTTATAGTAAACTACAAAAAATAATTTGTCTAAATTTCTGAGATGAAGTTTGACAATTTTTATCATTTATACTATTCAGACTATTGTCTTCCTCTTCATTGTGTTATATTCACAATGTTTCAGCCAATGCCTTCTTCAAATGTTTCATGTTGAACTTGGGAGCCACCCACACAGAACTTCAAACCAAATCCTTTATTTAATCCATGGGGCTAAGATTGTTCTAATTCCATTAAATATGACAAAAAAAAAAAAATTGCACTTTGAACTAAAGTAAAAAATGCGAAGACATTAAGTTTATAAGTCCTAAAAATCAATTCTGAATTGTCCAGCAGGACCCATGGTACAACAGATATAGGTATTTGGTTAAAAAGTGCTTCTAAGTGAAGTCATCTAGAGGTTGCAGGTTCAATCCCAACTACAGGAAAATAACAATGAATACTTATGATAGCTTAACATTTGTACCCGGTCATGGTGAATAGAATTAGAACAATCTACCCCGTAGATTAAATAAAGGGTTCAGTTCAAAGTTTTGTGTGGGTTCTAGAGTTCAACATAAAGCACCTGATAAAGGTCAAAAGACACACTGGCCTAAATGTTGAGAACATAGCAGCGAATATGAAGACAATATGTAATAGATAAAAATGACCAAAAATAATAATGTAAATATTGAAATAAAAATTATACACTTAAGTTTTCAGACTACAAACCTCATCTTGGTTGTTTTTAGTCATGTTTCAACTAAGATACAAGTATTCTGACTATAAAAACCAAGAGAAAAGTAAAAGTCAGAAAATCAATGAATAACAATGATACTTCCTCATTGCAGAAATTCAAATAAAAATTTGGCCTAGTCAGCTGGGGCTGCAAAATACACAGGCTGCGTCTCTGCTGAGGGGTAAGACTCCCCCAACAAGTGTCCAGGATATGACACTAACCAATCTGGGGGGTGTCTTCATGGTGTAATGGTTAAAGCGATGGACTGCGGAATCGTAGTACGCGAGTTCGTACTCCAGTCGCACTATTACGTTCGCTTTCGGGCAAATACCCTTGGGAAAGGTATGAACCCCCTTATCCTCCCAGCTATGAGTTAAATAGTACCACTACTGTTCTTCTAGGAGAATGGATTTGGCATTAAATAACCTAAAAAGAGTTGATATGCCATTAAACAAAGAAACCAAACCAAACCAAACTAACCAATCTGATGGCAAGGCTCCAGTAATGCTGGAGCTTTGGGGAATGTGGAGTACCCCTTCATTGCCACTGCTCTCAGGTCCACTGACTCGGAGTGGTAGCACCTGATAGGGTCCTAACTATGAGTCAAGTAGAACTAAACTTTGTAAATACGCTAAACTGAATTGTTTGAAATAGAGCTGTTTTTACATTTAAGTTTGAAACTTTTATCAGAATGACTTAATTCGGTGTTAAATGATCCAAAAAGGGTTGATACGCTGTAAAACAAAACAACTAATCAAACAAAAATTTGAATATCAATTTTTGTTTTTCTTTTACAGAAAAGAAAAAAAAACAAAAAATCTGAGGTATTTATGCTCATAAAAATATCTTCAGTTTATTTTCCTTTTTAATAAAAATTAGTTTTTTTTAAATGTTTTTCCTTAAATAAATTCAATTTAAAATCTTATTGAAAACTTTCTTACATTACAACTTAATGTTAATTTGTCATCTTTAAGCAAGTCATATCGTGTAAATATACGTTTCCCCTTCACCAAGGAGGCTTTCATGGTGTAACAGTTATAATTGACACTGTGAGATCTAATCAGCCTCATTCCTAGTGCTAAATACCCTTGAGAAATGGGTAAATATTAGGGCAGACTGGGCTCTTTAGCTTTGGTATAGCAACCAGTCTAGGAGAAGGAAAACTGAATTCAAACCAGTTAACCTCCACTTAGAAATTGACCTTGTGTCACATCCTGCTCATAGAGGAGGGGGGGTTCAGTTGTCTTATGAGGTCAAAGCCAAAAAAACGTGATTGGCCATGCGAGTTATATTTTCAGTTTTTAACTAAATTAAAGGGTCACAACATACAGTTTGGAAAGATGAAACAAAAGGAAGATCCAGTTTGGCATAACTTGTATTATTAATTGTATCTTTTGCTAAAAACATTAGTATTTGAAAATTCCAAAACTAATCTACAACTAAAAAAAAAAAACTTGTTCTGAGATCCCATTAGTTGACTACAAAGGAATTTGGGTGTAAATAACTCTTGACTTCCTGGATAGATTTTAAAGAAAATGTGGTAAATTATATTTAAAGTAACAAAAGTTCTTTATTAGATAATTAAAAAAGAGAAAACAAAAACAAACTCTTACATTGATCAAATAGAATACTTTTTAATATTTTTTTTTTTTAAATATAAAATTTCAAAATCTTATGTACAGTTGTTTTTAAATTTTTTTATTAACCCCTCCCCAACAAAAAAATAATGTAAATGAATACAAGACATTCAAACTTTTGTCTTCGTTGGTGCTATAAATACCATTTCTTGGATCTGTTTACAGCCCTTTCCCATGTATGGAAGACGTTCTTGTACTTGCCCCATTTTTTCTGTGGTGTAAACACTTGGTCACAGCCTCGCAAAATCAACAAATCTTCTTTGCTTTTCCAAATGCCTAAAAAATAAACATTAAAAAAAAAAAAGTAGGTGAAGTGAGGAATTGATATTTGTTAGCCCTACAAGTCCCAAGAGGAATGCTGCTGACATCACACTTAAACGGGCTTTCAAACAAAGCCAGCAGTTTCTTTGTTTCCACATTTCCCTGAGCTATTTTGTTTTTTTTAAACTAGTTATCTTAATGGTGGCACTCATGAGGTAACAGTTATTCTAGTAGGAAGTGAACTTAGCTTTCCAAGTTCAAATCCTGAACAAGGTTGTGTGCATCTCATATAGAACTAATGCCATTGGGGAAGGTATGAATCCAACAATTCTCCCTCCAGCTATAGAGGGCAGACTGAGCTCTTCAACCTTGGTATGGCAACCAATCAATGTGAAGGAAAACTCTGAATTGAAATCAGGTATAAACCTAGAGAGGGATGGGATCCACAAGGCTATGTGTACCCAAGATACACTACATGAGTGTTTCCATATCTATATCCTAATGGACAATATTTAAAAATAAAAAAGTTAAGATTTAAACCAGCATAATCTCATCAGTAAATCTTATATAGTTTCATCTGTTTGATCACTTCTTTTAGAAATTTTTCATTATTGTGAAAAATGGCATTTCAACCTGTCTACAGTAATTTTATGCTTAGAACCCAGGGAATTGCATTTGGTGTACATTCATATTTACTGTTTTTATTACAAACAGTTATACAATATAAAAAATTATATGATTTTAAGTATTTCTATTTAATAATTTGGTTGCATGCAGTTATATGGTTTCAAGTCACTAATAATTGTGAATAAACTATTAGAGCTTCAAGTAACTATTAATATAAACACTTTAGTTCCATAATATTAACTTTCAAAATGGATCTATTTCACCCATAGATGGAACCCTAACAGGTACTGCCAATCTGGGACTAATGGTAATGAAGAGGTACTCTGTTCCTCACAGCTCCAGAACAGAAGTCTCACCATCAGATGCAGCTTAGAATTTATTAAGAATCTAATTTTAACATTTTTAGTCAGAATCAAATATATTTGCTTTTTAACAGAATGTGACTAAAGGTGTGATCTGAAAGTATTGGGATTAAATCTTGAAAATTTTTATGTTGACATGTGCACAGCTGAACAATTAAATATAAATAAAGTCATCATGTCTTGATGAAGATGAAACATGTCAGTAACAATATGAACGAAAAAAAAAAAAAGTTTAATGCCAGTTTCAATACTTTTTAGCCAAGAGACCTCGCCTTTTTTGAAGGGTGCATCTTACCCCTCTGCAAGGGAGCATATTCTAAGTCCCACGGGCAGAGTAGAAGAAAAATTCATCTTAGAGTAGGGGCAAGTGAAGTGGCTCTAAAGTGAGTATTCAATTTACAATGTATATATGATGTATATCTAGGCCCTAATTTTACGTCCATCTTTATGATCAAATATTTAATGAGCAAAAAAGAAAAAAAAGATTTTCTGACAAAAATTACAGTTCTTTTAACAAAAAAAAAAAAAAAAGTCACTGAACCAGGCCATTGGCCAATTGAGTAGTGTTCACTAATGGTCTGGGAGACTGACCAAAGACTCAAAAAAATGGTACTTGATGCCTCCTTGTTTAACACTCAGCATTATAAGGTAAGGATCAAGGATAAAGTGGAGCAATCCAGGGAATAGAGTAGCACCTTCCCCTACATCTCAGTGTTGTAACTATTGAAAAGGGAGCCTTTGGGTCACTCTTGACTGAGGTTGCCAACTTTACTTTTACTTATAAAACAAAGAAACGGCTGTTTTTGATGAGGGATACCTGGCTTCAATCCCAAAATGATACTTGATGCCTCCTTGCTTAACACTCAGCATTATAAGATACGTATCAAGAGTAAAGTGGAACAATCCAGGGAAAGGAGTAGTACCCTCCCCGACACCTTGGTGTTGTAGCTATCGAAAAGAGACATTTCGAGTCACCCTCAACTACGGTCGCTAACTTTACTTATTAATTTAGTATTCATTATTTACTTACATCGCAATTTATTTGTATAACATTTTTTTTTATCAATAATTAATATTTTCCTTGTGAATACATCTTAAGTAGTTTCTCTTTATTTTTTGAATTTTTGCTTTTTATCCATCCCTAATTATTTTTCTATGATAGTTATCATTTACAAAGTTTAACAAGAAATATGAAGCACTCAAGTCAGATTCAAACTAACAATGGTAAACTAGGCTAGCCTAATAACTCATATCATTGAATGTGCTCTTGAAAAATAAAAAGTAAGTAAAGCTGGCGACTGTAGTTGAGGGCGATCAGAGGGCTCCCTTTTCAATATTGCGCCACTTTACCCTTGATACGTACCTTATATTGCTGAGTGTTAAGCAAGGAAGTATCAAGTACCATTTTTAAAGTCTTTGGTATGACTCGACCTGGGATTGAACCCAGGTCTCCCAGGCCATTGGTGAACACTCTAACCATTATACCAATGTCCAATAAATTAGATAAATAACTGGTTTTAATGTAGTACAACTTTCCCTTATTTCTTGAATTTATGCTTTTCTACTGATAGTTTACCCTCTGCTCCCAAGTTGTCTTAAACAAAAAAAATTGCTTTTAAAACACCCTACACCCCCAAAAGAAAGAGAGAGAAAAAAATTCCAGTTTTTACCTTGACCAAGTCCAGCAAGAAATGCAGCCCCCAAATTAGTCATATCTGTAAATCTTGACTTTTCAATCACTTGACTTGTCAAATCAGCCATGAGTTGCAACACAAATCTGTTGTTGGAAACACCACCATTGACCCTGTCATAGAAAAATAAATATTCCATTTTAGAAACAATATCTTTCAAATATATATATATATATATATATATATATATATAAGAAGTGAGGATAGTCCAATATGTCCCAAAGATTGACTCTGTCATAGAAAAATGAATATTTGATTTTAGAAACAATATTTTTCCTTTATATTTATACAGTCAAATAAAGAATGAATTAAAAAAATAAGAGTGGGGAGACAAAATTGTTAATTAAGATAAATAAGGTCCAGGCAAGAATAGGATAAATATATATTTTATTTTAGAGTTGACACGTGCGACTTGTCTCGAAGAGATCCCTCTAAAAAGTGGTCAACCCCGTTTCTCCTCCTTCTTCTCCCCACAGCTCCCTCTTCCTCCAGGGGGAGATAATTGCTCGTCCCGTAAGCCAAGATAGGATGTTAACACTTCCCCGCTTTTCTTTTTGGTACTGAGGTGGGACATTTTAGGAGGCAACATCAAATGGCTGTCTGCAGGGAAAAAGAAAAAGACAGTTGAACAAAGATTTAAGACTGCATACTTGAAAATTAGACAGATGATTCCTTGGGTTCAGATATGAATTGGAGAATTTTGAAGGAGGGGACTCCCTTTTTTGTTAAGCTATCTGCAATTTGTTTGTCAGTGGGTATCCATGATATCTCTGCAATTTCTCCTCTGTCAACCATTTCTCTAAGGATTGCCATTTCAATACGTAGTCTTTTATCAAGGATTTGTGTGGTGGAATGCACTGCGTCATACAAACAAGAATTGTCTGTTTTGCATGTTATCTTTATATTCGTAGGGTGGTCTTCTAATTGTAACAAATCCAGTATTAATTTTCTGTAATAAAAGCAGGCCTCAGTGAGATCAACCATGGCCAGAGTCTCTGCACCGAGAGTGCTTTTAACTATTTTTTTGATGCATTTGGATTGCCAGGCTATGGGCATGTATTGGTTATTGTTGCCTACTAAAAAGATTATGTAGCCACCCTGTGATCCACCATCAGTTAGGTTAGCAAAAGATGCATAATGCTATAATTTGCAACAGTTTAGGGTTACCCAAGTTTGGGATATGAATTTGTGATTTCTCCTTTTTTGCCTTTTTTATAGTCCGGTTGATTTGCCTAATACATTCCACATTTTCCTGTTTTAATATTGCACTTAGTGCACTGACATCAAAACTGAGGTCAGGTCTTGTTTGGGTGGCTAACCAATTGAGCTGACCTATTAGCTGCCTGGCCTCGGTGATCTCAGTTGGTGTTAGTTTGTTTTCTAGTTTTCTTCCGTTCTGCAGTGGAATAGGCCTAAGTTTCTTTGTATATTCATCTTGTCCAATCTTGATGTTACTATTAGATTTTTTTTATTTCTAATCCAATATATTGGAACTTAGCAACTTCTTCAGATTTTATTTTGAAAAGTTCACGAAGTTCATTAATGACTTGGTATTCAAACGCTTCTGACCCAGCAAAGCAGAAATCATCAACATGAGTGGCTATTATGCCTTGGAGCTTGTTTTTAAAATGCCAAGTGAAAATTGCCTGGTCATATTTTGATGGTGTGACTCCTAGCTTTATTAGTTTCTCTCTGAGTGTTAAGTACCAGGATCGAGATGCATCAGTCAGACCATAAACACATTTGGATAATTTCCAAATGTAGCCAGTAGGTACATTAGCTTCTTTGGGAGGAAGAAGGTAGATGGGCCGATCTAACTTCTTGCTCTGTAAAAATGCAGTTTTAATGTCCATGGATTTGCATACCCAGCCATTTGCTGACATAACTCCTAAGACTGCTCGTAAACTTTCCTTAGAACATGTTGGGGAATCATTTCTAACATTGCAGGCATCTTTGTCTTGAAAGCCTTTGGCAACAAGCCTGGCCTTAAAAGTTTGCTTGCCGTTAGATTCCTTGTTAGTGTTGGCCCCGATCTGGCACTTGTGTGTAAACTTGATGTTCAACCCAACTTTGGAGTTCTCTCTTCTTTGCTTCATCAAGTTGGCCATTAGATGAGTCCATCAAAAGACTTACTTCTGGGCCTTCATTGGTGGCAGTTCGGTCATCTTCATTTGTTTCCCATTCCAAGACCCCATTCTCAAAATCCAGCCAGAATGGATCTCCTTCTTCCATAGCAACATTCATTAAATATTTGTTTTTACCAGTAGCTTTACTAGCTCTACTGATCACATTCAATTTTCTCCATTCGTGGTCTTCATCATTGGTGAACTTGCATTTTATAGTTTGGCCTGGTTTGGGCAGTTGTACAGATTTTGTGACTATTTTTGGTGATTTGTCACAGGCATACTGTTCAGGATTATCATCAGTTTTATTCCCATCATCTATTGGAACATAACCGTTTGTGGTTACATTATTTTGGCTATGATGTTTTACTGGTTCACTAGTGTCATGGTGTGTGTCGGGATATAAAATCAAGCATGAGGGATGTACTCTGACATATGTGGCTCCATGTTTGACCAGCACTTGTTTGTGTTCCCAGCCTATGATGGCACCAGGACCAAGCCATCTATCAGATTCATTTCTTTTATAAAGAACAAGGTCACCATTTTTGTATAGATCAGTTATACTGGTTCTAACCTGATGACAGACGGCTCGTCTCAATTTTTCAGAGGCTTCACACTCTATGAAACCTTTTCTTGCAGCATGCATAGCATTGAGGTTGTCAGCGACAATTTCGCTGTTACTGACACCTTCGAGTGCAGGAAGTTGATTATTCAAAAGAGAAGACAGGTTAGGGTTTTTTCCAAAAACCAGCTGGTTAGGGCTGTAGCCATGTGAAGTGTATTCTTGGCATTGACAGCCCATGATAGAGCAACTTCAAAATTGCACCGAGCATCTTCTAACGTCTTCATAACCATTTCTCCCAGAACACCATTGTGCCTTTCATTTAATCCATTGCTCCAAGGAGACTGTGCAGCGGTGGTACGAACTACAATGTTCAAGTTTTGAGCCATGTCTCGAAAGAATTGGTTGTCAAATTCCCTGCCATTATCAGTAAGAAAGGCTCCCAGAGCACCAAAATATGCAATCCAGTGTTTGAAGATAGCAGTTAGGATATCAGTACTTTCCTTACTTGGAAGCCTGACAGCAACACTATATCTTGTTGCATGGTCAACCAAGTGCAGTACTTTGTCGTTTAATTTCCTTTATGTCCATAGCTACAATCTGGTTGAAGTAAGTCCCCAGGGGAAATCCTACAACAGGTTGGGGTGCAGGTTTTTTATACCTGATGCAGGTCTGACAAGTAAGGGGAAGTTTCATCAAGATGTCAATAAACTCGGCATCTTTTAAACCGGCACTTTTAACAAGATCACATAATTTTTTTGCACTGGGGTGGCTAAATTGTTTATGTGATTTGGTGGCAATTTTTAATTTTTCTACCTTGCCTTTTTTATCAATGTTATTTAGAAATAAAATATGTTGTAACTTACCCCGGTCCGGTGGAGGTCTGGATATGGGGACATGGTAGTGACCAGACATGGTGCACAGTAATTTAATTCTTTTGCCAAACATTTCCGCTGTGTCATTATTAAAGTTGAGGGTCATCCAAGCTCTTTTCATTGCCGTTTAGCTTAATAACAGAGGGATATCGGCGTCAACGACATCACTTATTTTAACATTCATTTTTGCGATAACACAAGGTAGAGTTACCTTTTTTAATGATTTTACTTTTAACCCATCTCCGAATTTAAAGCACTTTGTTCCTTCTTCGTAGGGGATTTTTTTTTTTTTGAGTCCTCAGGCAAAGTCTCAAGAAAGCAATCGAGGCATTTCTTTCCGCATACGGTGGTACTTGCACCTGAGTCCAAGATAGCAGCGTTTATTGTCTGTCCGAGAAGGGATGAATTATCAGGCTTCTCTCGATTAAGCAACACTATGTTTGCAACTTCTTCACAACTTCCAGTCTCATTATGGCAGTCATTTTTATATTCATTTAATAATACCATATTTTCTTGTGTAGTAGTATAATTAGTTTTTGAGTAAGGGCATTTGTTGGAATAGTGAAATTTGCATCCACAGATGTAGCAATTTGGGCTTTGTCGATTTGAATATCGGCCGTTAAATTTACTAGGTCCTCTTCTGTTGTTAGTGCTACTACTAGACAAGTGGAAGGGCAAGGGAGGTAGAATTTGGTCGTCTTTTGAATGTGTGTCATCTCGGCTAAAGGCGATGTCCATTTCTTTTTTGACAGGTGAGGTGTTTATCAGGGTTAAATTCCCACGTGTGATTTTCTTTAATTGTTGGGCCATATCATAAAGGGTGAGGTTGTTTATTGTTGCCCTGATTAACCTCTCATTTTCAGGACTGAGGTTGGCAGATTTCAGAGCACAGTAAGCTAATACTGGTTCGGTTAATGTTATTTCAAATTCTGAGTTTTGCTACGTGTCGGTCAAATTGGATTAAATAGTCATTAATGGAAGTGTTACATTCCCGGTGGTAGTTCTCGAAGTTTTCGTAACAAATAAACGCAGACTGGTTTTTGTCTTCCAGGAAAAGGGTATCAAGTTTTTCAACTAGTTTGTCCATTCCATCTTCGGCATTTAGTAGGGAAATGTCCATTTCTAATATAGCTGTCCGAGCTTGGCCTGTAAGTGATAAAACCGCCAGTGCTTGGCGAGAGGGAGAGATATTTGATGCTAGCCGCCATAGCTGAATTTCTCGCTTCCACGAATCGTAAAATTCTGGGTTTAAGAGCGGTGGTTCAAATAGTCTCGAACTCATTTATTTATTTTTTTTTTTTTGCCGTAGGTGTTGGTCTCTGCTACCAAATGTTAATTAAGATAAATAAGGTCCAGGCAAGAATAGGATAAATATATATTTTATTTTAGAGTTGACATGTGCGACTTGTCTCGAAGAGATCCCTCTAAAAAGTGGTCAACCCCGTTTCTCCTCCTCCTTCTCCCCACAGCTCCCTCTTCCTTCAGGGGGAGATAATTGCTCGTCCCGTAAGCCAAGATAGGATGTTAACAAAAATGATATGAGCCAGAAGTTGGTGTCAAAACTGGATGTAATGTCATATCATCTGGTGTCATGTATCCTTATATATCTAAACATTTCTAATTTTTAACACAGTTGACATTAGATGATGACATTACATTTGGTTTTGACACTAACTTTGGGTCCATATCTTTTTGTCGCCTTCTCTCATTTTTTTTTTTTTTTTTTTTTATTCAAATTTTTATCTAAACAAGTAAGAATCCATTGAAAGAATATTTGTATGATTTTTTTTCTCTCCATTGTGTGATGGCTATCTAAACAGGTTGGTTTCTCTTTTGGAGTGGCCAAATGTCAGTTTGTTGAAATTTTTTCCAATTATATATATATATTAGTCTTCCACAGACTGTTTCACTGTGTCACAACTCTTCAGTGTGGCTAGACACGTGAGATGCTCCAAGCTGCAATTGAAACTCAGCTGATCTTACTCCAGGGCCATTGTTATTTTCTGCGTTAGTGAAGGAATTTTTTACATATATCTCTTTCCATATAAGTTATTAGCTACTGGAAGTGTTTAATTCATGAGAAGAGCTATTGTGTTTCAGCTTATGAAGTAACCAGCAAACTCCCCACAAGAGTGCTCAACCCGGGGGTGGGGAGCATATATATTATCATTCCCCAATATGTCCCAATGATTGCCTAACATGCCCCCAGTTCTTTCTGTAAACATGCACCAATAACATCATCTGGACATTCACAGACGCAAGAGTCTACTATTGGAGAGCACTTGTTGAATAAAATGCATGCCGATTTAATTATTCAGAAGAGTTCTTTTTTGTTCTGCACAGGGCTTGGACTAAGCACCACCTCAACATCTTGGAAGCTGTTGTGATTAATACACAACATCCAACTCTGTCTACAGAGAGAGCTCAAATATAAATTAAAAAATATTTAAAGAGTCACTGACTTGATCCAGTGTACAATGAATTTTTTTTTGTCTCCCCTCAATTTTAAGTTTCTTTTCTTTTAAAAATTCATTCCCTTCATTTGTAATTTCTGATAATTGACATTTGAAGAAGTGAAAGTTGAAAGGTGTCAAAGTTTTAATTGATTTTTTTATTGTTACTAAAAAGAATGTTTTCCTCATTTTACAACACATATTACTATGATGTTGCACAAGACATATATATATATATATATCTGTTTTGTACAACATCATAGTAATATGTGTTGTAAAATGAGGAAAACATTCTTTTTAGTAACAATAAAAAATCAATTGCACCTTTCAACTTTCAAATATATATATAAACCTAACTGCAGGCAGTTTTTGATTTATATAATGGCACATCAACTCCTGATGGGTTATTCAATGTCAATATCATTATTTTCCTTTTCTTTTCTTATACATAATTTTCTCAGGTATAAGAGGTTACAGTTAGAGTGAAATAGATAAAAAACTTAAAAGAAAAAGTAAATTATTTTTTTTAGATGTATGTATTTGGTTGTGTCTGTGCTCATGTATAAATTTATACAGGCTTTTTATAGTATAGTTTGATTTCTTTTAAGAAGTTTAAGGCATTTTTTTTTAAATATTTGTATTTTGAAAGAAGGTCTTTGAGATTATTTGCTATGTAGTATTTTTGGTGTGTATGGGCCAGGTTGATGCAGTCTATTCAGAAATGTTTCACTGTATATTCCTTCTGACAAACCCTGCATTCTGGAGGGTCTTCATTTTTTAGTAGGAATGAGTGGATTATATGGGTGTGTCTTATTCTAATTCTTGATTGTATAACTTCTTTCCAAGAGAGAGTTATTTTGATGCCATTCCCTAAGGATTGGTTTGTTTAAAACAGCTATACATTTTAAAGTCAACATGTTTATTTTTAATGAGTTTTTGCTGCCTCATCAGCTTTTCTGTTTCCATGGATACCAATGTGGCTAGGGATCCAACAAAAGATTATTTATTCTGTTTAGTAATTTGGTTATTAAGGGGTCATGTTTTTGTTTTTTTTAGTGAGATGAGGGCAGACAGGGAGTCTGAGAAAATAATGTATCTATGGTTCATTTTCTGTAATAATGTCCAAGGCTGCATTGCTTGAGCTTTAGCACTGAAAATAGAAACTTAGAAAGATGTTTCTGGATTTTTGTCATAGAAAATGACAGAGTATCCAATTTTGTTGTTATTTTTGGAGCCGTCGGTGTATCTGTGCTTATAGTTAGGATATTTGCGTAGAGTGTTATGGATTTCTCCTATGAAAACTGATGGTTTAGTGTCAGTTTTAGGGTATTTGGTGAGGTTTAATAAGACTGGGTGGGGAGTTAGTAGTCAGGGAGGGGTTTATGAAATTGTAGATTCATAAATGAGGACAATATGGATTTGTAGTTTTCCATGTGGATGCCAATTGCAGTTTTTTCATTTGAATAATTCTTTATGTTGTGATTGCAAGAGACGGTTAAATGCTGAGTTGTTTGGACATAAATGAAGTTTTATATAATATTGTAAAGTTAGTTTCTGTGTCAATATGAACATTAAAGGTTCAATCTGCCAAAAAGTTGTAATTCTATCTAAGTCCTTTATGATCCCATGTTTCCAAATTGTTTCATAAGCCTTTTCTATTGCCCAGTCCAGTGGGGCTGTAGAATACAGAGGGGTAAGACCCCCACCTCCCAATGAGTGTCCGGGATAGGACACTAAACAGTCTGATGGTGAGGTTCCAGTAATACTGGGCTTTGGGGAATGCAGAGCACCCCTTCATGGCCATTGCTCCCTGGTTCGCTCTGGCCCAGAATGGTAGCACCTGATAAGGCCCTATCTATGGGTTAAATAGAACTAATGGCATACTTATGCTAAACTGAATTGTTTGACTAAACTGAATAGTTTGAAATAGAAATGTTTTTGACAATTAAACCGTACTTATGTTTAAACCGCATGCTTATTCTAAACTGAATTATTTGAAATGGAACTGTTTTTTGACATTGAAACTGTACTTACACTAAACTGATTTGTTTAATATAGAACTGCTTTGACATTTAACTGTGTGTAAACAAAATCTGTACTTATACTAAATGGAATTAGCTGAATTATAACTACTTGACTAAACTGAATAGCTTGAAATAGAAATGTTTTTCACAATTATATTGTAAACTGAATTGTTTGAAATAGAACTATTTTCATAAACTGTACTCCTGCTAAACTGAATTGTTTGAAATAGAACTAGATGCATAAAAATAGATTTGGTATTAAATAACCTACAAAGGTTGATATGCCATAAAACCCAACCAACCAAGCCTTTTCTAAATCAAAGAACACTGCTATTTAGTGTTCCTTTTTGATGAAGGAATTTCTGAATCAGCTGGTCAGTTGTGCTATTATTCTTCCTAAAACCAAATTTGGTTTTTAGGAGCCAAGTGAGCCATTTTATTAATGATTCTTTCCAGAGCTGCAAGTGATTGAGCAGTAGATTGAAGGATTTTCTCGGTCTTTTCCAAATTTTGGGATTAAAGTGTCTTGTTTCTAGAGGTTGGGGATATTGCCACTGGTCCATATGTTGTAGTAGGTTTTAAGGAGGTAATTTACAGAGGCACGGCATAGGTTTTTTTTGTTTTTTTTCCAGAAATTCATAATGTATCTCATCAGGACCAACTGCTGAATTGTATGATTTATTTAAGGAACGTAGTGGTCGTGGCTGTAGTTTTCTTTGTTATTTAAAAGAAATCTTACTTTCTTTTCATTTCTCTTGATGTTCTGAATTTTTGGTTATAGCTTTCCAAAGAGTTTTGAAAAGTCTTGGACTAATATGTTGGCAATATCCTTTTGATTAATAGTTTTAGAGGCGTTTTCAGATAAATATGTCTAAGAGGAGTTTTTGGCGGTCATATTTCAGATGGTTTGATTTAGTTAGGTTTTATGGTATATCAACCATTGTAGGTTATTTAATGCCAAATCCTCTTTATGCATACATATGATTTGTAAACAAGCCTGAGCTTTTTTTTTTTTTTACATTCACTTACATAATAATACTTGAAACCATGTAACACAAACAATTCAACATCAGTTATTTGTTTCAACACATTTAAATGGATATGATTTGTATGTGAATAGTTTGTAGGTATTTTCATTTTTAGATGAGTTAGAACTAATTTGTTTGCACACTAGTATTGCTATTGTTTCTACAGTTAAACAGTTTCAAGTATTGCTATCTAACACTAATAATTCTATTCAACATTACTCATTTGTTTGCACACAGTTAAATAGTTCCAAGTATTGCTATATATCACTAACAATTCAATTAAACATCAGTCATTTGTTTACACACACTTAAATAATCAAACAATTCTATTTCTAACACTTCAAGTTAACACAAGTCATTTGTTTGGACACAGTTTAAACAGTTCTATTTGACCCATGGATAGGACCCTATCAGGTGCTACCAGTCCAGGTCAGAGTGGACTTAAGAGCAATGGCAATGAAAGGGTGTTCTACATTCCCCAAAGCTCCAGCCTCACCATCTTAACCCCCAGCAGAGATGCTGTCAGTGTATTATATAGCCCCACCCCCAGGGCTGATGGTTTTGATGTTAGTTATTATATACAAACCTCCTCCATGAGGTTCACTTGGATGTTTTAAATGTTTGTTCGTATTTTTGTATTATTTTGTAAGAGATCAGATTTTCATGAGTTGGGAATTATCTAAATTTGTGGAGTGTCACATGATGCAATTTCATCAGATCAGGTCTTATTTGTGTTTGAAATGGTTTCAATTGTTCTTTTATGCTCAGTCAGATTTTTGTAAAGTGGGTGATTAGATTTTTTTTTATTTCTGGGATGAGTTTCAATGAGCATAGATTTTTCAAGTTCCAGCTAGGAAGTGGTCGCTATCTTTATGAACTTTCCAGTTGTAATCTAGGAATGTTATAGGGTCACTGAGAGTTAAGTCTATTCCAGTGAATGTACCATTTTGCTGGGTGAAGATGTGATTTGTCATCTGGTATGCATAAATCATTTCTTTTAAATTCAAGTTGTCTGCTTTTCTTATTGGCTTCTTATTACTCCAACTGATATTGGGATTATTAAAGTCACTTATTAAAAGTAGTTAATTTTTGTTTCTGCAGAGGATATCTGTATCCATTGTTTCCAAAGCTTCAATACTGTTTGTTCTTTTCTAGATGTTTCTTTTTGGATTGCATTTTTTTCCCTCTTTGTGTTTGAATTTTCCCTTCATTATTTCCTTTTAAGTCTTTAAATTTGTTTTGAATGGGAATTTGGGTTTGTTGGCTTGGACAGGATTTTGATTAGGTCAGTTCCTATTTTGTTGGTTAATCCTGTTTATCTGTCTTGTTGAAGGTAGCATTTTCCTTTGGGTTGGTAGTATATGTTTAATATCATTTTTGGAGTTGGATATTAGGGATTCAATTTGGCTTTTATATTTCCTCAAGTTGAACATTTTCATCCTTGTGGCGTTAGTATAACTGTTCTATAATTCTTTAAGCCAGATTTGTCAATGGGTTGAATATGCAGGGTCGTTTTTTTCCACAATTTACACATCTGTTCAGTGCTACTGCATCTCTAACACACTGATATCCTCATGTAGTGATCTTTGTGGTGGCCAAATTTTGAGCAGTTTAAGCAAAGGAGTGGCTTGGGGGGGGATGTTGGTTTCCACTTTTATGTGAATGTAACCCATTTTTAATTCTGAAGGTCTTGTGGGGAAAGTTAAATGTTATTGAATAGGTATTAGTATTTAAATCTAGTCCACTGGTGGGTATATCTAAGACTTTCTAATTTAAAAAAAATTTCCTTTAATTTCATCAAAGGAGTATGTAGCTACTTCAGGGCATTTAATTAAGACCTGCAGAGGTGTTGATATTTTGGTATGGGTAGGATCTTGTGTTGGTATTGTGGAACTTTGTCCAGGGTATGTTTTTTTTTTTTTTTTTTTTTAGTTACTTGATTAATAGTGTTTCATTTAGGTTAGCAGAAATCTTTGAAGATATGTTTTCTAGAATGAGTTAATTCTATGATTATATAATACGGGAAGATGTTTATTTCATCTGTGGGGTATGTTGTTAAAATGCAAACAACATAGACAAAAGAATATTCACAACAAGACAATATAAAACAAAAATAAATATGCCCAGTCAGTTGGGGCTGTAGAATACTCTGACTGCATATCTGCAGAGGAGTAAAGACCCCTCTTAAAAGGGGTATCCTTGGTATGACACTAAACAATCTAATGGGGAGGTTCCAGTAATTAGTTTACTGACATCCACCACCTTTTGTTTCGGGAACAAGTAAATCAAGGATCCTATTTTTCAAGAATTTCAACAGCCATTTAAAAAATGTAGGAGTATAAATCCTACACATCTTCACCATGTTATTATTGGTGCATGCTTACAGAGAGAACTGGGGGCATATTGGGTACATCTCACCACTGAATTCAGGGTGTGAGAATTCACCATGGAAGCCAACTTTTGTTGGGAATTAATTAAGAGGGAAGTCCATTTGCCTTGGTTGAGACAGGGATATACTATAGGTATATGTAGGACTCCAAGCCCCCTGCAAATCTCAGGCCCCAGTACCAATATCTTCTAGCACCTATAAGATAAAAAGGGCTGGGTGTTTGTTCAAAGTGTAGTTAGAAGAATACAGTCAGGAGTAAACATAAGTGCAAGAGCTTGATGTGACCAGCTAATTGATGGGATCGAGTCTCTCCAACTCCCCATCTAGTCCAATAAGGGGCAAAGTGGAACATCTCCCCCAATTATTCTACAGCCGCAGCTGAGTAAGTAGACATATTGTGTCTGGAAGAAAACAAATTTTTTTCTGTGTGAATGTTGTGTACTGATTTCTTATGCTATACAGACATTTGATTAGGCACTTTTTTCACATTGTCAAGCACTCTTTTTTATGTAAAAACTTTTTTTATTTGCAGTTCTTCTCACCATATATATATATATATATATATATATATATATATATATATATATATATATATATATATATATATATATATATATATATATATATATATAAAGGGACATTGGCCCAGCGGTTAGAGTGTTCGCCAATGGCCCGGGAGACCTGGGTTCAATCCCAGGTCGAGTCATACCAAAGACTTTAAAAATGGAACTTGATACCACCTTGCTTAACACTCAGCATTATAAGGTACGGTTCAAGGGTAAAGTGGAGCAATCCTGGGAATGGAGTAGCGCCCTCCCCTACACCTTGGTGTAGTAGCTATCGAAAAGGGAGCCTTCGGGTCACCCTCGACTATGGTCGCTAACTTTTATATATAAAGGATAATGCTGATGAAAAAAAAAAAAACAGGAATAAATTTGTAAGTAAATTTCGTAGTTGCATAAAAAAACCAAAAAAACTGATTGAAAGAGGACTGTTGGTCCATTGAATATGTATTCCAAATTTAGTCACTCTACATTAAACCATTTAGCATAAAGGATGAAATTGACAAGCCAAGTTCAAATCCTGAACGAAACTTTTGTTTCACTTCATGATAATACCCCTCTTGAAAGGCATGAATCTGTCTCTTCTCCACTCAGCTATGGGTAAATATTAGAGCAGACTGGGTTCTCAAGCCTTGGTTTGGCAACAAGTCTAGGAAAAAAGAAAACTCTGAATTCAAAGCCTAGTTGGCTGGGGCTGCAGAATGCATTGACTGCATCTCTGCAGAAGAGTAAGACCCCCCCCCACTCCACAATGAGGGTTCTGGATATGACACTAAACAATCTGATAGTGAGGATCTAGTAATACAGGAGCTTTGGCAAATGCAGAATACCACTTCATTGCCATCATTCCCATGGCCACTCTGACCTGGAGTGATAGCACCTGAATGGGTCTTATCGATCAGATAGGAACTGTTTTACATTTAAACTCTGTGCAAACAAATGACTCATGGTAAACTGAATTGTTAAAAATAAAACTGTTTTTATTTTTAACTGTGTGTAAACAAATGAGTGATGTTTAATTAAATTGTTAGTGATACATAGCAGTACTTGAAACTATGTTGACTTATGTTTATGGTTGATATGCCATAAAACCCAACCAAACCAAATCATATATTTAATATATAAAGAGGATTTGGCATCAAATAATCTACAGTTGGTGAGTTTCTGAATTCAAACCAGTAGTACGCCACTTAAAACTTGAACTCGTGTTACGTCTTGTCAGAAGCAATTTCCAGTCATATGGGGTCTGCATTTGCACATATCAAGCTTTTTTTTTTGCTTTTTTTAAAGATATTCAAAACTATACTATGAGTACAGGGTTAAAATGAAATTCGACTTGGACATCAGTGTCCCAATTTGAAGAAAAGGGTTAAATGCCAGTAATGAAAATACTTCTCCTTATCAATAAGATAAATAGGACATCACTTGACATTAAACCTAATGGCCAATGAAGGTGGCATTTAAGAGTTCAAATCTAAAATTGTCCAGTCAAAAGGGTTTAGAATATGCTGACTAAATCCTCTGCATAGAGATAAGACACTGCCCCCCCCAAAAAAAAAGACAGTAAACTACATCAGACGGTGAGGCCCCAGTTTCATTACTCCCAGGTCCACTTTAACTCAGAGTGGTAATATCTGTTAGGGTCCCATCTATGAGTAAGAATACTTGGTACCATATAAGTTATTTGTATTAAGAATAATTACTTGAAGCTGTAATTGTTTACAAATTATTATTATTATTAATTAAGTAAAAACATAACTGTGTGCAAACAAATGACTCCTATCAAATAAGAATACTTGAAACAATATAACTGTGTGCAAATTATTTGTATTAATAATACTTAATATGAGCTTACAATGTATGAGATTCCCTAACATCTAGGTGTAAAATAACCCTAGACGGGTTGGTGTTCCATTAAAAGCAATCAATCTATCAAATTTGAAAGAAAAAAAAAATCAAAAACCTTTTCATTTGGAATATTTTTGAATGTCATAGACAAAAAAAAAAATGCTTAAAAGTAAAGATTTTTAATTCTTGTGCTACACAAAATATTTTGTACAGATTTTGAAGCAACATTATCCTAAGCACAAATATAATTAAGACTTATAAAAATCCCCCCAAAAAACACTTCATTAAGATAACGCCTTTCTCTTTCTATGTCAGTCAGATGTTCTCTACAAGGCAGACTGAGATTTGACAAAGTTATTACACAGGAGAAACAATAGACTAATGAGTGAGACAATAGCTGAGGAGGACCCTCTCTCTCTCTCAGGCCACCAAAGCCAGAAACACCAACCAAAGTAGGTCAGTTGATGTGAAATGCAAAAACAAAAACTGGTTTGAATGTCAATGTTTATAAAGCTTAAGAGTAAATTGTGAGAAATTTGAGTTGAGGTGACCAGGATCATCACTGATTAACAGAGACTCTTTGAATTCGTTGAACAAAGCATTATTACTGACATTACTATTAAACATAAGTAAATGAGAAAAAACCACCAAAAAAAAAAAAAAAACTACTATGATATTGACGTTTGAATCCCAATTCAGAACAAAGGCAAATTTTCATTTGTACAAAAACATCATTTATATACAGCATTCTGATATAATGACAAATCCAAACAAGACAAATATCAAAGGTTCATTTGATAAAATTCATTTCAGGACATTCTCTCAGGATTTGTCTTGAGTTCAGAAGGTGGTGGAGAGAGAGACAAGACAAGGAAATTATTTTCCTTTTTCTAATGGGAAAGGACACATGCACTCTATGATCAAGTATCAGAAAACAAACATCCTATCTTCAAATTTTTATATTTCATTCAAAAATACACTATGAACACCTCCACGCATTTTTAAGTAGGAATCAAATATGGATGTAATACAAGGTCAATTTCTAAGTGAAGACTAACTGGTTTGAATTCAGAGTTTACCTTCTCCTAGACTGGTTGCCACACTAAAGTTAAAGAACCCTATCTGCTCTACTATTTTACTCATAGCTGGAGAGAGACTAATTGGATGCCTACCTTCCCCAAAGATACAAAGAGTCAAATATATAAGACTTGTCACAGAATGTGACGTATAAGAGTTGCAAACGGAATGCATGAAGACTAAATCTTCAAATGATATGTGCACAACTGAGCAATTTATATGATAAAATGACGATATCTACATGAAGACTAGATGTGTCATGTACAATTAAAAAAAAAAAAGATAAATTTTGCTAAAACACAAGATTGTACAAGTGCAACAGTCTCTGTATATTCATCCGGCCCCTTAGCTGTGGGAGATTTTTTTTGTTGTTTTCTAAATTGAAGGGGACTATTTTGATCAAAATTAACATATCATCCATTGTTCAATTCTGTCTTGGTAAATAATTGGATAAGTGTATTGAATGCCACATGTCATATATAATTAACTTTACATGCTTCTTATTTATGATCAATCTTAATAAAATTTGGCATATGAACTCCTTTCATCTCAACGAGTGTTTTAATGGTATTTGTTGGAGTGGAGAGGACCCTTCTCTCAAATGATTACAATTAATCAAGGTCTAATCTGTTTATTCTGTAGCCAAACGTGCTTTATTATATTTATTTTGAACAAAGCCTTGTTTTTCTGTCTTTATATATATATATATATATATAAACCTAGTTTCACCTCAAAATAATGAAAAATTCTATTATGGTTGTAAGGTATTTTGAAAATTTCAATATACTTGAGATTTTTCCCATTTAATGTTAGACTACACTATTTAATCTCCTCTTTCTCTCAGGTTCTTTTTTGATTGATTTGAACAGCATGTCAACACATGCAGGGTTATTTTATGCCTAGAGGTTAGGGAATCATATTCCCTATTTTTTTGTGTAGCTGTTTCTCAAGTTTTTTTTTTTTTGCTCACACATGGTCCTATCAAATACAAATGATTTTTTAAAAGATCTATTTGACCCATAAATGGGACCCTAACAGATATTAATAGACCAGAGAGTAATGACAATGAAGAGATACATCACAATCTCCCAGAACCAGGGTCTCACTATCAGATGCAGTTTAGTGTCATACCAAGGATACTCCTTTTAAGAGGGGGTCTTACCCCTCTGCAGAGCATATAATCAATATATTCTAAACCCTACCACAGTTTCTTTTATTCTTATCTTTTCTCTCCCAATAACTTTAGGTTTGGTTTGGTTTCTTTGTTTAATCGCATATCAACTCTTTTTAGGTTATTTAATGCCAAAGCCATTCTCCTAGAAGAATAGTAGTGGTACTATTTAACCCGTAGCTGGGAGGATAAGAGGGGTTCATACCTTTCCCAAGGGTATTTGCCCAAAAGTGAACGTAATAGCGCGACTGGAGTACGAACTCGCGTACTACGATTCCGCAGTCCATCGCTTTAATCATTACACCACGAGGACACCCCTTTCTATACTTTAGTATTCTCCCTTCTCTGAAAAACTGTTCTTTCTTTTTGTTTACTCAGGGGATCTGAAAGGATTTTAGTAGATCAATGCTCCTGTGTTCTAAACTCACTAACACAACAGATGTCACTATGTCAAATCTCTCGTCAAGAAAAAGTGCAGATCTATACATAAATAATCCCATCAGTTTGATAGAAACAATACTAGTCATAATGAAAGTAAATTTGGTGACCTTAGTCAAGGGTGACTCAAGTCTCCCTTTTCGATAGCTACTACACTGTGGTGTAAAGGAGGGCACTACTCCTTACTAGTCATAGTAAGTAAGTAAAGTTGGCGACCGTAGTAGTCGATGGCAACCAAAAGGCTCTCTTTTCAATAGCTACTACACAGAGGTGTAGGGGAGCATGATACTCCTTTCCCTGGATTGCTTCACTTTACCCTTGATACGTACCTTATGCTGCTGAGTGTTAAGTAAGGAGGTATCAAGTACCATTTGTAAAGTCTTTGGTATGACATGACCTGGGATTGAACCAGGTCTCTCAGACCATTCGTGAACACTAATGAAAAGGAGAGAGAGAGATCTTAACCCTATAAAGTAAGATTTATTAAAGTAATTACATGGTTGGATAGTTAACAGCAAAATGAATTCTGAATACATCTTTGTCATTAAAAGATATGTGAATAAACAAGTATTGAGGTTTTCTCACCTGACAGTAGCAATTGGTAGTTTAGTTTCTGTCAACATTGTCTCATATAGTAACTTGAATCTGAATGCTAAGGACTCTAGAATAGCCCTTACCACATGGGCTCTGTCAGTACTTGGGGTCATTCCAATCATTGTTGTGACTGCTGTATCATCATTAATTGGAGCCTGAAAAATAAATACATTCCAACATAAAAAATCAAGACAACTTCAAATAAAATCTGCAGGGTATAATAATAATAATAATAATAATAATAATAACAAGTGTTTTCACTCGTAAGGAGAAAAGGTATGATTTTAAAGCCAAAATAATTTAAGCTCTTTAGCAGAGGAAAGTACTCAACCAACAATTAAAAAAAACTATATCAAATATTTAAACAATATTAATTTAAAACATTTAAACATACCCAGAAAGTGACAATCTAAAAAAAAAAAAGAAAAATGACGTTATCTTTGTTTTTAACTTAGACAAAATACTGTGAAATCATGAATTTTTTCAATTTATTTTTCTTTCAGTTTAATTTCAATCACTTTTATTAAAACTCTCAGACTGTTATAACTTGTATCTCTTGTTAAAAACTTGCTCAGGAGTTCCATTAGCAACTGCAAATCAAAATAGAATCTGTAAGTGAAATGTAAACGGGTTTCATTCAGGATTTGAACTCAGGTAGCCAAGTAGATTTCCTACAACCCTAACCCTTACGTCACAAGTGCCTCTATTATGAGTTAGGAGTAAATTGTAATGCCAACAGGAACACAAATTAGACAAACATGCCTAATGCAATGGGAGCACTTACATTTGTGTTGTTTCTGTTAGAAGCTACCAAATATAAAACCTCAAAGTCTTGATTACTCCTTACCTCTACACAGGAACAACACTAGCTATTCGAAAAATGATTCAACTGCAAATTGATCAAGTCCTTTATTCGTTAACAATTACATCACTTTAAGTAAAATTTAAAATACACTTATTTTATCTTCACATGTCAAAGAGTTGGATTATTTTGTCTTGTTTTCCTGTGGCTAAAAATGTAAATATTTAAGAATAGAAAAAGGACCCAAGATATTCACCTCCACTTTAGTTAATTGAAAGCTGACATTTATTAGCCAAAAGGGAGTAGGGGAGGAAAGAGAGAGAAAGAAAGAGAAAAAAAATCTGTCAACCCAAAAAAAATGCTGTCAGAATTTATTAAATTCCCAAAGAAAAGAGTATCAATTAGTAAAAGAAAAGATTTCATCTCCCACAAATGCTTCCTGTAACTGTGTCTGCTTAACTTGAAATCTTGTCTGCTAGATTCAAGCCCCAGGGTAGGAAATCTGGTATAAAAAAAAAAGACACATGACCTGCTCTCAACCCCTAACCTCCTCAGCTGAGGCAATTAACCTTTCCTTTGTCACTTTCCTTCCTTGTCAAATAAGAAATCCAGTTCACAATGATCTGATAAGTCAGACTCCCCCCTTCCCACACCCACACCTTAATGAAAGAACAACTGAATTAGACAAAAAAAGTAGAAGATATAATAAGAGTTAATAGTGACTTTTTTTTTAAAGCAACAAAACTACAGTGTATAATATAAGTATTACCCGCCGCCGCCAATGAGCTGAGGAAGATTTTCTAACCAATTTCAAATTGGGTTTCTTTCTTCTTAATATGAAAATATTGTTAAATGATGAATGTTAAAGAAAGAGAAAAAAAAGTTGAAATTAAGATGGATTGAGAATAAAGAAAAAAGTTCTCAATAATATAAAGTTATTTCAGGTGTAGGACAAAATAAAATTAGGATTATCCAAGACAAATGTGGCAGCCTAACAGAAATTTGTAACATTATTCCATTCAACTCTCCCCATAAATTAATTAATGATTAATTATTGTCTGTCACTACAACAGAAAAAAATAGTTGCAATATCTTTTTGATTAGCATTAAAATGCTCTAAATTGGAAAATACAGAAATTTCCAACTTAATAAATAGTGTGGCAATCTGTTTGTGCTCACCCTGCTCATTATAATTTCTAAAGAAAGATAATTATTATGTTAATTATAGAGTACTTCTCTTTATCTATTTACTTATTTGCAATTAATTATAAATTCTATAAATAGGATGTGATCTTAAACTGAACCATAAAGGCCACTTTTGGCAACCTTTAGAAATATTAATATCATTAAAAAAAAAAAACAATAAAATAAGTATGAAAAAACAAAAAAAACAACTTACCTGTAATCCACTAAAAGCAGCTACAAAGTATACACCTCCATTGTCTGTTGATTATTTGAAAAGAAAGAAAAAAAAATTTTGTTTAGAAAAAGTGGCCAAAAAAGTTAGATTTAATCATGAGATTTTTATTTTAATCTTTGTATATCTTAAATGTATTAGTAATGAAAATAAATCCATATTATGTTATATTATATATCTATATCAATCAATGATGCAGTTGGTTATATTTATAAATAAAGAGAGCTCAGTATTCGCTTTCAAACATATGCAGATCTAAGTTAAGATAGCATAGACTTAGTCAACAGTGCTTAATGACTCAGTTTCTCACATATGTAACCATCAGACCAAAATTTTGTCTATTTTATCCCAACTTGCAGATATATATATATATATATATATATATATATATATATATATATGTATGTATGTATGTATATGCGCGCACACACACACATTTGTGTATGTGAATGAAATTGTAACCCAAGAAAAAGCCACATCATAGATTTTTATTAAAGCAACGAGAAAAAATATACACTCTCCAAGCACAAGTATTCAAGTTTTGATGCAATAAGATATCATGGTAAATTCAAAAGACTAACAAAATTAAATAAGAACACAAATAAAAAGATCACTCTTATTTTGATTTCTACATTAATACATTTGAAAATAAATCAATAATACCAAGTAATTATCTGTTAAAATCAGTATGTTACCCAGTTGGCTGGGGCTGTAGAATACACCGACTGCACCTCCTAATGAATGTCCTGCATATGACACTAAACAATCTAATAGTGAGGTTCCAGTGATGCGGGACCTTTGGGGAATGCAGAGTACCCCTTCATTGCCATCGCTCCCAGGTCCACTCTGGCCCGGAGTAGTAGAACCTGATAAGGGTCTTATTTATGGGTTAAATAGAACTGAATGATGGTTTCTTGACTTTACTGTTTTTGGCATTTAAACTGTATCTATACTAAACTGAATTGCTCAAAATAGAACTGTTTTGACCTCTAAACTGTGTAATTATGTTAAATTGAATTATCTGAAATAAAACTGTTTTGACATTTAACTGTGTATTGCCCAGTTGGCTGGAGCTGTAGAATACACCGACGGCATCACTACAGAGGAGTAAGAACCCCCCACCCCCACCAACAAGTGTCCTGGATATGACACTAAACAATCTGATGGTGAGGCTCAATTGATACTCAGGCTTTGGGGAATGCGGAGTACCTCTTTGTTGCCATTGCTCCCAGGTCCACTCTGGCCCAGAATGGTAGCACCTGATAGGGCCCTATCTATGGGTGAAATAGAACTAACTGCATACTTATGCTTAACTGATTTGTTGGAATTAGAACTGTTTGACTAAACTGAATAGCTTGAAATAGAAATGTTTTTGAAAATGAATTGTTTGAAATAGAATTATTTTCATAAAAATGGATTTGGCGTTAAATAAACCTACAAAGGTTGACATGCCATAAACCCCAAACAACCAACCCACCAAATTCAGTATGCAAATTATCCACACCATATATTATATAAACCTTTATTCCTTTGTGTTATATAACACACATTGCAGGATTTTAAATGCATTAATAACAGGGACTGTTTTGTGGCAAATCTTACTCAGACTGAATAGAGACGTCATTTATGAATAAGATGTTAATTAAGTTTAAATAAGAACTATTTAATAATCCTTGCAAATATAATGTCAAAAACTAAGGAAATTGTGATGTAATTTCAGTTACTGACAGACACATAATCTCCATTAGTAAAGCAATATGTTTAAAACGCTCTTAGAGAATAAAGCAATTTCCAGTCCAAATTACAATGATAATTCTGAAGGGGTCCGCACATGCACTGAATATTATTTTCTAATTATTGAATTCTTAAGAGAATAAACAAAACTATGAAATACTAAACAGAATCTGTCACTCCTTAAATAGAAACAACTATATAATCATGGAAACCAGTGGGTGCATGGGTCTAATATGTAAATAAATATTAACTTTATAAGCAACTATTTCATTAATAATTAAATGCCATCAAAGTAATAAAAAAATAAAAAGAACATTTAATTCCAAATAATTGGGTGGAGGAGAGGGTATTTCATCTTGATAGCAAGAAAACATCAAACATCAAGAGAAAAAAAATTAATGATACTAATAAAAGGATGAGTGAATAGTTTTATTATATTTTGTTATATTATATTTAGTTTGCAGTGCACATATGAGACTGAAGCAGCTGAAACCATGAAAGGTGCCTGCGACTGTGAACTTGGGATCTTTGTGACCTTAGCTAAAGCTGACAAATTGTACCTCCATGTTACTAAAATATTGCAAAAGTTTTAACTCACCCTAGTAATAACAATAGCAACATTAGAAAAACAGCATTACTGCCATTTGATAAACATATCTGACCAACTACATTTGCCTTTTGACAGTCTGTGTATCAAACAAAGCAAACAGGCTTTGTAAGAAACTATAACTTTTATGATTGCAGTAAATATTGTTATATTTATTGATATTTATAGAAGTTGGAAAATTTTTCAGTGCAGCTCCTCACTGATCTAATCATAAATTAAATCAGTAAAAATGATTTTTTTAAAATTTTATTTCAATATTCTGATTTTCAGATACACTAGTAATGTAATCAAACATAGTGGTGACTTAATTATTTCAGATTAATATTAAAAATGATGTGATTTAAAAGAAAAAAGTCAATTCATTTTTTAGATTAATATTCTAATTAAGTCAAAGAAAATTTGAAAGAATTTAGATAAAAAATACTGATTATATAAAAGAAAGTTCTTAATTTTTAAAAAGAAAACATGTGTATCAATCCAGAAGAAAAAAAAAATTTTTTTTTTTTAAATAAATAAATAAAAGCAATAACAGGAAATATCATTACCCATAATCCAACACAGATTGATTTACTGGTGGGTTCTACATGTCAACCCATCTTAGTTTATTTAATGCCAAAGTTTCTTTGTGGGTTTTTTTCAAGCAGTTACTCAGTTTCAAGTAATTAATAGTAATAATCCTTAGTAAACAATTATCGCTTCAAGTAACTATTCTTAATACAAATAATTTGCACACAGTTTTATAGTTTCAAGAACTATCTAATGATAAAAATCTATATACAATTCTATGGTTTAAAGTAACTGTTTGCATTCAGTTTTATGGTTTTGGTTTCTCTGTTAAATGGCATATCAACCTTTGTGGGTTATTTACTGCTAAAGCCATCCTTGTAAAAAGACAGTAGCGGTACTATTTAACCCATAACTGGGGGGATAAGAAAGTTCATAACATTAGTCTGAAAGTAAATCTAAAAGTCCAACACATCAGCTATGGAGACTACCCTTATATGGTTCCAAATAACTAATAATAATCCTGAGTAAACACTTATAGCTTCAAGTAACTATTCTTAATACAAATAATTTACATACAGTTATATGGTTTCATGTATTCCTATCCAATACTAATAATTTTCAAACCAGCCCCATCAACTGGGGCTGTAAAATAAACCAAATGCAGAGGGGTAAGACCACCCACCAACGAGTGTCCTGGGCTGGATATGACTTTAAACAATAAAATGGTGAGGCTTTAGTAATGCTGCAGCTTTGGGGAATGTGGAGTACCTGTTCATTGCCATTGCTCCCATGGCCACTCTGACCTGGAGTGGTAGCACCTGACAGGGTCCTATTGATAGGTTAAATAGAACTGTTTAACATTTAAACTGAGTGCAAACAAATGACTCATGCTAGACTGAAATGTTTGAAATAGAACTGTTTGATCATTTAACTGTGTAAACAAATGACTGGTGTTTAATTGAATTGTTAGAGATATATAGCAATACTTAGAACCATTTAATTTTGTGGACTCATAACTTTAATTATTAGAAATAGACCATTTTGATCATTTAACTGTGTGTAGTTACAAAATGTATTTACAAATCAGAAGTTTAATATATATGTAAAAACAGGATTAGGCATTAAATAACCAACAATGGTTGATATGCCATAAAACCAAACCAAACTAATTTTCAAACATATCTATTTGACCCAATGACGGGATCCAAAAAGGTATTACCAGTTTGAGTCACAGTAGACCTGGGAGTAATGGCAATCAAGGGATAACCATACATTCCCCTGAGCTCCAGAACTGGAACCACACCACCAAACACAATTTAGTATCATACCCAGAAAACCTAACATTTTTCGTAGTGGTGGTGGTGATGGGGGGGGTCTTATACCTCTGCAGGGGTACAGTTGGCATATTCTAAGCCACCCTACCAAACAAAGAAATCCAACAAAGGGATTTCAAATCTTATGAAGCATCCACTCAACCCCCAAATCTACTAGTTTAAGTTTCACAAATATTTCAGTAGATTACCACCCAAAACATTCAAATATTTGTTTAGCCCAGCCTAGCCCACATCACTTGATACTTACCAGGGACAGACTCTGCAATATTGGCAAGTTCAGAAACATCCTCAAAGATATCTACAAATAAAAATATGAAATGTCAGATTTTTAACCCAAGAGCACAGAAAATGAAAATAAACAAATAGTTTATGATCACAAAAAATTTCATCATGAAAAATTTACATTTTGTCTGATATTTAAACGCCTTGATTTTTCTTGGATTGTCAAATCCATTTTACTACAGGAATAAAAAATTGTAATCTACTATAAAGAAATTGGCTTTATGCTAGAGTGTAGGCCAGGGTTCAATCTTAGGTCGAGTCATACCAAAGACTCAAAAAGTGGTTCTTGATCCCTGCTTGCTTAACACTCAGCATTATAAGGTACGTTTCAAGGGTAAAGTATTCTACTTTACCCTTTATAAGGTACCTTATAATGCTGAGTGTTAAGCAAGGAGGGATCAAGAACCACTTTTTGAGTCTTGAGGGAAAGGAGTAGCGCCCTCCCCTACACCTTGGTGTAGTAGCTATTGAAAAAGGAGCTTTTAGATAGCCCTCAACTACTGACGCCAACTTTACTTACTTTTTTTATAAAGAAATACCACATGTATTTGTATATCTATTTTTGTCTGTAATGTACCAAATTAAATTGGAGAAAGAACTTAAATGAACATCAAGTTACTTCCCTAGAACACACCATTTACAAGAGTAAACAAAGATTAATTCACTGTGTATAGTTGTTAATAAGGTATCTTACTCGATTGATACTGTAGAGAGTTTGATTCTAACTGGGTGCCCAAAACTTTTGTCATAATAAATTTTTATAAAGCTCAAATACTATTATGATCAATTTTAATAGATTGTATATCTATCAAGGCATCATATTCAAAATGGGCTTTTTATTTGAAAATGGATATTATAATTTCTTAAGTGGAAAAAAAACTCATTTTGTGTCAACAACTGCAAACTTTTTGTAATTTTTACGATATAAATGGATCTGAAATTTATATTTCCTAACACCAATTTTCTCTCTCACTTTATTCATCTCTTTACGATGTGGGTGATTGTAGCTCTCCACATCTTCCTTTCTTTTGCTGTCTTCAACAATAGATGTTTCTTTTCAAAACCCCATTTATCTTTCTGGTACTTAAACTTTCTCCTCTGCTTACCCCCTCCCATGTTCCTTCAGGATGTATGCAATTATGGCTCTCCACAGCTTTCTTTTATTGTTCTCACTAATACTTGCTCCTTTATACCCCCCCCACCACCTTTGTCTGTCTGATACTCATTCCTCTATCCAAACTAATCAAATTGGTTACCCGCTGTCTTCCTCTGCGTTTCTTGCCAACCCTGAATACTGTCAATTGTTAAGTTCTCCTTAAGACTTCCTTCCTCGTCATGTGTCCTAAAAATCAAGACATTTTTCTTTGGTTTTTAGTTTCCTTAACACCAATGAAAAGATTTTTTTTTTAAACCTTCAAAAAAAAAAAAAAACGTGGTTGAAAATAGATCAAATTTGTTTGAGATTTCTGGTTAAAAGAGTTTCCATATAATGAATAACATCTGTAATTTTCAAATTCATTTTATACAAACATAAATGAATTTGCCTAAAAATGAAAAAAGAAATGATCCATATGAGACAAGCAGGGATATATGGCATTGCTTAGGAAAAAGTAACCAAGACTAAAAGGCTATTGAGTAATTTTAATGCATTTAAGTAGAAATTTTAGAAATTTTGGGTAAGATGAAAGTTTAAAACTACACAATCATCAGTTCTGAACCAAGCAGGAAATATAGGATAAGGAAAGAACTGCATGAACATGATAAAAATTGGCATTCATTTAAGTGAACTTTGTTGTCTCACTCTGCAATGATGGCTGGTTGAATTTTAATCAAACTTTGTAAAAATACCTCATTAGGATGGAGAAAGTAATCTGGGGAATTTTCATCAGCAGGACACATGGCGTCACGGTTATAGGCATTGGTTCCCTAAGCTTCTAAAGAGACAATCATCTGGAGGTTGCAGGTTCAATCCTGACTGCAGGCGAGTAACAATACAGGAATACTTAACACTTGTACCCGGTTATGACTAACGGAATCAAAACAGGTGACCCCCATGGATTCAATAAAGAACGTAGTTCAAAGTTCCGTGTAGGTTCCCAAGTTCGACAAACACTTGAAGAAGGCCAGAGGAAATATCGTCCGAAACGTTTTGGAAATAACAATAAAGAAGAAGACAATAGTCTGAAAACCCTTAATGATAAAAATCACCAAGCTTCGTCTCAGAAATTTAGACAACTAATAATCTAGGGAATGTTGTATAAAAAGACATACAGGCTATCACAGTCAATCACATAAATTAACAAAAAGAAGGGGGTTGAGAGAGAGAGAGAGAGAGAGAGAGAGAGAGAGATGGTAGAGATATGTTAATTGGATCATCTTGGTCACTTATTTGCAAAAAAAAATATCACTTTTTAAAACAAATTAATTTAATAATCTTGAACAACATATTTTGTAGATTTCTGTTGCAAATTTAGTACTAAAGATTCTTTCATTGGTTCAGACCCCAAAACAGACAAGATAACCAATGTTCAAGAAGGAAAAGGATGAAAGACAATTGTAAAGGCTGCATGCTGACTCAATTTATTTCAAGAGAAATAAATATGTATTTCAACAAGGTTAATTTTTAAGGTGGATAAAGCTGGCTTGAATTCAGTTTTTCTTCTCCTAGACTGGTCGCCCAACTCTGACTACAAAATCCTACTGTTTACTATTTAGAGAGAAATAGGTATGCTGTTTTGTAAAAAGTGGTTGTGAGGGAGGAATTGGGTGTGCAGCTTTCTCTTTTTTTCCCCCGATAAACAGACAAGTCTGCACGACTACTTCATTTCTTTATGGCAATGCATTCAACATTTTTCATAAATTTTGTGTCTGAACTTGATCTGCTTTCAAATATTTTTTTTTCTTTTATTTGAACCTAGTTGTTTTTAGCCAAGATCTCTTACTTCCTTAGATCAGAATGGTAACCCAATGACCTGGACTGGTTGTCTCATTTAGATTTATATCTTCAATGAACATTTGTTATAAGCCACTTGTGTGTGTGAGTGTGTGTGTGTGTGTGAGAGAGAGAGAGAGAGAGAGAGAGAGAGAGTGTGTGTGTGTGTGTGGGAGTGAGTGTGTGCCCCTTTATCACAAATAGATAACAGTTCAACTTTAAATAAAAATAAAGGAAAGCATTATTCTGATTTCTCTATAAAGATTACATATCTGGGAATTTACCTCCAGACCAAAAATGAAATATTAATCCTTATTTAATTTGTATAGAACAAGTTTGTAACATACAGAAAACTTTTGTGAACATCATCAATGAAAGGGGTCATCATTGTTGTTGTAAGATATTTATCTTTGAGCTTAAATATCCACTTTATTGTGGGGCCTTCATAAAATATATTTATCTTTGCACTTAAATATCCACTTTATTGTGGGGCCTTCATAAAATATATTTATCTTTGAGCTTAAATATCCACTTTATTGTGGGGCCTTCATAAAATATATTTATCTTTGAGCTAAAATATCCACTTTATTGTGGGGCCTTCATAAAATATATTTATCTTTGAGCTAAAATATCCACTTTATTGTGGGGCCTTCATAAAATATATTTATCTTTGCGCTTAAATATCCACTTTGTTGTGGGGCCTTCATAAAATATATTTATCTTTGCGCTTAAATATCCACTTTATTGTGGGGCCTTCATAAAATATATTTATCTTTGAGCTTAAATATCCACTTTGTTGTGGGGCCTTCATAAAATATATTTATCTTTGCGCTTAAATATCCACTTTATTGTGGGGCCTTCATAAAATATATTTATCTTTGAGCTAAAATATCCACTTTATTGTGGGGCCTTCATAAAATATATTTATCTTTGCGCTTAAATATCCACTTTATTGTGGGGCCTTCATAAAATATATTTATCTTTGAGCTTAAATATCCACTTTGTTGTGGGGCCTTCATAAAATATATTTATCTTTGAGCTTAAATATCCACTTTGTTGTGGGGCCTTCATAAAATATATTTATCTTTGAGCTTAAATATCCACTTTGTTGTGGGGCCTTCATAAAATATATTTATCTTTGAGCTTAAATATCCACTTTATTGTGGGGCCTTCATAAAATATATTTATCTTTGAGCTTAAATATCCACTTTATTGTGGGGCCTTCATAAAATATATTTATCTTTGCGCTTAAATATCTACTTTATTGTGGGGCCTTCATAAAATATATTTATCTTTGCGCTTAAATATCCACTTTATTGTGGGGCCTTCATAAAATATATTTATCTTTGCGCTTAAATATCCACTTTATTGTGGGGCCTTCATAAAATATATTTATCTTTGAGCTTAAATATCCACTTTATTGTGGGGCCTTCATAAAAAGTAAAGTTGGCGACCATAGTCGAGGGTAACCCGAAGGCTCCCTTTTCGATAGCTACTACACCAAGGTGTAGGGGAGGGCGCTACTCCTTCCCTGGATTGCTCTACTTTACCCTTGATCCGTACCTTATAATGCTGAGTGTTAAGCAAGGAGGCATCAAGTACCATTTTTTGAGTCTTTGGTATGACTCGACCTGGGATTGAACCGAGGTCTCCCGGGCCATTGGCGAACACTCTAACCGCTAGGCCAATGTCCGGGGCCTTCATAAAATATATTTATCTTTGCGCTTAAATATCCACTTTGTTGTGGGGCCTTCATAAATTTATTTATTGCAATACTCATACTCAACTTACATTCCTTTATAAAAAAATAAATTTCCATCTTCTTTACACACTTTAAGAAAATGAAAATATTGACTGAATAGTGAAACACCAAAGCAGAAGATGTAGCACTTTCAAAAATGTTTTAAAAACAAAAAAACAAGTTTTATTGATAAAGTATTATTAATCTGATTAACATTTTCTTTCATCTTTTAAATTCAATGATTGACAATACGTCATTTAAAAACAAATGCATTATTGCTTTTATACAAGAGTCTTAATAACAACAAACACATGGCACTAAGATATCAAAAGATTAAATAAAGGAGGAGTTATAAGTGTGATTTAAACTTTTACAGTACCAATGGCTCTTGTAGCTTAGTTAATAAAGCAGCTCCTATGGATGACCAGTCTTACCAGAGCCAAAAGAGGACTTAGGAGTTTATCTTTCGTTATTATCTCTAATCCTATTTACCAACCCCTCCGCTCAGGCAGGATATGACACAAGGTCAATTTTTAAGCAGAGTTTAACAGGTTTGAATTCAGTTTTCCTTCTCTTAGACTAGTTGCCTCATCAAGGCTGAAGAACCGAGTCTGTCCTACTATTTACCCATAGCTGGTGGGAGAATAATTAGATTCATACCTTTCCCAAGGGTATTAGTGCTACGTGAAATGCAATCAGTCTCATCCAGGATTTGAACTTGAGTCCCCGTGTCCATTTCCTATGACGATAACCATTACACCACGAGCACCTCCAATACACACAAATACACACAATTAACCAACCCAAGTTAATTGTGATAAAAATAAAAAGCCACTAAAACTTTAAAAAATGATAAAAAAATACTAATCAGAATTAATAAGTTTTATTGCTTTTAGGAGATACCAGAGTAGAAATGAGTTTTGTTTTAACTAGTTTTACAGTTTTTAAGAAATTAATGTGAATAGAATTAAATGGCTAATTGATTTTAATGGCACATCAACCAGTCCAGGATTATTCTATGCCTAGAAGTTAGGGAATCTTGTTCATTGTACAGTTATATTAACGTTTTTTTGTTTAGTTGTTTCTTAAAAGTTTTTTTTTTTAATTTTTTTTTTTTTTACACAGTCCTATCAAATATGAATAATTTTCAAACAGATCTATTTGACACATAGATGGGGCTCTAAATAGGTATTTCCACTCCAGGTCAGAGTGTACCTGGGATTAATGGCAAAAAAATAAAGTTAAAATGTACAAATTGAAATAATTTTGTAACAGGTTCAGACAAAATTTTAAAATATCTGTAAATTCCAGAACCTTCTCTTTTGAAGAAAGTTTTTAAATGGACATAAGTGTTGCTGTAAATTTCTTTGATTTTTCTACTGGAATACAAGGAGCATTGATTCTTGGCAAAAAACTCATAAGACTTAACCTCTCTCATGATGTAATGAGTGATTCTCACTGGGTGCCCCATAGTTCTGCCCTTATGCCAAAACTAAGCTCAGCTTAGTAGATGACAACCTCCAACTTAAATGTTGAATGTAAAAAACACAGTTGGCCTCATAAAATGAGATAAAAATCTGAAGAGAAAAGATGAGAAAAGATGGGGATTTAAACTTGAAATGAACAGGAAAAATATGAAAGAACAAAAAAAAATGTTTAAAGCATTAAAAAAAAGATTAATTGATAACTGGGCTCTATGAAAAATAATACTTACTTAAATTCTGTGCCCATTCTAATACTCTGCCAGTATCAGAGGCAACACCTTCAGCAATGTACACTAATTCAGAACCAATTTTCCAGCCAACCAAAGGATATAATCCTGACAAGAAAAATTGAGAAAGCAGTCAATAATTAGTTCTACAAGTATTGGTAAATCATTAATGCATTTTGTAATGTATAGGAGGAAAAGTTGTTCACCGATGATGTGTGACACTATAAGCTCTTCTGCCGCTAGTTACAATAATGTATATATGTGCTGGTGCAGGCATGTCTATTGAATATGTATGCATAAAGGCAATTATAGTGAAAGCAACCCTTCTAGGAGAAGTTAACTCCAAAGTTAAAACTGGAGAAAGAAGCTTGAGCATCAAATCTCTGCTGATTTGTAGGAATCCTTTAATAAGAGAAGTTCAAGAGAAAATAAGTTGGCGACCATAGTCAAGGGTGATCCGAAGATTCCCTTTTCAATAGCTACTACACCAAGGTGTAGGGAAGGGCGCTACTCCTTTCCTTGGATTGCTCCACTTTACCCTTGATACATACCTTATAATGCTGAGTGTTAAGCAAGGAGATATCAAGTACCATTTTTTGAATCTTTGTTGACTTGACCTGGGATTGAACCCCAGTCTCCCAGGCCATTGGCAAACACTCTACTCAATAGACCAATGAGCCTGTATACCTGCAGTTTGTATAGTGACCAGTTATAATGCTCTGCTTGTTACTAGCATTTTGTTACATAGAAACAGAGAGTGGCATAAGTGTTGTACATGTGTATGTCACTAAAATCCAACAATGTACAGAGGTCTTATCACCTTATATAATGGAGGTGCCCGTGGTGTAGTCGTTATCATCGTAGGAAATGGACACGGCGACACGAGTTCAAATCCTGGACCTGACTGATTACATAGCACTAATACCCTTGGGGAAGGTATGAATCCAATTATTCTCCCTCCAGCTATGGGTAAATAATAGGACAGACTAGGTTCTTCAGCCTTGGTTAGGCAACTAGTCTAGGAGAAGGAAAACTCTGAATTCAAACCTGTTAAACCCTGCTTAAAAATTGACCTTGTGTCATATCCTGCCCGAGCGGAGGGGTTGGTAAATAGTACCACCTTATATAATGCATCTTGTATATTCTTTGTTGGTTGGCTTGTCGAGTTTTTTGGCATATCAACCCTTGTAGGTTATTTAATTACAAATCCTGTTTATACATTTGTACATAGTAAATATATATGTTTTGTAAACAAATCATTTATAGGTAACATTTAAAACAAGCCAGAGCTCATTTGTTAGCACACAGTTAAATGGCTTCAAGTATTGCTATCTAACACTAACAATTCAATTTAACATCAGTTATTTATTTGCACACAGTTAAATGGTTAAACAGTCCTATTTGACCCATAGATGGTACCCTAACAGGTACTACCATTTCAGATCAGAGTGTACCTGAGAGTAATGGCAATGAAGGAGTACTCCACATTCCTAAATCTAACTAGAGCCTCACCATCAGAAGCAGTTTAGTGTCATATCGAGAACACTTTGGCGGAAGGCAGTCTTTGTAGAGATGCAGTTGGCGTATTCTACAGCCCCTGCAGACTGGGCTGCGTATATTGTTCACAAGTTGAATTAGTTATTAATAAAGATGTTTGAGTTGTAATTTTATCGATAAAGATGCCTATCATCTGTCAAAATGTAGCAGTCATCATGCCTACAGGCATAGTATGTATGTATATGGAGGTGAGCATATCTGTGTGTGTGTATGTATATATATATATATATATATATATATATGTGTGTGTGTGTGTGTAGAGGATCTTACAAGTACTACCACTCCAAGTTAGAGTGGACCTGAGAGCACTGAAGAAGTATTCACCAGATCCCCAGAACTGGAGCCTCATCACCAGATGCAGTTTAGTGTCATGCTCAGGTGGGGTCTTACCCCTTTACAGTGGGGATACAGTCAACATATTCTAAGCCCCACCAACAAGGCATAGATAACAATTGTCATTGTTGAGATTCATTAAACATTATTAACAATATTCTTTTAAATATGAAAATTAATTAGTTATTATGTGCCGATTGTATAATAAAAATATGAATTTTTTTTGTTTTTTTCTTACCTGCAATTGAAGCATGTGGCACATTTCCTGTGTTGAGATCAATAAAAGTACCTGATCCCATTGTGCACTTAACATCACCTATATTAAAGCAGCAATCACCAAACATGGCACTTTGTTGATCTGCTACCTGGGAAAAGAAATTATGAAAACATTTTATTCAAATTGATTTATTTGCGATTCTCTTGATAAAGCTTTTTATTTAGAACCTGGCTAGCCAACCTGATTTGGTTTCATTGGGTTTTATGGCATGCAAGAATTACTATTGTATGCACACAGTTAAAGAGTTTTAAGTATTGCTAATCAACACTAATAATTCTATTCAACAGTACTTATTAATTACCACACAGTTAAATTGTTCCAAGTATTGCTATGTATCACTAACAATTAAATTAAACATCAGTCATTTATTTACATACAGTTAAATGGTCCAATTTGTATTCCTAACAATTCAATTTAACATAAGTCATTTGTTTACACACAGTTAAATAGTCAAACTGTTCTATTTCTAATAATTCAATTTAAAGTAACTTATTTGTTTGCACACAGTTTAAATGGTCAAATAGCTCTATTTGACCAGTAAATAGGATTGTATCAGTTGCTACCACTCTGGGGCCAGAGTGGATCTAGAAGCATTGGTAATGAAGGGGTATTCTACATTCCCCAAAACTCCAAGACTGGAGCCTCATTATCAGATGGTTTAATATCATCTCCAGGACACTTGTTGATGGGGAGGATCTTACCTCTCTGCAGAGATGCAGTCGGTGTATTCTACAGTCCAAGTCAACTGAGTTATTGAGAATAATCTCAGGAAGAAAAAAAAAACTGCCTTTGAATACCACTACAGTAAATTTAAGGAGAGATGCTAGTTGATTTATTATCAAAGGGAGGATTGACTTACAAAAAAGCCGAGAAACACTCATTTACAGTTATAAATTGTACATATTTTGGTTGGTTGCTGAAGATAAACAAGGCAGTTGTAAGAAATTGATGTAGGGATAATGTACAGTTTTCTATAAGTAAAAACTAAAGAGTTTGAGTTTGAGTTTTGTTTAACGGCATATCAACCCCTGTGGGTCATTTAATGCCAAAAAGGTTATTTTTAATTTCAGTCATTAAAATAGCGGTTCTATAGAGATGTTTGGTTATATCTTACTGAAAAAGTTGCTTTTTTTTAGAAAATTAAAAATGTTTTCAGGGTTTGTATTCTTAAAGATGTCTTTCAGGTTTCTTGCTTGATAGTATTTAGTGCGGATATGTTTAAGGTTGTTACAATTTAGAAGGATATGTTTGGTTGTGAGTTGTACTTTGCATGATGGGCACACTGGGGCATCCTCCCCTTTTAACAGGTGTGAATGAGTAATGTGGGTATGCCCAATACGCAATCTGGCAAGTATTACTTCTTCTCTTCTGTTACTTCTGTAGCCTGTTGGCCACTCTCCGATAGCTTCTTGTATTTCATGGAGTTTGTTTTGGGTCTGATTGTCCCATGATTTCTGCCATTTGTCTGATATAAATTTCTTTATGGTTGGTTTTAGATCTGTATATGGGATTTTTGATTTGCACATATCAATTTGAAGAGCTTTTTTTGCAGCTTTGTCTGCTTTTTCATTTCCTTGGATGCCAATGTGACTTGGTATCCAGGTGAATATGATGCTATTATTTTTAGAGAGGGAGTTTAGTTTGTTTAAGAGCTTTGTAATCAAGGGGGATGATGTATCTCTGTTCTGTAGTGCTAGCAGGACTGATTTGGAGTCTGTGTATATGATAAATTTGGAAGCTTTATGATCTGCTATGATATTCATAGCTAGATCAATGGCTGTGGTTTCTGCACTGTAAATTGAAGCTTCATTAGGTAGGCGTTTTAGGGTTTCTTTTTTTTGAGAAATAGCAGCACAGCCTACTTTTTTTCCTTGTTTGGATCCGTCTGTATAGATGTGATAGTGATCTGGGAACTTATTTTGTATTTTTATGAGTTTCTCTTGATAAGTGATGGGGTGTGTTTTTATTTTGGGTAACTTAGCCAGTTCTAAGTTTATAGTTGGTTGCCTTATGGTCCATGGTGCCGTTTTGGAGAGTATGGTATGGTGTACTATTTTAGTGTTGATTTTGATTTCGTTGAGGAGGTCACTTATTCTTAAGCTAAAAGGTCTGATTTTTTTGGGGTTATTTTGATACAGGTTTTCATATTTTGTTTTGCCGGTATAGTCATAAGCAGGATTTTGTGGACAGGAGATGAGTTTGATGTAGTACTGTAGTGCTAATTTTTGTCTTCTTAAATAGAGAGGGGGTTCGTTTGCTTCTATGTATAGACTTTCCTTTGGGGAAGTATTAAAGGCTCCTAAAGTAAGGCGAAGTCCTTGGTGGTGTATTGTTTCCAGTCGTTGTAAGTAGGATTTTCTGGCTGCTCCGTATATGAAGCAGCCATAGTCAAGTTTTGATCTTATTAGAGATCTATATAGCTTGATAAGTGTCTTTCTATCAGCACCCCAGTCTGTGTGGGCTATGGCTCTCAATAGTTGCATGGCTTGATTGCATTTTATTCTTAGCTTTTTTATATGTGGGATAAAGGATAGTTTAGAGTCAAAGATAATGCCAAGGAATTTATGTTCATCTGTTATGGGTATTTCAGTGTTATTTAATGTAAGTTTAGGGTGGTTGTGCATCTTGTGGATTTGACAGAAGTGTACACATTTTGTTTTACTATTTGAAATTGTAAATCCATTTTCTGTGGTCCATTTTTCGATTTTATTTATGCATTGTTGTACTTTCCTTTCTATGGTTGTCATGTTTTTTGAATTATAGCAGATGAGGAAGTCATCTACATATAATGACCCTTTGATTTCTGGAGGGAGGCAGGATGTTATGCTGTTTATTTTTATTATAAATAGGGATACTGATAAAATACTGCCCTGAGGAACTCCCACCTCTTGTGGCTTCGAATCAGAGTATGTGCTGCCAATCAGTGTCCTGAAAGATCGGTCTTCAAGAAAGTTTTGGATGAAGATGGGAAGTCTACCTTGTAACCCAAAGTTTTTAAGGTCTTTGAGAATTCCGTATGGCCACGTTGTGTCATAGGCCTTTTCAAGATCAAAAAAGACTGCCACTAGGTGTTCCTTTTTTATGCATGTTTCTCTGATTAGAGTTTCTATATGAACCACCTGGTCCATTGTGCTTCTTTTTGTTCTGAAGCCTGCTTGTAGGTTTGAGAGCAGTTTATTTGATTCGAGAAACCATATTAGTCTTTGGTTTATCATCCTTTCTAAAGTTTTGCATGCACAACTAGTTAGGGCTATGGGCCTATAGCTGGTGGGATTTGTTGGGTCTTTTTGTTTTTTGAGGATGGGGATGATTGTAGCTTGCTTCCATAAAGTAGGGATATTGCCTGAGATCCAGATATTGTTATATATGTTTAGGAGATATTTCTGGGAAATTGAAGGTAATTCTTTAAGAAATGTGTAGTGGATTTCATCTGGACCAGCAGCTGAGTTATTGGATTTGGATAATGAATTTTGGAGTTCATCTAGGGTGAAAAGTTGGTTGTAGCATTTAGTATTGTCAGAGGTGAACTTTATTTTGTTCTTTTCTTCTTTGATTCTGATGGAGTTAAATTTGTTGGAATATTTTTTGGTAGATGATGCTTGGGCAAAGTTTTCTGCCATCAGATTAGCTATTTGTTTTTCATTCAAAGCTTTTGTGCTTCCTTGGGAGAGATGATTTATAGGAGTGTGGACAGTTTTATTTGATATTTTCTTTACAAAGTTCCAAATTGTTTTGGGATTAGTATTTGAGTTTATTTTTGCAGTGAAGTTTCTCCAGGAGGACCTTTTAGCTTCTTTAATTGTGCGTCTAGTTTTAGCTCTTTGTTGTCTATATTTGTCTAGATTTTCTGATGAAGGGTTGGTTTTAAATTTCCTGAGGATTCTTTGGCGTTCTCTGATCATAGTTTTGCACTCCTCCGTAAACCAGGGATTGTTATGTTTTGGGGATGTTGTAGTTTTAGGTATGGTTTTGTTTGCTATATTAATTAGGGTGTTTGTGAAATGTATTATAGGTTCTTCTTGGTTTATATTTGTTTCTGGGATTAGGGTGTCAAGGCATAGTTTTTTGTAGGCTTGCCAGTTTGCTTTTTTGAAATTCCATCGTGGGGTTTTTGAGACTGTTTGTGGGTCTGATTTTCCTGGTTTAGTATTTTCTATTATGATTGGAAAGTGGTCACTGCCGCAGGAATCTTCATATACCCTCCAGTTATATTCTATAAAGGTGGCTGGATCGCTGAGTGTTAGATCTATAGCAGAGAATGTACCTGAGGATGAGCTTAGGTGGGTTTGAGCTTTCCGATTGTGGAGACATAGGTTGTTGTTATTAATGATTTTTTCAAGGGTCTGACCTCTTTTGCTCGTTGTCCTGCTTCCCCACAAAATGTTGTGGCTATTGAAATCTCCCATCAATATATATGGCTTAGGGAGTTGATTTATTAAGTTATTTAGCTGTTCTTCGTTTATAGGATCTTGAGGTGGAATGTATATAGAGCAGATAGTGGTGGTTTTGTGTAAAGTTGCTGAAATTGCTACTGCTTGTAGGGGGGTGCTGATGTTGATTTTGCTTTGGGGAATGTTTTTCCTTATTAGGATTGATACACCACCCGAAGCTCTTAGTCCCGTGTCATGTATATAGTCATATTGCTCATAATTTTTCATGTTTGTTTTATCATTGCTTTTTTTGAATGTTTCTTGGAGACATATAATGGTAGGATTTTGTTCAGTTATTAACAGCTGGAGTTCGTTGTAATTTGCCTTGTAGCCACGACAGTTCCATTGGATTATCTTGTGGGTATTTTGGTATTTGGCCATAACTATTTATGCAGTGTGTGTCTTGGGTTTAGGGTGTACTATTTAATTTTTGTATTTTCGATTTTAGGTGTCGAGTCCATTTCGGTTTCCATACTTTCTATGTTTCTGGATTTATTTTTGGTTTTTGAAGGGGTGTGTTGAGTAGGTTTTTGTTTTTCTTCTTTTTCTCTGGTTCTTGAGGTTGATCGGTTTCTGTTTTTGATAGTTAGCGTTTCATTTTTTTGGCTAGAGGTTGAAGGGATGTTTTTTGATTTGTCAGTTGGAGTTAGTTGTACATTGGGTATAATGGTTTTAAGGGTTTTGATTAGTTCATGTAGGTCGTTTATTAAATTTGTTAATTCTTCTTCTATTTTTGTTGTTTTTATTTGTGTTTTTGCTTCGTTTTCTACTTGGTTTGAGGGAGTCCTGGTTACCTGAGAGAAAGTTAATTTGTTAAAGGGATTTTCTACGAGTCTTCTTGCTTCAGGGAAGGTAATGTTTTTGGTGATTTTCATTTTGATAATTTCCTTTTCCCTTTCCCAGATTTTGCAGTACTTTGAGTCTGCTCTATGATTCCCTTTGCAGTTGTTGCAGTTTAGACTGTTTTTGCAGGATTCCTCTATGTGATTTGGTTCCTGCTCTCCACATTTGACACACACTTGTTTTCTTGTGCAGTGCTGCTTCAAGTGTCCATATTTCTGGCAGTTATGACATCTTCTGGGATTTGGGATGTATGTCTCAACTTTCACCACTGTATAGCCTATTTTTATTTCTAAAGGGGGTTTTGGGTTATTAAAGGTTAGAATGTAGGTATTGGTTTCGATTATTTCGTTTTGTTTTTTGATTGTTATTCTTTTGATATCTATTACATTTTGTTTTTTTAGTTCATTTTTAATTTCCATTATTGAGCATAATGATAGCTCTCCATTTCTTATCACCCCTTTAGAGGTGTTTAATCTCTCATGGGGGTAAGCTTTTATATCGATGTTGTGGATTTTTTTTTGCTTTAATATTATTTCGGCTTGTTTTTTTCCTGTCACCTCTATAAGGATGGTTCCATTCTTCAAGTTTTTTATGGTTTTGGGTGATATTAGAGCTGAAATACATTTTTCTATGATGAAGGGGGATATTTTTGTTAGCGGTAGTTTTTCTTTTGATTCTAGAATGATGAACCTTGGATATGGCTCATCATTGTCTGAATCACATTCAATATGGGGTCTTTTTGCTTGGGTTTTTGTTTTAACAGAAGCCATAAAAGTGTTGGATGAGTTTCACTGAACATGCTCCCCACCCACCTCGGAGCCCCATATGGGGATGTGCCTAGGGGGAAACCCATTCGCCTAGCAACACCAGGGCTACATGTTCAGTATACTCATGCTGGTGATAGACGAATTAATTTTTTGTCCCTGGGTTTTTGTTCCCAAGATAACTACTTCCCCAGGGACAGAAAGGACTACGAGTCTTTCCACAGCATGATTGACCCTACAGCCATCGTCCTCATTTAGATTTAAAAAAAAATAAAAATCCAAGAGAGTACTGTCATGACCAGCCGATTGATCGGATCGGGCCTCTCCGACCGCCCGTCTAGCCCAGTAAGGGCCAAAGTGGTGTGTTGCAAGAGACTTGACCACTCGATTTTCAGGCCAAGTACTGCTCAACCACCAGGATCCCGTCCTTAAGCATCACGGGTCGCCACCCACGGCCAACAGGTAGCCTCGTTGGGGGGGTTTTACCCCTCTGCAGAGGTGCAGTCAGCGTATTCTACAGCCCCAGCTGACAGGGCGAAAAAAACTAAAGAACCAACAAAATTTCTTGGACTGTAATAACTTTGAGCTGATAAGCCTGATATTTCAGGTTGAGCAATATTTTACAATACATCATAAGCCCAATATTTCAAGTTAAGTGCTATCCATTATAAACCCAATACTTTGAGCTAGAGTGAACCTGGGAGCAATAGCAATGAAGAAGTACTCCATATTCCCCAAAACTCCAATTCATGCGCATTTTTAAACACAAAAATTAAAAGTCTAAAATATAAAGTTTAATAGAAATTAAACAATGAATACTGAATGTAACTTACAACTGCAGTGATTGGGATGGAAGCACCGACAATTTTACTATCACATGTCCCAAAAAACCCACTAAAAAAAAAAAAGAAAAAAAAAATCAGATTTTACTCAAAATCAAAATCAAATACATCCAATAAAAAAAAAGAGAATAAAGAATAAAAATTTGAGCTGAGTTTAAAATGAATTAATTTTAGAAAAGAAAAAAATATGAAAAATTCATATTGCATGAATATTTGGAGAAGCTACTTGTCTCTTCAGTTGTAGACTCCTCTGTATAGATATACTGACACAATAACCCCAACATTTCATAGATTCTACACCACATCGTGTCATCATCAAGGCATGCCAACAGCACAGATTACTTTGACTCCTTCTCACCATCCATCCCTATATATCTTGGTAAGCACCCAGAGTGGATAAATGTAAGTTTTTGCTGGTCAGACAACACTAGTGTGTCCATGTAAGAATGTCACTTATGGTGGACACTAAAGACAAACTCATATCTTGCTTGAATGGTTTGTGAGATGGGAAGTGCATGGCCATACAGCTGCTGTTTTGCAAGGTGCTGCTTCTAGGATTTGTTCAAAACAGCACACAGTATCCTTGTGTAGCTTTGTTGGAGTCCAAGTCGTGCAATTATATTATAGTACTAACTTGGCTACAGCTTGGAAGAATCCCCATAGTATAGCTGCCATTATTCAAGCAAAGAGGGGAGCTACACGTTATTAGGAAACTAACTCCAATCTTTTGGTTCTTCAGTTTACAAGATGCAAATCAAATTCTAACTGCAAGTAACAAATACACAAGTTGTTATGTAAAAAAATTAGAAAATGCCATCATCTTTACAATTGAAAGAATTATCATAACAATAACTATGTGAATTTTCCAGGAAGATAAAAGCATTATGTTCTAAAAAGAAGTTTCATTATCTTCAATGGATCATAAAATCTTTAATATAAAAGAATCAAGAAAAAAGAAAGGGAACTGAAATGAAGTCTTTTATAAGAAGTGGTCTCAATGTTGTGGAAAGAATGGCAGAATTATTCCAAGATGTAACACATTTCTCTCTCTTGGACTGATCCCAAAAGGTAGTCATTATGTGGCTTTGCCAGGTCAATAGAAAAAGGGAAACACCTTTTTATTAATAAGCCACTATACCGACTCCCAATGAGGGGAGATTCCACTTAAGTCCCAAACTGTTAGACAAACATTCAAAAACTCATGTTCATCTTCCTAAAATTTGTATCTTTGAATCCCTGCAATTCTATTAGATTTCCACACTTTACTTTGATAATCACAATCTTTAAGCTTTCAATTACACCTCTGCAAATGTTTGATACATCAGCTATTCAGAGCACTGAAGGGGATGCGAGTCATTATATAACAAAGGTAACAAAACAAATTTTGAAACAACAATCCAAACATTACACTGGTATAAACAAAATTGTGTGTTTTTAAATATATCAAACAATCATAATAAAAAAAATATGTTAAATCATAAGCAAAATTTTTTATTTAAAATATTTTTTCATCAAAACATCTTGGTGGTAAAAAATAAAATAAAAAAGCAGCTGGAATCATTTTTTTGATTAAACAGGTCATAAAAACAGATTCTACCTTGTATCTTTGATCTCTGGAAATATTGACATTGGAATATCCAGCAGCTTACATACCACCGCACTCCATTCCATCTGGAAAGGGGGGGAAAAAAAAAGAAAACAGTCATCACATTTCTTAGGACAAAAGCAAAAATATACAAATTCTCTCAAACATTTTTTTTCTCCATCTACCAATATTGATGTCTATGATTAAGTCATCATTGTTGATTAAATATGGTTTTTGACTGAACAAGAAAATAAATGTGTTTCTCTAAATAGGAATAGTATTTAAAAAGAAAACTATATATATAGCTTTCTATTTAAATACTGTTCCTATTTACCTAAACACACAAAGAAAAATGTTTTCTTTAAATTCCCTTTATTTATTCAATGATCATTATATATATATATATATATATATATATATATATATATATTATGTTATAACAATGTTGGTTGTCACTAAATCACTTTGTGGGTTTGTGTTGAACCAAGTGCAATATAAATAAATATATATTAGATATATATATATTTAATTCATGGAATTTAGACTGCGACCCCTGGGTTTCATGGAGTTTTTTTGCACAACAACAATCATTAAGCAGTTAAGAAAATGAAATATATATATCATTAAATAAGGGGAATTAAAAAACTTTTTTCCAACCTAGAATTTTTTCCATAAGTATTAAGTCTGCATTGTTTGAAATTGGTTGATAGCAAAAATTATTTTAACCTCACAAGAATATTTGTTTTGAGGCTATTCAAAATGGAGGCTTGAGAAGTGCAAACCACGTGAAATTTACAGAAGAACATGTGGGGTGTAAGCATGTTTAAGTCAAAAAATGTTTTGACAAATGGGCTAAACATGGGTTTGCCACTACAAATCCAAATTAGAAAGACAGTCCACAAAGTGGAAACATACTAACTCTCCAGTAAAGAAAACGTTCCAGGCATAATAGTCAGTAAAGAAGGTCATACTGACAGTGTTCTGGGACCCATGACTATGGATTTCCTTGAAAAAGGTGTAACTGTAAGCAGTGTTTCCTATTGCTAATTCTTTAGGCAATATTTCACTTTATTTATTGAATGGCCCTCATAAATTTCATCATTTTCCCTAAATGATCTATTTTGCAAATTATGATGGTAGAATATATGACAGTGGTATAAAAATTTAAACTCAGGAAGTTCACTCTCAACATTTAGTTACCAAGCTTGTTCCTATTTCAAATAATATGAATAAACTTCAAATGTAAAAAGAAATTTAAAGTATTGATAAAATTTATCAATTCATAACAAAGTCTCAAATTTCCCAAGCCCCACAGAGGATTATAGCTAATAAGAAACGTCTCTTGAAAAAAAGTTGAAAATTGATAAATCCCATCACTCAAATTTTCACAAGTATTTCTCCACAAAATTTAATATTATTTTTCGTAAGATGAAAATATAATTCGTAAATCTCTTTTCAGTAATGTGAATTTATCTTTTGTATGTATTTACTCAACCTGTCTACCACAGACAAGACGTAACACAAGGTTACTTTTTAACCAAAATAAAGCTGCTTTGAATTCAGTTTTCCTTCTCCTAGACTGGTTATCAAATTCAGTTTTTCTTACTATTAACAATAACACCACAACAAAATGCCTAATTATGTATCTACTCGACCATTATGGGCTGGAGGTGACACAAGGTCAATTTTTATGCTGAGTAGAGCTGGTTTGAATTCAGAGTTTTCCTTCTCCTAGACTGGTTGAAAGGATCTACTGCCTTATCCATAGTTCATGGAAGAATGGGTGGATTTATGCTTATCCAAAAAACATTTGTGTGAAACACAAAGTATTATCCAGGATTTGAACTCAGATTGTCAATTCCATTTCCAACAATGATAACCATTACACTAAGAGCATCTCCAAAGATTTTTCTTCTTCTTGACCTTTTGCCAGACATGGACAGTAATATCAACTAGTTCTTTTATATCCAACTCCTAAAAATTACTGTTTGTAGTAAATTTTTAATTCTTAAATACTATGAATTAGACATTCCTTATAACAATAAAATATGTGATTTTTTTACATTTGTTAGTTTTTTTCTTCTTGACCTTTTGCCAGTCATGGACAGTTATATCCAACTCTGAAAGAGATAACTTATTATAAATGTAGAAATACAGGGTATTTAAGAAAAGTCATATCAAATTTTTTCTGATCACCCTGTATAATACTATCAACAGGTAAAAAGAAGTTCTATTGCAACATGAATGAATTCTCTTTACTCTACAAAAACAAATTCTTTTACCTTAAATGGGGAAATTCTATCTACAATGACACATAAATGAAAGTTTCAAGAGAAAACCCAATCCAAACAAGATACAATCTATTTTGACTTAAGATTGATGAGATTAGTGCTACCATATTATTTTTGTTGTCTCTCCTCACTCATATATCTTTACTCAAAACAAAAAAATAAAAACTCAATGTAGAATTGAGGGTTTTTTTCTCTTCAGGTTTGAAGTCATTAAACATTAGTCAGTTGTAAGAGTAAATATAGGGTTAAATTTGAAGAGGCATCCATTTTTTTTATGAAGAAATGGAATGCAAAGAATGCAGCTAGTAACACAGGAATGATTAAGACAGGAGAGGAAGTAGTAATATAAGTTGTTTTTTTTTGTTCCTTTGAATTGTGTAAAGCTTTAACAATTGTTTCTACAAATATCAGCTCTTGGATTTGAAGACATTTTATTCTTCTTTTGTCTTCAGACATTTTATTTTTTCATTACCCAATCACCAAGTGATGATTTGTTTTCTTTTATGTTCATTTACTCAATTATTGAGTGGATGCATTTAGCGTTTATTGTCCTAGGAAATGGATACAGCCAACCCCTGGTTGAGGCTGTTTACATTTCTCATAGTGTTAATACCCTTGGGAAAGGCATGCATTCAACTATCCTCTCTCTAACTACAGGTAAATAGTAGGGCAGACTGAATTCTTTAACTTTGGTATGGCAACCAATCCAAGAAAAGGAAAAGTGAATTTAAACCTGTTAAACTCTGTTTAAAAATTGACCTAGTGTCATATCCTGTTTGTAATGGAGGGGTTGGGTAAATACAAAGTTATTTGCTGGTGGGGCAAGAATTTCCAAAAAGCAGATAATGTATACTAAAGACTTGTTTCTAATAAATTGATTGTTTTTAATGGCATGTGAACCCATCAGAAGTTATTTCATATCAAGAGTAAACCTAGGATTAATGGTAACAAAGGATCCATCTACACTTGCCAGAGATCCAGAACTGAAGCTTCACCACTAGATGCAGTTTAGTGCTATATCCAGGACACCCCCTTTTTTTTAAGGGGAGAGATCTTATCCCTCTATAGGGGATACAATCAGCATATTGTAAACATCACAAACAAGGTTGCATTGTTTCTTATAGAATGAAAGGTTTGTGCTTTATGATAATTTTTAATAGGAGGATTTGGCCAATAGAGAATATGTCATCATCATGTCGAGCTATCAACATGGATATCCTTGACCCTTTCCCTCCACCCTTCACTATCATCCATTGCTTCTGGTAGGTCTTCAAGGCTACATCATGTATCGGCACAGAGCTGTTCTATGTAGGTTCGAGCTGGTCGTCCTGCCTTTGCTCGTCCATGTGAACGAGTCCACAGGAGTATGTCACTTATGAGTTCGTCCCTACTTCTCCATCAGTGTCCTGCATGTCTAGTTCGTCTAATTTAGATAGTTTTTGTGATGGGTGGTAAGTGGCCATACAGCTGCTGCTTTGTGGGGTGCTGTCTCCAGGACTTGTTCAATACTGCTTGCAGCATTCTTGTATAGTTGCTGTCAAGCTTTTTCTCCATATGTTTAGTTTGTGTCCATGTAGTGCATCTATACAGCAGTATCAACACGACCGCTGCTTGGAAAAAACCGTTTCATTTTATCAGTCAGGTTTGACTTCCATATGACCGATAGCCTATTGATAGCTATCCATGCCTTTGCTAGTCACGTATTGATGTCTGTCTTGGTTGGTGAGACACTGCTTCCTAGGTAGGTGAACTTGTCTACTAGTTTCAGAGAGCTACCATTTAGTGTGGAGATGTGGCTTCTTTGATTAAAGCACATACATATTCACATAAGATGGAATATAAGACAAATTAATAGTCATGATCTCATATATTCATGCAGCTCTCCATATCTAACTGACCTTATTTAAAGCAATATGCAAGATTTATTGTTCCCAGTCAACTATGATATTAAATATAATAATAATTATATAATAATAATAATTAATATGATAATAGAATTATAATATGAATCTTTCTAGCTTTTGATGTTTTTTTCAGTGAATAAACATGAAATATAGAAAAGAATCAATAAAAGATTTCAAAAAGTTCCAAATACAAAATGAAATACAATAATTGGTAAAAAGAAATATGCAATTTGTTCTTGATAGAAGGACTGACACTAGAGAATTCTAAGTCAAGTCAAAGTTTAAGTCCCCTTTAAACCAGGAGGCTCAAACTCAAAGACTCAAAAGGGCCATCCTAGGGAGAAGCACAGTTTGCTAAGATTGAGATGTTGGGGATGGGCATAATTTCTACCAATTATAATGCTAATTGGCAATACAGTTGATAAGCTGAGAATTTAAATAAATTTTTTTGGCACAAAAATTGATACTCATGTATAAGCAGGATATAGGAATGAATATCAGTGTTTGGTTTGGTTTGGTTTTATGGCACATCAACACATCAGGTTATCTAATGCCAAATCTGTTTTTATGCATACAAACAATTCTATTTCAAACAATTCAGTTCAGCATAAGTAAACAGTTTAAATGTCAAAAACAGTTCTATTTCAAACTATTCAGTTTAGTCAATAAAGTCAAATGGTTCCAAGTATTGCTATGTATCATTATCAGTTCAATTAAACATCAGTCATTTATTTACACATAACTGGCCTAATGAGTAGAGTGTTCGCCAATGGTCCTGGAGACCGGAATTCAATCACAATTCGAGTCATACCAAAGACTTAAAAAAAATGGTACTTGATGCCACCTTGCTTAACACTCAGCATTATAAGGTAAGTATCAAGAGTAAAGTGGAGCAATCCAGGGACTCGAGTAGCGCCCTCCCCTACACCTTTGTGTAGTAGCTATTGAAAAGGAACCCTTCGAGTCACCCTCGACTAAGGTCGCCAACTTTACTTTATAAGCATGCAGTTTAGTTCTATTTGACCCATAGATAGGACCCTATCAGGTGCTACCACTCTGGGCCAGATTGAAGTTGGAAGCGATAACAATAAAGGGGTACTCCACAATCCCCAAAGCTAATAATATTAGTTATGAAAATTCTTCTGCTGTGTGCCATAGAAAGGTATTTTGTGGACCATATTTCAAACTATAGTGAAATTCATTTATTTCTACAAGGAGAAAAATAAATACATAAATGAAGAGATAAAGGTAGGAGAAAAGTGAATAGAAGAAAATGGGGTCAGGATACGTATATCATTTTATCCACATCTCGGAAGAGCAAATATGAACCTCACATGCCATTCACAATAAGTTTTATTGATTCTGCTGATAATTGGAATAATTCAAAGAATCTCACCTGAAATGGATCAAATAGTCCAGTTGAGCTCGCACAAGAATAGTCAGTTGCATGAACTTTACCACCAGTTAATTTCCACATAATCCAAGTGTCCATACAACCAAACATTACCTGGTCATAATGGAGCCTTTCTTTCAGCTTAAAAAAATGAAGAAATCACTTAAAGACAACCATAAAACCATTTACCAAATATATAAAATTCATTGTGTACGTGTGTGAGTATACAGTATAAAATAGTAAATATTCTAAAACTTTTGGGGTGATATATAAGAAAATTTTATATATTAAAATTTAAGAATGAGAATTTTTCTCATTGGTATGTAATGAAGAGATGAAGTAGAGGATGAGTTATAGGTGTGAGTTTGACTTTTTCAATACTAATTGCTCTTGTAGCTAAATTGATAAATCAGTTGGTATAGATAAACAGTTTTCCTTGAGGTAAAAGGGGACATGGGTTCAAGTCTCACTGAGTGTTTTCTTTATTATTCCTGATATGTGCTGTTCCTCCTGATCAAAGAATATAATGACCCAAGTAAAATGTAATGAAAAAAAACAAACAAAAAAAAAAAAAAAAAGTAAAAAGATGAATAATAATAATAATAATGATGCATAAAGTTCTCTGGAATTTGGAAATGCAAATGGTTGACAGAATTCTAGTCAGTAGGCCAGACCTCGTGTTAATTAACAAGAAAAAAAGAACTTGTTATTTGGTGGCAACTAAGACAGACACTTAAACTGGGTCAAAGACTTTTTTTTTTTAAAATAAAACAGATAACTAGAAAATATTATTTTGGTTTTTATAGAATGATGAGTTGTCAAGTATCAGTTGGGATTTGATAAATTGAAAATGAAAGCAAGCAAAAAGATAGACAAATACTTGGATATTGTCAGAGAGATTAAAAAACTGTGAAACATGAAGGTGACGGTAATGCCAATTGTAGTTGGAGCACTTGGAATGGTGACAAGTGGAATTGGAGATCAAATGAAGAATCAAGAACACAGAGATAACAGCATTGCTAAGATCAGTTAGAATACTGAGATGAGTCCTGCAGACCCAAAGAGACTTACTGTCAATCAGACTTTAGTGAAAAACCACCAGTTAAAACTGGTGTAAAAAACATGCAAGGAATGAAAAGATAATAATAATAATAATAATAATAATAATAATAAATACAGATGAAATGGAAGCTTAAAAACTTTGTTAGATTTGTTTGTAGAGTAGTTATTGTCTCTTAAAGGAAAACTAAATACCAATTCAATGGATTCATAAAATAATGAAAATAAGAGAAATAGTGTTGACATACCAGTTCATTGTGGTTTAGCAACCATTTCAAACGCATAGTGACCTGTAACACAAACACAGTGACATTTACTAAATGTTGACAAGAGAACAAGACAAAAACATTTTTAACATCGTAATCTTAAGCTTCTTTTCTAACAGAGAAAATATACATAATATATATATATATATATATATATATATATATATATATATATATATATATTCATGCACACACAGACCACACAGAGTTTGCAAGAAGAGGAAGTAGAAGAAATGAAAACAGAAAAAAGCAAATTAAATTTATGATTCTTTTTTTAAATGGAGTTATGAAGGGATAAAATTTGGGATTTCTACATATTCAATAGTTTATAGGATGAGTTGAGACCAATTTTTTAAAAATAAATCTATAATTGTGTACATTGTGAATCTTTTAATTGCCAAAAATGAATTTGCTGTATTAAAAAAGAAAGAAAGAAAAAGGCATTTAACCCAATAAACATGGCAATTTTGAACAGTTAAATTTATAGTAAAATCTGAAACTGACTATTAGATTATTCAAAAAATATTTAATTAATGGACAATAATAAAATGATTAATAAAAAATTTGTGATCTTTCATTTTATGATCAAAAACAGACTGAGAAAATATAACCAAAAGAATTAATACAAGAAGAAAAAGTGCAGGTATGCAAGTTGGTTGGGTTTTATAGCATATCATCTTTGCAGGTTATTTAATACCAAAATCTGTTTTTACATATATTAAACCTAAGATTTCTAAATGGATACTTTTTAGATAACATTTTAAACAAACCAGAGCTCATTTGTTTGTACACAATTAAATGGTTTCAAGTATTGCAATATAACACTAACAATTCAATTCAACATTGTTTGCAGACAGTTAAATGCTCATAGATATTTGTTTGGTTTGGTTTTATGGCATATTAACCATTATTGGTTATTTAATGCCAAAACAGGTTTTTACATATCTCAAATATATGATTTGTAAACACATTTTGTAGATACGTACAGTTAAATGACAAACAGTTCTATTTCTAACAATTCAATTTAGCATACATCAACAAAGTTAAATGGTTTCAAATATTGCAATGTATCACTAACAATTCAAATAATATAAGTCATTTATTTATACACAGTTAAATGTAAAAACAGTTCTATTTCAAGCAATTCAATTTAGTATAAGTCCTTCGTTTGCCCTCAGTTCAAACGTTAAACAGTTTTATTTGACCCATAGATAGGATACTGTCAGTTGCAACCAATCCAGGCCAGAGTGGACCTGGAAGTGATAGCAATGAAGGGGTACCCCACAATCCCCAAAGCCTCATCATCAGATTGTTTAATGTTATATGTAGGACACTCCTTGGGGGAGTCTTACCCCTCTGCAGAAATGGAGTCTGTGTATTCTGACTGTTGGTACATGGAGAGTTTCCAGTTTATCATTATATAACATGTAATATAAAAATGAAAAGGCATAGGCCTGAAGATATGGCATATCCTGTCTCAATCACAACTGCCTTTCAAAGTTTTTCTGATATTCTATACATCAAGAGAGATAAGATGGCCTTCTGTTCACAAACACACAACTCAAGTTCCATATTCTCTTGGTCTAAGAACTTGTTTGAATATTGGCAAGATAACCGTCATGGTCTTGTCGGCAACAATCATTTGTGTTAATATTTCTGAGATAAGGCATTGTTATCTTTCTCTATACATTGCAGACAGTTATACTCGCAACATTTGGGCTGCTGTATTCTTTGGCCTTCTTCAGGTGCCTTTTGTCATAGTTAGCCGAGTGGGTTAAGATATCAAATTAAACCTCCAAGCAAACTACTACCTGGAGGTTGTGAGTTCAATCCCTGGTCCTGATTCCAATAGTAGTGAAAAAAGCAAAAAATGGCTGATATAAGGCATAGACAGCAGAATGAGAATTGTCGATTCCTGTGATTCAAATAAAGAGTCGAGTTCTGAGTTCATGAAAAGTTACCAAGTACGATAAAAGGTATTTAAAGAACGTCAGAGAGTTTAGATGCTGAAATGTTTTGAGTTTCGCAACCAAAATGAGTATAGAAGTCTACAATGTGTAAAGAATAATAATTATTTGATCTGTCAGTTGTGAAATGAAATAATATTGTTAAAATACTAGGGTGAGTCAAAAGTTTTGCACTATTTTGGTATGTGCTAGTTTGTGGTGTATACATTACATGACCAAAATAGTTCCAGCTGCAGCAAGGTACTAGCTGTGGTTGGTAGGATTACAGTGATTGGTGCACTGACACAATATGCATTGTTTCACTCCATGTATGATTTGAAAGATCCAGAGAGATTAATGTGCAACATAGTCTTATTCAGAAACTTGTTCAAACTCAGTCATAATGTTACAGAAACAACCAAAACATTTGTTGTACGAAAGGTGAAGCTGCAGTTAATTACAGCATAGTAACCAGAGGGTTGAAGGAATTTTGCAAGAGTTATAAGAATCTTGATAATGAGGCAAGGTCAAGTAGGCCTAAGACTATAGATTTTGATTTGATGCTCCAAAGATAGAAGCAAACCTGGAGAGTTATCAAATGAGCTCAGTATCTCATGTGGTTCATCACCTTCACAACCTCAGCAAAAGCATTCAAAATTACCAAACTGTGCATCATGTTACCAAAATATAGCAAAATGTCTGATTCACCCTAGTAATAATCCTTGACATTGAATATTATCTTCAGTGAAACGGATATTTATCTTCTTTGTCTAAGCAACATTTACACAGATGTTAAATTTTTAGTAAACCAAAAAACAATTGTACTAAACTGCTCATCAAATAAATTTTTAAAATTACTTAGCCAATTTTATATAGGATCTGCCCTGAAGGTCCTCAATTTCACCTAGAGTCCATCCCAAATGTCCTCAAATTACTTAGATAATTTCACATAGCGTCCATGCTGAAAGCCTACAAATTCTTTCAAAATTTAACCATTAGTTTGCGTCCATATAAGAAGTAAATCCTGAAAATTCCACTCCAATAGCATTAATCATTCTTATCTTATGATAATTTAAAATTTTAGAGAATTTCCAAAAAAATTTCTGTTCTTTGAGTTTTTCCCAATTATAATAGGCTTAGAGTAGTCAACCAAACACCCAATTAGGAAATTTTTAAACAAATGAGGATCTTCAGGATAGACCCTAGATAAAATTGGAATGACCCTCAATAATTAAAATAATTCAAGAGATTAGATTGAAAAAAAAAGAAAAACTGTTTTACTTACAGAATTACTAGTTGAAGTACCCATATACATGAGGTAAAAGTTTAAAGTTGGAATCAAAGCTAGTTACAAGGAGGTGCCAAGAAGTACTCAGCTCAAACATTTTTTTGACCCTTTTTTATTTAAGTTTTTTTTTAAGTGTTGTGTCCTTAAAAGGGATACAATCAGACAAGGTGGTACTTGAATGGAAAGGAACAGTCAACATGTTCATAGATAAAAGGGTTTTATTGCAAGGAATAGTGAGGCACGCTACAAATCCTCAAAGCAAGGGCAGGTATAATGCTGTGCTCACTTTATATATAGTCACTCCACATGACCGAGAAGGGTGTGTGGGATATTCCATTACAATAAAAAGATTAAAAGAACTTGAAAAATGATGTGCCAAGTGTATCAGATTCCAGGATGAATAGGTGAAATAGACATATACATTTCATGACTCTCTTTGTCATTCTTTTTTGGTCAGGCTGAAAAGTTTTCAGCCTCTTCATATCAAGACAGTAAAAAAATTCTTTAATACTGACAGAAAGTTGGTAAATAGTTTCCATCAAGTATTTGTTTATCATAACAGCAAGAGTGTTTGTTTATCAAAATGATAAGATATACAAGGATCATTAAATAAGTTTCCAGACTTTTTTCGTATGGGCACTTTTATTTATAGTACACACATGAAACTCTAGTCCCCTTTGAAGTAATCTCCTCCGGCTGCAATGCACTTGTTGTACTGTTCCAACAACTTCTGGAAGGCCCCATCGAAGTCTTCTTGTGTGAGCGTGTCAATGACCTTCATCACAGCCTCTTTCATCTCAATTGTCTCATAACGACAGCCTCTGAGTTTAGGGAATGACCAAAAGTCACAGGGAGCAAGGTCTGGACTATAGGGAGGCTGAGGAACTGTCTTGATGCCCATCTTGGTCAAATAGTCTGTGACAAGGAGGGAGTTGTGGACTGGTGCATTGTCCTGCTGGAAATGCCACTGACCCGATTTGATGAGTGCTGGCCTCTTCCGACGGAATTTCTTCCTGAACTCTCTTAAAACCTCAACATAGTAACCCTAACCCTTTGGCCAATCAACTCTGGTGTATTGACTTCCTTACTCATCCCACACCTCTCATCATCCCTCACAGACTCCCTGCCTTCCTTGAATCTCTTATGCCACTCAAAAACTGATGCTCGATTCATGCAAGATGGTCGAAAAGCACTCTGAAGCATTCCATACATTTCTGTGGCATTTTTTCCAAGTTTAAAACACAATTTTATTGCATATCGTTCTTCTAAAGTGTCAGATTGCATTTTTGAAATTCACCAACTGTGACAATTAGGCTTTAGTAGAGTGTATTTCAATTGCTGCTGTAGCTGTTCATTTTAACCTGAATTCATAAAAATTGGTCAGTCATCTCATAGGATGTATAGCAATAACATATTGAATTTTCAAGAGTCTATGACAATTTTAAATGCCTGGAAACTTACTGAATGCACCATGTAAATCCATATAACAGAAAAGTGATTTACCAACTAAATTTCTTATATTATGAAATATTGTATTGCAAAAAATTTCAAGGAATTTTTTTAAAGTACATGATCTGTAAATGTATGTAAAATCACATTGTGGATTTTAAAAGTATGTATTTACCCAACCCTTCCACTATGAGCAGGATGTGACACAAGGTCAATTTTTCAGCAGAGTTTAATAGGTTTGAATTTGGAGTTTTTCATCTTCTAAACCGATTGTCATATCAAGGTTAAAAAGGCCAGTTTACCCTACTATTTATCCATAGCAAGTTGGATGCATACCTTTCTTAAAGGTATTAGTATTATATGTGTAAAATAATTAGGAATTTTTGTTAATTATTTTAGCAGCATATTCTTTTTCTAGTTAAACTTGGAGTTTTAAGCTGCTGGGTTTTATTTGTAAAGGTCATGGTTCGAGTAGGCCTTTGTTTTCATGGACATGTCAATCCTATCATGATAAGCAAATTTAAAGATGGACAAGTTTGTTTTAGAATCAGCTGATATTTAATATTCTAAGTTAAACAATTAGATAGATCAGCTGATATTTCGGACTTAACAATGACATGTTACTTAGTGCTGACGTGTGATTAAACAATTGAATAATGATTAAGTTTAGGATGTAGATATAAGAAACAGATTTGAAGACCGGGTTGGAGATGGCAGACTAGACCATCATGGTAGATGAAATCCAAGGGAGCAAGGCCCTGGAGGAGACCCCAAAAGGGAGCAGCTGATGGCAGAAGTCACACATGTACAAAATGGCCAATCAGCAGAGAAATAACAGCTGCTGTGTCATCTCTTTTGTCTCCGACTGTACAAACTGTCTGCATATCTATCTTATTGACACACTTTCTTCACTACCTCCCTTTTCAGCGACTGCTGTAAATGGTCCAGAAGTACAAAATTTTCATGTTAGCAAAATCGACAGAAGCCTTTTGTGTTTGACCCTTTTTGTATCATAGTGAGATTACCATGGAGTCAAGCTGAAACTTAATGGGTAACATTCCATGTGAAATACAGTCTGGATTTGAACTCTAGTCATCATATCCATTTCCAATGACAATAACCATTACACCATGGGTGGCTTGTATCTTATAAGAAGATAACTATTCAAAAAAAAAAAAATAAAAAAATACTCATTTGTTTCCTACTTTAAAAAAATGTTTAAATGGGATGATTCCTAAATAAACTTTGAATATAAGCAATTGATGACAATGTTATTTTTCTGATACAGTTTAATAAAAGGTTATATGCTCTCTCCAAACAATCCTCAGAAAGTAAAAAGAAAATGTCTTCTTTTATTTTCTCTTTAAAGATTAAGCCACATCGTACATTAAATATCATCATCATTGATATCAAGGTGTGCCAACAGCATAGATTCCTTTGACTTACTCTTGCCAACCATCCCTATTGGTCATCATTCTTAGCAAGTTGTCTAGACAGTAGAGTCTGTACAAATATGATGTCAGATTTTATAGGTCAGCCCGCACTGATGCATCAATGTGTAGGAGTCCATGGGAGAACATCCCTTATGAGTTCATTTTTACTTCTCCAGCAGTGCTCAGCATGTCTTGTTAGTCTTACTTGGATGGTTTGTGAGATGGGAAGTAAGTAACCATACAGCCGTTGTTTTCTAGGGTGCTGCTTCCAGGAATTGTTCAAAATTGCACACAACATTCTTGTATAGTTCCCATTTAGCTTTTTATCCAGGCATTTCGGCAAAGTCCAAGTGGTGCAGCCATATAATAGTACTGACACAGCTACAGCTTAGAAGAATTCCCATTTTATTTTTTCAGCAAGATCAGATTTCCATATGGTTGTTAATTTGTCAACAGCCGTCCATCAATGCAAATGCTGACATGACCTTCAGTAGATGAGATGATGCTCCCAAAGTATATGAAGTGGTTTACTAATTTCAGAGGCCTGTCATTTAATGAGATAATATCATCTTGATTAAGACAATTCTATTTTATCTCAATTCACATAGAGACCAATGCTTCTTGTTGCTTGCTCCAACCTATGCAACAGAGATTCTTTAGTTACAAGAAGCACTAGATCATCTATGTCATCTACAACAGTAATAGTTTCTGCATGATATTGCCTGCTTCTTTTTTTTTCCACTTTATATATAATCAGATTAAAGGTACAAACAATAATTAAAAACTTTCCAAATAAATAAAACTAGTCATCTATTATAGATAAGATTGAACAATAATCAAATAGGTCAAAAGAAGAGGAGTGTCCTCGTGGTGTAATGGTTAAAGCGGTGGACTGTGGAATCATAGTACGCGAGTTCGTACTCCAGTCGCGCTATTACGTTCACTTTCGGGCAAATACACTTGGGAAAGGTATGAACCCCCTTATCCTCCCAGCTATGGGTTAAATAGCACCACTACTGTTCTTCTAGGAGAATGGCTTTGGCATTAAATAACCTAAAAAGAGTTGATATGCCATTAAACAAAGAAACCAAACCAAACCAAAAGAAGAAAGATGAAAGAAGCTTTTATAGACGAGAGAAAGAAAGTCAGATTTGGAAAGAGGAGAAAAAGAAAGAACATATAATCAGAAATAATTCTGTGATGACATCTGCTACAGTTCATAAAATTCATAATTACCTGAGGGGATAGAAACCGAAGCATACTAGCAGCTAAGTGCCGGGGACTTCTTGTGAAGGTGTGTAATAACTTTGCACCTGTGTTTAAAGCCTGGAAAATAACCCAAAACATGATCTGATATTAGAAAATATAAGAAATATGATGAGAAATTTTCAACCTCAAAAGTCTGTTTAGATAAGTTCACCATTTTCAAAGAAACAATTTCTTAGTTTTTGGTGCTTTCCATCAACAAGGTCTTTATAACTATAAGAAATTGGTGGGTTTTGAAAAATATTAATCTGTTAAATTTCAAGTGGAGATTCAGTTTACAATAAAGTGAATCTTTACTTTCTGTCATTTGAAACTAAGATTTTAAAGTATTGATTATTGTCTTTTTTCAATCTTATTACAAGAGAGAGTCAAAAGTTTTGCAATATTTTGGTAACGTGAGGTACAATTTAGCAGCACAAGAATCTTTTGCCAAGATCATGAAGGTAACAAACAGACAACTTTGAACTGTGAGATGCCAAGTTTGCTTGATGCAATTTGCTGGATTTACTTCTTTGTCTTGATACTTGGCCTTGGAATTAACAGTTTTAGGTTTGCCTGATCATTGAAGTACTTAAAAGTCCGAGCAAAATTTCTTCAACCATCTAGTTACTATTCTGTGATCAGTTGTGCCTTCACTTTTCACACAGCAAACATTTTTAGTTGATTTCTGCAGCATTATATCCCAGTTTGAGTAATTTCCAAAATTAGACTACGTTGCATGTTTATCTGTGTCGATTTCAAATCACACAGTGTGAAGTCAAGCACAACGTGTCAGTGCACCAACTGCCATGATACCACCAACCACAGTAGGTACCTTGAACTGCTTTGGTCATGTGATATACGGGCCATACCAAAATATTGCAAAACTTCTGAATCACCGAAGTATTATTATCTTTATGATTACAGGCAGGATTCAGTTAGAATTTAAACTTAAATTGTTCCCATTTTTATTTGATTTTTCATCTTTTTAAATAATTGCATTTTGGTCTTTGAGTAATTATTATTCTCAATAATTAAAAATATAAAAATGTAAGACAAAAAGAATATGCACAAAAAAAAAAAAAAAAAAAGAAAGATTTTACAGTTTAATTTTCATAAGACTGATGGAATATAAGAGTTCCCTTTATTATAACAAGTACATTATAAACTGACTCTCGGCTAAAAATAAATAAAAAATAAAATGAATATTTTTCAAAACTAACCAAGTACAAGAGGATTTCAAAGTCTTCAAAGAAAGCACCAAAAGTTACTAAAGAAAAAATGTTCAATTAAACTAGCAAACTTACCCAAACTGAACCTTGACCCCCAACATATAAATAAAATAAAAAATAAATCAGGACTGTATTCCTGTTTCTTATCTACACACGACAGAATTTTGTTGAAAGGCAAAACCAGATAAAACTCAAACAGGTGGCTTTTTTCTGATTAAAAATTACTTATCAGCTTTTAACGCTAGCTATGTTAGAAAATATTTTCTCAAAAATGGGCCAAGTATTTTAAACTGAACACTTTAAAGTCTTTAAATATACTCACACACTGTCTCATAATAGTTGTTACATTTATTGTATGAAATATAATCCATGATCAAGAATTTTTTTTTTTTTTTAATTCTAAAATTTTAATTAAAATGATGTCTACAAATCTAGATTACTGTCTAGCTGTGTGTATAGGTGAGTAACCTGCATAATAAAATGATGTCTATGGATTACTTTATAGATGTCTAGACAAGTCAGTGCCAATTTGAAAAAAAATCATAAAACCAATCTTTATACTTTCTGAACAGTAGTTTTTGGTGAAACACAGGATGGTGCACAAGCAGCACCTGCTATAATCACCAAACCCAATTCCATTCAACTTATTTTCATTTCCTAAACTTCAGTTTCCATACTTTTTGAATGCACCTTATATATCACAAACACAAAAGAGTAACAATTATTCTTGTCAATTTCTTTTGACTTACCTTCATGGTGTATGAATGATTCCAGTCTTTGACATATTCTTTTCCTCTTAAATCTTGCCAAGTGATGAAATTATGGAATGGTTTACCGGTTTCTCTACAAGCAAAAGAAATTGGAAACATAAAATAAAATAAAAACAATAGTCAATACTAAAAACAAATGGTTATATTTTTAATTGCCAAAAATGGAGCAAATATAACCTGAGAAAAGTTACAGTCAATGATTTGTGGCCTAACCATGATCATCTTAGGAAATGGGCACAGTGATCCGAGTTCAAATCCTGGACCAGGCAGTTTGCATTTCATTTTTGCTCTAATGCCCTTGGGAAAGGCCTGAATCCATCTCTTCTCCTCCAGCTATGGGCAGACGAGGTTCTTTAGCCTTGTTAAGGCAACCAGTCAAGAAAAATTTTGATTTCAAACTAGTAACATTGGCAACCATAGTCGAAGGCAACCCGAAGGCTTTTTTTTCATTAGCTACTACACTGAGAATTACAGGCGAGTGCTACTCCTTTCCCTGGATTGCTCCACTTTACCCTTGATACATGCCTTATAATGCTGAGTATTAAGCAAGGTGCCATCAAGTACCATTTCTTGAGTCTTTGGTATGACTTGACCAGTTTCTCGGGCCATTGGCAAACACTCTACCCACTCCTGCCAATGGTGGAGAAATTATGTAAATACAATCAACAATTTTGAAATGTAACAGACCAAGAAAGGTTTTTAGAATTTGATATAAGTCTAAAAGACTCAGGTCTCTAAAACATAATTCCAAAATTATAACAAAATATTCCCTCTATCCTAGAAATAATTATTGCATTTAATTTATAAAACAAATACATAAATGTAGCAACTATTATTAAACAGAGGTATTAGTCATTCACCAGCTTAGTTTGGCACAAGGCCATAAATATGAGGCAATCAATCAGAATTAGATTCACTAAAAATGGTCTGCTTGTCTATTTTGTAAAGAACAGATTGGGTTTGGCAACCAGTTGAGGAGACAGAAAGCTCTGAATTTAGTAGTACTCTGCTTAAAAATTGACCTTGTGTTATATCCTGCTCATGGTAGAGGGGTTGGGTATAAGCATACTACAGGAGAGACTCCCTTATTACAGTATCCTCAAGTGCCATAATAAAATAATCATTTTAAGTTTATCAATTGATAAGACCTTTATATATATATATATATATATATATATATATATATATATATATATATATTTTATTTCTGATACTTTAAGAAAGCATTATTGTAAGTTTTATTTTTTTAGATTTTATTTCTTAAAATAATCTACTCAAATGTTCATGAGTTGTTGCCAAAAATTCATGTCAAACAAGAGACAAATCACACTGAAAGCACCAGTTCCTTCAAGATCACCAAACTTAGCTTGTTGACTACTTAGTAAAAATCATTGATTGATTTTAACAGCACTTCAACCTGTCTAGGGTTATTTTATGTCTAGAGGTTAAGGAAGTGCATTCATTGTACAGCTATATTTACATTTTTTGTGTAGTTGTTTTCTAAATTTTTTTTTTACACATGATCCTATTGAATACAAATAATTTTTAAAGAAGTCACTTTGACCCATAGTTGGCAACCTAACAGGTACTACCACTCCTGGTCAGAGTGGACCAGACTGATTGATTGATTCTAACAGCATGAAGGTACCCGTGGTGTAATGGTTATCGTTGTAGAAAATGGACACAGCGACACAAGTTCAAATCCTGCACAAGACTGATTGCATTTCACATAGCACTAATACCCTTGGGAAAGGTATGAATCCAATTATTCTCCCTCCAGCTATGGGTAAATAGTAGGGCAGACTGGTTTCTTCAGCCTTGGTGAGGCAACTAGTCTTGGAGAAAGAAAACTCTGAATTCAAACCTGTTAAACTCCGCTAAAGAAGTGACCTAGTGTCATATCCTGCCCAAGCGGAGGGGTTGGTAAATATGGATTCTAACAGCATGTCGACCTATCCAGGTTTATTTTATGCCAAGTGGTAAATTGTGAACGATGGTCAAATTTATTATGCCTTTTTCAACGGAGAGTAGACCTTAGATTAATGGTATTGAAGGAGTTTTCCACACTTCCCAGATTTTCAGAACTGAAGTCTCACCATCAGATTCAGTTTAGTGTCATATTCAGGACACAACTTTTTTGGGGGGGGGCTCTTACCCATCTGCATGGGGAGATACAGTCAGCATATTCTAAGTCCCCACTGACAGGGCAATATACTTGATAAGACCAAGTAATGTTAATAACCGAAGGTTTTTGTGCAAGACAAAAAGCAAAGTTTAGTAAATCCTGACAATAATCTTATAAAAATATAAAAACAAGTGTTTACTCTACTATTATTTCATCCAATGAAGCCAAAATTTTATGAAAAGTGTTTAATGTAATATTGCCCTATACTCATTAGTATCAAATAGAAAAAAAAATGAACAGTATCTGCACTGAGTATACATCTTTTCAGATGCCCTAGTAAACTAAAATCATTTCTGATTTTAACACAGGAAATATCATCAAATCACTGCCACTTCCTGTTTCAGTTACTTTTCAATAATTTTTGATTCCTGTTCTGGCAGAAGGCAGACAGTCACCTGATGAACTGTGAGATTAGCAAAATGTAAGAAGGATAAGGAATGCTGGTAAATTTGGGTAAGTGAAACTAATTATTGTGAAAATCATCAGAAGATTCTTAACTCCTGACTCATCTAACTAAAAAAAAAAAAAAAAAAAAAAATACTGATAAACCAGTTTAGTAAGCATCCCTTCTCTGTTCCTTAAATTAATAAAATCTTAGAACAATTTAAATGATATATTAAAGAATATTATTAGCTCATCACAAAAAGTGATGGGATTATTTTTCGCTCATAATTAGTTGTTCTTTGTTGATGGAGGTCTCCTTAATTTATTTTCCTTTACAAATTAAAAAAGTCTGGAGGGAAAATAGGTGACATGAAAAAAGTTATAATTATTATTTAATCTAGTTTAAGATATATTCTATAAAGCCAGAATGTTTAGCTATTTAATGAAAAATGTTATGTGTCTTATATGTTATCAGTTTATTTGCTGCTAAATAAAAAAAAAACAAGAGAACATCCACTAAGTGTGATAATTTCATAATATTTGTCCTTAATGTCTAACATGTCACCATTGATATTAAGAAAATGAAACATTCTTTACATAATTTCTTTATAACATAAAAGAGATCATATCAACTGAGCTCTACAAAAAATAATTTGATAGACTATAATCCTGGAGGTGCCCATGGTGTAATGGTTATCGTCTTAGGAAATGGACATGGCGGCACGAGTTCAAATCCTGGACGAGACTAATTGCATTTCACATATCACTAATACCCTTGGGAAAGGTATGAATCCAATTATTCTCCCTCCAGCTATGGGTAAATAGTAGGGCAGACTGGTTTCTTCAGCTTTGGTGAGGCAACTAGTCTAGGAGAAGGAAAACTCTGAATTCAAACCTGTTAAACTCCGCTTAAAAATTGACCTTGTGTCATATCCTGCCTGAGCAGAGGGGTTGGTAAATATGATAATCCTGGATGAGCTTAGATCAAAGGGAACAAAGACTAATATAATGCAGCTATAATAACAAGCAAAATGTCAGAGTACTTCAGCCAATATTGGGGATAATCCCTCATCTCAGAAATTCAAAGATATAGTTATTTACTAAGCTTAGCTTTAGTGGCACAAGGCCAAAAGTATGGAGCAATCAGAGAGACTAACTTCCTAGTAATCGTCTGCCAGGCTAGCTTGCTAACCATTACACCATATAAAGTGCCCCCCTCCAAACCTAGATATAGCTTAGATTTAGCACAAGGCTTTAACTATGGGACATCCAGTGAGGGTTAAACTCACTAATTAGTTGTAATGTGCTTACAAGACAAGCATCCTAACCATTACACTATGATAAGATGCCCTAAAATTTCAAAGATATGCATTATTCATTTTATCTGTTAAATATAGATTCATTTTTGTCCATCTACAAGGGTTTCTCAAGTTCAAGCCTGCATTAGTCATGATGAATTATAAGTGTCTTCCTTATGTTCATGTTGATACATAAAGTTTACAATTGCATAGATAACAAAATAATAAAGAAAGAGATCAGAGGAATTAATATTTACTATTTTACTAGAAAGAAGAATGAAATGAGATCTAAATGGAATTTTTAATTATGGTAAACATTTTTTCCAAATTTCTCAAAATGGAAGTGGGTGTCCTCATGGTGTAATGGTTAAAGTGATGGTCTTCAGAATCGTAGTAAGTGAGTTTGAACTCCAGTCGCACTATTATGTTCACTTTCAGACAGATACCCTTGGGAAAGGTATGAACCCCCTTATCCGCCCAGCTATGGGTTAAATAGTACCACTACTGTTCTTCTAGAAGAATGGTTTGTATTAAATAACCTACAAAGGTTGATATGCCATTAAATAAAAGAAACCAAATCAAACCAATCAAAATGGAAATTTACTGTCAGAACAGATTTCAAAAAGTAAGTATACTAATAATATTTGCTAATAAAGTTTGACTAAACAGCCTTTATTTATCCACTTCTGTATGAGTGAGAATTCTGACATCAGCTTGAGTGTGTGTTTTACTGGGGACTTAAGTGTGGATAGTTTTAGTTCTCTAGGCATTTCTCTATTTGGGATACCTCACCATCAGGGATTGATCCTGATCCCTTTTGAGAAAAAATTGTCTAATCAGATTTTAAAAAATTAAGATTAAATTTGATGAATTCAGAAAAAAAATGGTAAGAATTTAAGAGGGTATTTTGGGGAATTATCAAATGAATTACTTAACAGAATTTGATTGGGTATATTGATATTGTATTAATAGTGTATATGTTCTGTGCAAAGATTCTTTTGTTAAAAATTAATGTGAGAAGATAGTAAAAAGTAGAGATACCCATGGAGGAATAATAAGGATTATAATAGAAAACATCTTGAACTATTTATGGACTGGAACACACAAACAAATACTAAGTCTAGTTGTAGGAGACAATTCCTGTTCAAACTGTACCTTCTCATTGCACTCAAATCCTGTTATGTAATATGAGGCCAACAGTTAGATTTTATAAATATGGGCCAAATGAAGTCTAGAAATATGAGTCAAGGTTACCTGATTGACAGGTAATGTTGAAAACAAGAATTTTTTTTTTTAATTTAAAAGTTTGAAACTTAAAATCAGAATTTTTACATATGAATTATCCTAAATTTGAATTAACCAAGACATCAGCCAAATTGTTGGTCCAAGTGACATGTCAGCTGTGATTTAATCAGAGAAGTAGCAGCAGACCTGGAGATGGACTAAAGAACCCTCCCAGGTAGTAGTGGGAGTAAGACAGGCAGTCAAAATAATTTTCAAAAAAATAGGGTAAAAAAAAAAAAGACCAAAGAGATAATCTGTGAAAGAAATGGCAAGAGAATAAATAATAAGGGTTCTGCACTTAAAAAAAGGTGACTGTTATTGATTTGGTTCACTTGTAATATAGTAGCTGCCTTCCCATTCACCCTGTGAACCTTGTGACTGCCTGTTTGACAAGAAACGCTCATCCGTGAGAAACAATTACACAAGAGTTGTTTTTTTTTTTTAAAAAAGATCAGCAAGTCAGTTAATTAGTGACTGTCAGAGAATAAGTAAACAAGCTTTGCTTCATCAACTCAGAAAAAATAACCATTCATGTCTCCCAGATATAAGACCTGTCCAGAAGGACAGACTAATAAAGTGAGTGGTATTTTCTTCTGTGATCACATGTCTGACATTTTTCCTTTTCATTCCAGAAACTTTCTTAGAGGGTCAGCAATGCAACACACTTCTCACATTGTAATCAGCCCGTAATTCAACTCAAAAGGGATCAGGATCAATCCCTGATGGTGAGGTATCCCAAATAGAGAAATGCCTAGAGAACTAAAACTATCCACACTTAAGTCCCCAATAAAACACACACTCAAGCTGATGTCAGAATTCTCACTCATACAGAACTGGATAAATAAAGGCTGTTTAGTCAAAACAAAAATAGTTTGCCCTTACTCACCTGTCCCATGTGATAAAAGTGTTTCGCTGAGTGGCAATACCCATGCATGTGATTTGGTCGGCCGTCAGGCCAGAAGCTGAAAGAAAACAAAACAAAAATGAGTAAAAAAAATAAAATCAGTTAGAAACAAAAAATAATTTTCTCAATTGTATTTTCTTTCATCAGAAAAAATCTGATGCAGTAAAATTTTCTCAATTATAAACCAAACTACTAACAAATATTAATATTTTTTTAAACAGATTCTCACTTCAAAGTTTAATTCTTACACACAACTAAAGACAGTAAATAATCACAGTATATCATTAATATTATATATAACATATATATATTAAATGGACATTGGCATAATGGTTAGAGTGTTTGCCAATGGCCAAGTCATACCAAAGACTCAAAAAATGGTACTTGATGCCTCCTTGCTTAACACTCAGTACTATGAGGTATGAATCAAGGGTAAAGTGGAACAATCTAGGGACAGGATTGACACCCTCCCCTACACCTATCGAAAAGGGAGACTTCGGGTCACCCTCGACTATGGTCGCCAACTTTACTTACTTATATATATATATAACATCATTATCAACATGATTCGGTTGGATTTTATATTACAAATTCAATAATGGCAGATACAAATAGTTAGGTTTTGGCAATTTTTTAAATTTTAATTTTTAAACTGGACCTCAAAAACAACTGAAATTGCTTACAGAATTTTGGAAATGGAAAGGAATCAAGTAAGTCAGACTTCAGGGAAAAACTCACATGATAAAAGGATAATTAGAAAATAAAAAAAATTGGTCTTTGAATAGGCTTACCCAATCATTTCTCAAGGAAGATAATCTAAATACTAATTATAGAATATTTCTTCTTATTTATTTGAGTTCAATTATGATATAAACTATAAATTTAGGAGGCGCTCTTAGCATAATGGTTATTGTCACAGGAAATGGAATTTGCAGACCAAGATCAAATCTGGAATAAGGATGTTTCCATTTCACTTCATACTAAAGCCCCAGAAAAGGCATGAAACCATGTGTTCTATCATTAGATATGTGTAAATAGTCGGGTAGACTGGGTTCTTTAGCCTTGGTAATGTCTAAGAGAAGAAAAACTTTGAATTCAAACCAGCTGTACTCCTCTTTTAGCCCTATTAGCAGAGTTTAGAATACACTCATTGTCAGATTCTCCTCCCAACCCCCCAGAAAAGAGGTATCCTGAGTATGACACTAAACTGTGATGGTGAGGCTCCACTTCTGAAGAATGCGGAGTATCTCTTCATTGTCATTATACCCAGATCCACAAACCTGGAATGATAGCATATGTTAGGGACGCATCGGTGGGTCAAATAGATATGTTTAAAAATTATTCATATTTGATAGGACTGTGTAATTTAAAAAAAAAAGAAAAGAAATAAAAACTTAGACAAAAAATGTAAATATCAACATGATTCCTTAACCTCTAGGCATAAAATAAGTCTAGAGGTTGACATGCCATTAAAAATCTATCAATCATGTACTCCACTTAAAAATTGACCTTGTGTCACATCCTGTCAGAGGAGGATGTAGTTGGATAAATATATAACATCAGCTATGAGTATTATGTGACTTGACACAAGCTTAATGCCTGCCAAAGTTGTCATTTAAGCACTAAGCCAATAAAAATAGTCCCCAGTGTTTGTTAATAAGAGAGAAAGAGCCAATTCATAAGCTACTATTGTTGATATTGGTGATAAGGAAAGGAGGAAGAGAAGGAGTATTATTAGGGTGAGATACTATGCAATTCTTGTCAGAACTTACAAACTAGATTTTGGAGATTATATTCAGAATTTCTTTCCCATGAGAACAAAAATGGGTTTATTAATTTCATCCCTCAATCAGAGAAGACATCCAACCCTATAGCCATTTTTATTTACATACATTTTGTTGTATTAATGAAAACTAAATATGTGACACAGAAATGTATTCATTCTTTTTCATCTTTTTTTCACTGAAGCTTTACAAATAAAAGACATTCATTTATACAAAACCATAACAATATGAATGTTTAAGAGGAATGAATAGCCAGATTTAATGAGTAGATGGAAGGGTAAATGTTTCCCATAACCTATTAAATCATTGCTGTGTGCTTCAATTCATGACATTTCTCAGGTCAATGGAAGGGTTAACTGGCAGTGCCCATCTCCTCTACAAGTAACATGTGACAAGAAGTATTGGATTCTATTGTATCAGAAGCAAGCAATGATTTTTAATGAAACCTATTATGAGCAGATACGGTGATTAGAAAAAGATTTTTTTTCTTTTTTTGTTCGTCCAATGAGAGAAAAAAGAAAATATCTTAAATGAATAGGCCAACAAAGAGATTTATTTTTGAAGTTATTTATTTTACTCCTGAATGTGGTTCTAGTTTGGTTTGGTTTTGTGGCACATCAACCATTGTAGGTTATTAATGCCAAATCCATTTTTATACATATACAAAGTTCTATTTCAAACAATTCAGTTTAGTATAAGTATAGTTTTTTGTTTACACAGAGTTAAATGTCAAAACAGTTCTATTTCAAGCAATTCAGTTTAGCATAAGTACACATTTTAGTTCTATTTGACCCATAGATAGGACCCTACCAGGTGCTACCACTCTGGGCCAGAGTTGACCTGGAAGCAATGACAATAAAGAGGTATTCCGCATTTCCTAAAGCTCCAGCATTATTAGAGCCTCACCATTAGATTGTTTAGTGACATATCCAGGACACTCATTAGAGGAGTCTTACCACTCTGCAAAGAAGCAGTCGGTGTATTCTACAGCCCCAGCCAATTGGGTCTTTTCACTGTTTTCAGGGAGTGATATATAGAGGCAACTGTTTTGATAGGGTTGTTCTTTTTTAAATTCCGTGATAGATTTTTGTTTCTGTAGGTGTTGGTTTTCTCTTTCTCTTTTTTCTTTCTTCTTTTTCTTTTTACAAGAACGTATTCTGTATGTTTGTGCGAGTGTAATTCTCTTCCTTTTAATTAATCTATGATAGTAAATATATGTGGTGCCTTCAATAAGTTTCCAGACTTTTTTGTACCGGCATTTAAAATTGTTGTAGACTCTTCAAAATTCAGTACGTTATTGCTATACATCTTATGAGATGACTGACCAATTTTTATGATTTCAGATTCAAATCAACAGCTACAGCAGCAATTGGAATACATCCTACTAAAGCCTGATGGTCACAGCTGGTAAATTTCAAAAATGCAATCCGACACTTTAGAAGAATGATATGCAATAAAATTGTGTTTTGAACTTTGAAAAAATGCTGCCACAGAAACGTATGGAATGCTTCAGACTGCTTTTCGACCATCTTGCATGAATTGAGCATCAGTTTTTGAGTGGCATAAGAGATTCAAGAAAGGTAGGGAGTTTGTGAGGGATGATGAGAGGTGTGGGAGGAGTAAGGAAGTCAATACACCAGAGTTGATTGGCCAAAGCGTTAGGGTTACTATGTTGAGGTTTTAAGGGACTTCAGGAAGAGATTCCATCGGAAGAGGCCAGCACTCTTCAAATCGGGTCAGTGGCACTCCCACCAGGACAATGCACCAGTCCACAACTCCCTCCTTGTCACAGACTATTTGACCAAGATGGGCATCAAGACAGTTCCTCAGCCTCCCTCTAGTCCAGACCTTGCTCCCTGTGACTTTTGGTTATTCCTTAAGCTCAGAGGCTGTCGTTATGAGATAACTGAGGAGATGAAAGAGGCTGTGATGAAGGTCATTGGCATGCTCACACAAGAGGACTTCCATGGGGCCTTCCAGAAGTTGTTGGAACAGTACAACAGATGCATTGCAGCCGGAGGAGATTACTTCGAAGGGGACAAGAATTTCATGTGTGTACTATCAATAAAAGTGCCCATACGAAAAAAGTCTGGAAACTTATTTAATGATCGTCATAAGTTTATATACATATATACATGCACTCACAGCTATAAATTAGTACACCATAACCAATGTCTACCAAACATACCAAGATTTTATTATTTCTAGGGGAACATTATACAATCAAAATAGATATCATTAGGTATTATTTATTACCAAATTCTACAGCATGAAATTGAAACTCTTAAACCAAAATTAACTGCTACAAACTCATATTTTCGGTTACAGTGTTTTCAAGGCTATAGAATTAAATAAAAACTAAAATTTAATAACTTTAATGTTTTTTATTGTATAATGATTCTCTAAAAATAATAAAATCCTGGTATCATTGGTTTAGAATAAAATACACTTTTTACAAAAAAAAAGAAAAAAGGTAGGTGTGTACTTATTTATGACCAGGAATATTTATGTGTGAGTATGTGCGTATACACATGCATCTCTCTCTCTCTCTCTATATATATATATATATATATATATATATATATATATATATATATATATATAGATTATACAATTTTCAATTATTAGAAATAAAAAGTGCTCAATATTGGTGATAGAGTTCATGGAAATTTAAGTTAGGATAGACACAGAGTCAATGGTGCTTGGTGACTGTCAGTTTCTTGCTTATGCAATCATTGGACCAACATAAGAATCATCAGATGAAATTTAAGACTCTTACATTTCATCTGATGTTTGTATCCAACTTGATACATGAAACTTGATTATGAGACAATTATAAAAAGAGGTAAGATTTTAATTTCTTTTAGGCTTTATCCTGCTCTGCTGGCTGACATTTCATCATTTTTTTAAAAAAAATTTTAAAACATATTTATTCATCGGTATATGTCATCATCATGTTGTACTGCTAGCATGGATTTCTGAGTTGCTCTCGCTATTCATAGTAACAATCAGTGTCTCAGCTATGTGATCACTATCATAACACACACACACATATATATATATATATATATAAATAAATCGGTCAACCATATTTGAGGGTGACCCAAAGTCTCCCTTTTCAATAGCTACTACAACTAGGTGCAGGGAAAGGGGTAGTACCTTTTCCTGGATTGCTCTACTTATCCTTGATCTGTACCTTATAATGCTGAGTGTTAAACAAGGACACATCAAGTACCATTTTTGAGCCTTTGGTATAAGTTGATCTAGGATTGAACCCCAGTCTCCCAGGCCTTTAACAAACACTAACCATTATGCCTATATATATATATATATATATATATATATATATATACACATACACACACACACACACACACACACACACATTTTGTATATATATATATATATATATATATATATATATATATATATATATATATACACGTATACTGTATCAAGGGAAACATTATATATGTATTTTATTATTGGAAGTTTATATAATAGCTAGCTGATGTTAAGGAGGGATGCAAGATAATTTTCTAGTTGCCACTTCTGTATATATATATATATATATATATATATATATATATATATTGTCATCCACAGACAGACTGTTTCATTGTATCACAACTCTTCAATGTTGCGAGATACTTCAAGCTGGGATCAAAACCCACCTAACTTTACATTAGACTGGAAACTTTACCACTCAACCATTCGGCAACCCAACGTTAGCTTGGAAATCTAACACATATGTATTAACTTTTGTTTGTTTACATTTTACACTATCGGATACCAGAACACTCAATTCATTGACGAGCTTTGCATTACACAAGTGGCAGCCATTAATTCCTTCACTTGAATGCTCCCCCCCCAGGAGGGAGACATGCATAAATCTATATAAGTTAGGATAGCATAGACACACAATCAATGCTGCTTAGTAATAGTCAGTTTCTTACCTCTGCAATCATCAGCATCACCCTACAGCAGCTGTAAGGCCACTTAACTCCCATCTCACAAACCATCCAAGTAAGATGAACAAGATATGCTGATCATTGTTAGAAAAGTAAGGACAAACTCATAAGTGGTGTTCTTTTATGGACTCCTACACATGGACACACCAGTGTTGGATGACTAGCAAGGGCTTACGTACATCGGCTCAGTGAGGACACTGGATGCAGTCTAGAAGAACTGATGATAGGGATGGATGACAAGAGAGAGTCAAGAAACTCCATGCTGTCCACACAACATGATGATGATGATGATGATGATAATGCACACACACTTTGATGGAAAATAAAATTCTAACATTTTGAAAGACAATGACAATTTAGACTTTAGTAAAATCAATAGTTTTTAGTTTATTTTGGAACTTGTGTACTAATTGACCTACACATACAATCCTTTACCAATTAACCTGTATATATGATCTTTCACTATAATCCAAATACATTACCTACATGTTTAATCTTAAATAATTTGAAACAATTTTACCATGTTGTGATTTTATCTTCCATCAGCGGTTTGGTTTGGTTTCTTTGTTTAATGGCATATCAACCTTTGTAGGTTATTTAATACCAAAGCTATTCTCATAGAAGAACAGTAGTGGTACTATTTAACCCATAGCTAGGAGGATAAGGGGGTTCATACATTTCCCCAAGGGTATTTGCCCAAAAGTGAATGTAATAGCGCGACTGGAGTACGAACTCGCTTACTTATGATTCCGCAGTTCATCGTTTTAACCATTACACAATGAGGACCCCCCCCTCTTCCATCAGTGTGTAGATGTGTATGTATATAGCTGGAAATGTTAAATAAAGTTTAACAAATGTAAGTCTTACTATTTTGCAAACTTATTCATAAATACATTCTATAATAATTAATAGATTTTGTCCAAAATTTTTAAATTAATTAATCAATAAATAAAAAAAAAGAAGTGAGAATTGTCACCACAAATATGTTTGTGCTGCTGATGAGATAAAAGTCTAGAGATTTTCTAGTAGTCACTGAAAGAATTTCAGACAAAAATGGATAAAGCTGGCACCTATATGTATTCTGACCTCTGACCTTTGCCGGCCATAGTTATGGAGTAGGCACTGTGGCCTCGAAAGATGGCATTACAGGTTCAAAATTATTGTTTTAGGCAAAAGAGAGAAAGTTTTTTTGTTTTGTTTTTTTTTTGCAGGGAGAGGCTGGGAAAGAGAAGTACTTTAACCAAATGTCAATTTGAAAGAGGTTCAAGAGCTCTGACTATGAGAAACTTTTTTTCTTCTTCTTAAGGAGATAAAAAAAAGGGAAAATGAGTGGAAAGAAATTTTCCTTAAACTCTAAATATAAAAAGAACTTTTTAAATCATCATTTTTAGAGAAAATTACTAAGAAAAAAAAAATTGGAGCTGTTGGATAAATAACAAAATTGTATTTTTATTTTATTGGCATACCAAACTATCTAGGGTTATTTTATGCCTAGTAGTTAAAAAATTGTGTTCATTGTATATCTATATTTGCATTTTTCATGAAGTTGTTTAAGAGTTTTTTTGCACACAGTTATATATCAAATATTCTTACCTAATATAAATAATTTGCACACAGTTATATGGTTTCAAGTATTCCTACCTAATGCCAATAATTTGCATAGTTATATGGCCTAGTGGGTAGAGTATTCACCAATGGTCCAGGAGACCTGGGTTCAATCCCAGGTCGCGTCATATCAAAGACTTTAAAAATGGTACTTGATACCTCCTTGCTTGACACTCAGAAATATAAGGTACATATCAAGGGTAAAGTGAAGCAATCCAGGGAAAGGAGTAGTGCCCTCCCCAACATCTCGGTGTAGTAGCAATTGAAAAGGGAGCTTTCTGGTCACTGACTACTTTATATGGTTTCAAGTATTCCCATTTAATATAAATAATTTGTATGCAGTTGTATGGTACAGATTTTTTTTTTTTTAATCCAATAAAAAATTTTTTTAATAAAATATAATTTTATGCTAACAAAAATAAAAGGCCTTGGACATATGTTCTGATCCAAGGAGGAAATACTAGGGTGTGACATTTTGATCTTTGGCAGGGCGCAAATATCTAACATTCTAAGCCAAAACAGAAATGCCAATCTCAAAGAAAAAAAAAAAATAATCCTATTATTTTGATAGGAATTGTGCTCGTATACATTACATGAACATATACAATAAATATACAGTTAGGAAAAAAAAAAATATCAAGTTTCCTGTAATCTTATTTTGTTATTTATTTTATTCTATACAGATTAATTCTTGAAATGGTCTCACTCTACTGAACAAATCCTTCAGAGAAAATAAAGATTTGACAAGTTACATCAGAAAATTAAACTTGTTCAAAAGCCTAATCACAAATAATTTCTTTAACTAAATAATCTTATCCCATACTTAACTAAACATCATTTTCCATCACAATATGAATCTGCAACACATTATTTTCTCTGAATTGCCCATCCCTATATAATTGACTCTTCTAATGACATAAAAAAAAACCCCAAAAAACTTCGATTCAACTTGATAAATATAACTCCATAGTAATTCAACAGGGATCATAGAATGTTGCAGCAACATAGTAAGAAAAAAATTTTTTTCTCTTATTTTGAACTTGATAAATAACAAAAATTGATAATGCACAAGAGAATAAAAAGTGTAGGTTATATGAAGATAGAGCTGAAACATTAAATGCAATAATAGATACAACTGAGTGGGGAAGGTGATTACCAGGAATTGTGCAAGAAACCGAAATTTGACCATACTAACAAATGGTATATGCACAAACCAGAAGCTGCCCTTGAGAATGAAACACTTCGAATTCTATTGAATTTTAAGATACTTTTGTGGAGTAACTGGAATACTCCCACAAGATAGACTTGTCTAAAGACTATTTAAAACAATCCTCACTGTAGAATGAGAGAACAACTTATAACTAATGGTTATTTACATTAGTCAGCGTAAGCAATCATGTACCACATTCTCTCCGGGATGAAATACCTTTTATTTTTACATGCGTGTCGACTTTACATATTTCACGACACAACAGATACAAACAGATCACCCAATCAAGGCCAGACGACCAAACCTACTTTTCATTAATAAGAAAAAAATCTCTTATAAGATGGATTTTACTGTGCCAGCAGGTTACAGAGTCAAAAATAAAAGCAGGCAAAAAGCTGGACAAACACCTGGAGTTTACTAGAGAACCAAAAAAGCTATGGAACATGAAAGTGACAATGAGACCGATTATAGTTGGGACTCTAGGAACAATTTCCAAGAACCTGAAAACTAGACAAGGGGAACAGGAGATTAGAGGAGGAATTGAGACCATCCAGACCTCAGCAGTGTTAAAATCAGCTTTGGAGGTGCCCGTGGTGTAATAGTTATCGTCGTAGGAAATGGACACGGTGGCACAAGTTCAAATCCTGGACGAGACTGATTGCATTTCACATAGCACTTATACCCTTGGGAAAGGTATGAATCCAATTATTCTCCCTCCAGCTATGGGTAAATAGTAGGGCAGACAGCGTTCTTCAGCCTTGGTGAGGCAACTAGTCAAGGAGAAGGAAAACTCTGAATTCAAACCTGTTAAACTCTACTTAAAAATTGACCTTGTGTCATATCCTGCCCAAGCGGAAGGGTTGCTAAATATGGTTAAAATCAGCTAGGATACTTAGAAGTGCCCTGAGGAGACTCAGACTAAAAAAAAAACATCATTTACAGCTTTTAGGCCTACCTAACCTTGCCTGATCATCAAGGTTCTTGCAACTCGGCATAATTTCTTCAACAATCTGGTTAGTGATCAACTTTTATCCAATTAATGCTTTTGGTTACTTCAAACTTGTAAAGCATAAATTCCTGAATTAGAAAACACTGCACACATTCATCTGTGCAGCTTTCAAATTGCACATGGAGTGAAGCAATGCAATGCACCAAAGAGTCAGCACACCAACTACTACAATATTACCAACCATAATGTATCACCTTCCACAGTTTGAACTGCTTCAATCACATGATATGCATGCCACAAACTAGTACATACTAAAATATTGCAAAACTTTTGATTCAATTTAGTATTTTCAATTCATTGATAAAATGGATAGAAAACAAGAGTGAACATCAATTATTAACTAAATTTTCTCTTCTGTTTGATATTCACAAATAACAAGTAGAAATTATAAGACAGATCAAGTGTGTTCTTTGATTCGATGTGGTTGTTGCCATGACAACACGTTATAAATTGTTTCCCTGTATTTCTGATTTGCATTCCATTTTTTAACAGTCATTCAAGCAAAAGAAATGATGACACACAAATGACAACTGTACATTTTGTGATGGAGAAAAAATGGCTCAAAATTGACTTTAAGCAGTTTTTATTTTTGAAAAATAAAAATCAATACGATTAAAAACAAGATAAAAAAAAAAAAAAGAAAAACAAGTGATGAAAAATTTAAAGACTACTTTAAAAATCTTTTCTATTTTTTAATCAAACCACAAAAAAAAAAAAAAAAATTACAGGATCTAAAATATCTTCCTAATATATATATATATATAAAAAATTAACCTAAATCGCAAGTCGAAAATCTTCTACTAAAGTTTCACCTTAACGGATCATCAGGAAGCCCAATTTCGAAATTGGGCTTCCTGATGATCCGTTAAGGTGAAACTTTAGTAGAAGATTTTCGACTTGCGATTTAGGTTAATTTTATAATTGGCTCCATTGTATTGTGTTGAGCACTTTAGTAATTGCAGCATTCACGGAGGGTTTTTTCGTTTTTTTTTGACCACTGACTGTGTATCCCTTGATTTTTTTCAAGTGGTCGGACGAGGTTGGCCTTTTCTTTCTTTTTGACCGAAAATTTTTTTCTTTTTCCACTGGGCAGTGATTCGAGATACTTTTATCTCTTGTTCCTGGCCAGGGTTTTTTTGTTTTTTTTCTGGTACCATGAATACTGGTAGATATTAGATTAGTAAATATATATCAACTCCTCCATACAAGCAGGATGTGACAAAAGGTCAATTTTTTAAGTGGAGTTTACCAGGTTTGAATTCAGAGTTTTCCTTCTCCTAGACTGGTTGCCCTACTGTTTACCCATAGCTGAAGGGAGAATAGTTGGATGTATATCTTTCCCAAGGATATTAACATTATGTGAAATGCAAACAGCCTCATCCAGGGTTTGAACTAGAGTTACCATGTTTATTTACCTAACCCCTTCACAGCCCAGTTGGCTGGGGATGTAGAATACACCGACTGCATCTCTGTAAGACCCCTCTCAATGAGTATACTGGATGTGACACTAAACTACATCTGATAGTGAAGCTCCAGTTCTGGGGAATGTGGAGGAACCCGTTCATTGCCATTGCTCCCAGGTCTACTCTGACCTAGAGTGATAGTATTCCATAGGGTCCAATAGAACTGTTTGACCATTTAACTGCATGCAAACAAATGACCAATGTTTAACTGATTTGTTGGTGTTACATAGAAATACTTGAAACCATTTAACTGTGTGCAAAGGAACAAGTGAGGTTCAATGGAATTATTAATTTGAATTGCAATATTTGAAACTATTTAACTGTGTACAAATCAATGAATAGTGTTGAATAGTATTATTAGTGTTTATCATTTGTTTGCACTTAATGGAGTGGTTGTGGGTATTGCTATTTAATATGAAATAAAATCATTAGCGCTAGACAAGGATAGTTGAAACTATTTAACTGTGTGCAAACAAATAATGCTAACCTTTTGAAAAATTAAATGACCAACAAACTATTAACTTACAAATCATATATGTATATCCATTTAACTCTGCAAACAGACTGATGTTAAATTGAATTGTTGATATTAAATAGCAATACTTGAAACTATTTAACAGTGTGCAAACAAATGATCTCTGGTTTGCTTGAAAATGTTATCTATAAACTATTTCTTTACAAATCATGTATTCAATATATGTATAAAGAGGATTTGGCATTAAAATAACCTACAAGGGTTTATATGCCATAAAACCCAACCAACCTCTCCACCATAGACAGGATACAACACAAGGTCAACTTTTAAGTGGAGTACAGCTGGTTTGAATTCATAGTTTTCTTTCTCTTGGATTGGTTTCCATACTATTTACCAATATGGGAGAGGGAGAATAATTGGATTCATACCTCTCCCAAAGTTATTAGCCTATGCAAAATGCAAACAGCCTGAGCAAGGATTTTAACTCAAGTCACGGATCCATTTCCTATGACAATAAACATTATGGCATGACTGCCTCCCAAAAATGTATGAGTCTGTGTGGGAGAGAGAGAGAACAGCAATGTACACCCTAGGGAAAGTTGCTGTTACATGACCCTGAACTATTTTTTCTTCCAAACATTAAACCTGGCACTACAATCTAAGTCATTTACACATGATGTCACACTCATTTAAAATTTACACCCCATGATAACACCACAATTTCCCGGATTTCAAACACAATACCACAACATTTACATTCTTTAATAATGACCAATAATGGTAAAAAATTTCTTGAACTACAAAAAAATAAACTTTGAATATTTTTTTATATAGCCTCATCCCACATTTAAGGCACTTTACTCAACAACAGGAAAAAATAATTTTTTTTAAATTAATAAACAATTCTTGTCTGTCATGATTAATAAAACATGTCTAAAAGAGAATTTACAACTTTGTATATGTCATACAACTTGGTCTCATTGTAAAATAATGAAAAGTTGTTATGGTAACAAAAAAGACATTATTTGACAGTGAACATGACTTAGTAACAACAGAATTTCTCATTGCTTCATGTTCAGTATGAAAATTGATAGAATTTAATCCAAACATCATCATCATCATCATTATTATTATTATTACTACTACAACAATAACAACAGATACAAAAAAAAAAACAGACAAATCTTATTTTGATATTTATTAGGTCTTGTTTTTTTGGGGTTTTTTTTTACTCCTTGCAAGTTTTTCACACCAATTCTTATTGATGGTTTTTCACTGGAGTCCCAAGTAACAGTCTCGTTAGGTCTCCAAGACTCTTTTAATGAATAGTCAATTTTTGTGGTCTTGTGGTCTGGATAGTTTTAATTCTTCCACTAACCTGCAGTTCATCCAGTCTCTTGCCAGATTATTATTATTATTATTAATAATTTCTAGCCTGAGTTTTATCAATTCAAAGTTGAAGAAATATGTTAAAATAATCATAGCTTTATAATTTTTTAATACTATATATATCTTAATTTTATTGTCATAATTTTACATCTTGAAGAGGAGGGACATATTAGGTGCCAACCAGTAGGATGGAGAGAAATACTCTAATCCAAGACAAAAACGCACAGAGGGTGGTACTTTTGATTCAAAGCAGAAGTCCCCATCCACCATATGTAAATAATCCCGTCATTTTGACTGTAACTATGTGTGTACAAAAATATTTAGTGTTTTAATAGCTGTTGCAAAAGTTTGAGAGAATGTTCAATATATATTTCATTGGGGAAAAAAAATCTTACTTCCCAAAAGTTTTGTCATCAAAAAACAAAAAAATTTTTTTTCACAATATTATACAAGGTAAATAAGTATTTGATATTTCTCCTCTATTACCAAAGAATAATGAACAAACTGTTCACTGCATCAGACAATTCAAGTGTGAAGCATTTTGTTTGGCTGAGAATCAGGGATGCATATAGATTCATCTGTTCTATCAACTCAACATTTAAGGGGGGGGAAGAGACGAATGTCTGTGCAGTTTCCTACTTTATCTGTGCATTTTTATCAGACAAAAATTCTTTAGCTGGACATTTAATATGCCCAAATCTCAATTGCCTCCTGCTACTTGCAGGCTGTAAAAATATATTGCAGTAAGGAGGAACCATACACTTGACAGACAGACATGCAATTTTTCAACCCTATACCCAACCCCCAAAGAAAATGCCAATTTTTCTCCTTCACTCCAAAAAATTACCAACTTGAAAACTGAAAAATGTCTATATATATTAATTTGATTTTTCTTTTTTACAGTTTCATATCATGAGTAATTCTTAATTAAGATTTATATTACCAATATTCACGATGTCATAAAAAATACCCTAACCCTATTATTAAAATGAAAATAACAAAGGAATGCACACACAGACACAAGATCATGTATAATGTATCTTTGTTCATCACAGTAGGAGAGAATTTTTATAGCGTTATATAATGAAAGATGGACAAACTGCTGGATTATAAAAGAAATGCATTCATCTCCTGAAATATAGCTTCCTCTTCTTTAAACTAAAGAGATGCTGGAAACTTTTTCACAAACCTCATATATTACTCTTTGTGTTCAGTATCATAAAAGACAGAATTGATCCAAACATCATCATTATTATTATTAATCTTTAGCCTGATTTTTATCAATTTAAAGCTGAAAAAATGTCAAAATGGTTTTTTTTAATGTTGTATGTTTTAATTTTTAAAGATGTTATCTACTTCTAAGTGATTACAAACTTTTTAAAAAATCTTTCATAATTTGTTTTTCTTTTGGGGTTTTTTTTGTAAACAAAAAAGCTTACAACAGTAAAAAAATAAATAGAAAAACCTTTTTGCAAATGTTTTTTTTAAATCTCAGTAAAAATGTAGTAAAAAAATTCATTAAAAAAAAAAAAATTGTAAAAAATACATTCAGTAATAATTCAGACTAAATCCAATTAATTTCTAAACTGTTCCTTTTTCAATATCAAAGAATAAAAACATCACCACCACCCCTCTACACACACACACACACACTTTGTTTCTATAAAATTCGGATGGCTTTTATATTGGTAATGATTTTTGATGAGCTTTTTAGGAAGAGGATCAGATATCCATCATGATATTTATGCTTTAGAGTTGGGGAAGGAGAAGATCTCTATTAAAAATTTAGTGGTAAAATGTGGAAGCGCATAAAGACATTTTTTTTTAAATAAGAAAAAATGCTGGAAGTACAAAAGAAAAAAAAAAGAGAAAAGTGGAGGAAATATCAGAGGATATTGAATAAAATAAAAGTTTATAAAAAAAGGAAAAAAAGGAGAGGATTTTTAAGGGGATCAAAAGATTTAAGAAACAAACATGATAATTATTTTTGAGAAAATGGTTGAATTAAGAAGAGAAATAAAGACAAAAAGAGAAGGAGAAAAAAAAAATAGGTGAAAGACAGGTAGTAATGAGAGAATAAGACAAAGAAGATAATCCACATATATTTAAAGTGAGAGAGTGAGAGAGAGTGAGAGTGTGAGACAGAATTTACAGTATTGGACAAAAAAGAAAAGAAAAATGAAAAATATTAACCATTTTTAATTATTGCCACAAATTTTAAGAAATTTCAATGGCTTAGACACACACATAGGAAGTGATTATTTTTATCTTTTTCAAACTCAGACAACTGCTAACTATCCATAATCACAAATTAGGGTATCAAATCAAAGAAAAGAAAATTTTAAGAAATTTTCAATTTTTCAGTATTTTTAAGAATTTTCTTTTTAAAAAGTTATGACTTTTTGCTACAACCAAGGGAACTTTGCCAACATTAATCAAAGAAAATAATCACTTCCTAGGTGTGTCAAAGCCACTAAAGTTTCATTAAGATTTGTTGCAATATTAAAAAATGGTTCAGTTTTGTTTGCTGTTCATTTTTTGTTCAATTCAGTCCAACAATACAATGCAGATATAAAAATTAAGATGAATTTTATAAATGCTATGATCAACAATAATTTTAAGTCTCCACAATTTCATTACACAGACCAATATTGGTTGAAAATACTTAGAATTTTTACATCAATGGACACATTAGGAACTTTTTAGACAATTTTGATTTGATAATAAAACATCAAATTTAAAAACAAAAGATTATTTAAAAAAAACAACTTGTGTGTGATCTTCTTGTAGACATATTTATGTCTACTAGAAGAATTCTGGCATAAACACACATGTATTGTAGGCCAGATTGAGATCTTTAGCCTTGTTAAGACAACCAATCTAAGAAAAGGAAAAACCCTGAATCTAGAACCATGAGGAGTTCTGTTCTGAAAATCTGTGCCATTCTGTTGTACCTCAGCCAAAAAATGAAGCTGGTTTTACACAAACTTTCACCACTATAAACAAATCATCTAAGTAGTTCACATTTACTACATTTCAGGTTAGTTGTTACAAATGAATTGAAGGACAAACAATATTTTATGAATCAAGTAAGTCGAAAATGAGAATGCAAAATAAAGTTATAATAAAGTCATGAAAATGACAAACCACACTGGACTGAGAAATGCCAAGCTCAAGTGCTCCATACCAGATTTGGCTCTATGGCTCAGAGAATCCACAGTTTTAGGCCTACCTAACCATGCCTGATTTTCAAGGTTCTTGTAACCAGAGCAAAATTTCAACAATCAAGTTACTGTACTGTGATCAACAGAGCCTTTATTATTTTGCACAATAAATGATCTTGGTTGCTTGAACAGCATTATGGTTCAGTTTGGACCTCTAAGTTCCTGAATTAGATTAAGGTGCATGTAAATCTGTGTGGTTTTTAAATCATACATGAACTGAAAGCAATACATGTGTCGCAAACAATTAGTCATCTTATTTACTTAATTTTACTTTTAGTTTAATATTTATAAAAGTATCAAAGAAAATACAACACAGTGTTTTGATATTTTATAAGTACAATGTAACCGCGATTTTTTTAAAGGTTCAAATAAAATAAGGAAAATAGAAGAGAAAGGAAATGAAGAAGAAAAAATACTGACTGAAAGAAATGGTAAAGGTTAAATATGTGATAAGGGTAACCCCAAAACCAAGCTTTTTTTTATCTTATTTTTTTGATGCAGGTGTCATTGGGAATGAGAAAAGTTTTGGTAAACAGGTCAGGCTTTGGTTTGTTTACTAAAACTTTCTTATTAAAATCTAAAAATGTTTGGCTTTGGGTTACTCTTACCATGTTTTAACCTGGACTAAAGTGGGTGGTGAATGAAGAGAAAATTTCAGAACAGATGTGAAAAAGAAATCTGGTTTAAAGAGAGAAAAATGAGACAAGATTTGTTGAGGGGATTAAAAGAGATGAATTAAATGGCATCAGTCAATCAGCAGTGAAATGTTATGGTTATTTTTAAGAGATTATCAGGCAAATCTGAACACACAATAACTAGCAGAAAGATTTTAGGGACAGATAACAAGAGTATTATGCAAGCAGACAATAATAGTACATGCCACAGATGCACAATCCGATAAGAGACAATGGTCAGAAGTGTCCCAAAACATAATCTGTACATTGAATGTAAAATATTCTGTATTAATTACAAATGTTTCATGTGTTGTGCAAAAATCGATACAAGTGTTTAGGTAAAAAAAAAAAGAAAGAAAAAAAAAATCACCATGAAATTAGATATCTCCCTTCTCAAACAAAAGATTCTCATTCAATAATATATAACATTCAAGTGTATTTTATTATTTTAGAGGAAAGTATGAAGCCATCTCCCATGAACTATTGGTAAAATACTAGGCTCTCTAACCTTGGTAGGCATCCAATCTAGAAGAAACAACCAGATTAAAAATTATGGTCATTTTCTTTATTTCACGATACAAAATGGCAGAGACAACAAGATTTATATCAGAAAACTGACTTAGCAAAAAACAAATGCCATTCTTGAGGGGGTCCTTTTGCTGTTAGGCATGGATTTTCATCTGAATAATTATCACTTATTAAGAAAGATATTTAATTTAAAATGTTTTCCAATTAGGACAGACTGTTCCCTCTAACCTTGGTTAGCAAACAGTTTAAAAGGAGAACAACTCTGAATTCAGCAAACACATGATAAACCAGCATGAAAGAGTAAGGCCCATTACTTACAGATTTTGAAAAAGCTCCAAGTCCTACAGTGGGCAGAGGAACAGCTAATGAGTTAATATATATATATATATATATATATATATATATATATATATATAAACTAATATATATTTATTTATTATTATTATATAATAGCTCTATCACAGATATTGAGCACTATCCTAATAATACTGCTTTTGGTTTACCAATAACCAACTTAGTGAGATAGTGATAACCACACACTGTTTTTTTATTATTTATATATATATATATATATATATATATATATATATATATATAGAGAGAGAGAGATAGATAGTGGTACCTTGAATTTGGTTGTTTGTGAGTTATGTCACTAATTTGAAGGTGTAAATTGCCTTGCTTTACAATAGGTTACTTGATGTGGTAGGCAAATTAATTTGTATCATGACAATAAGGTTTATATTGCGTTAAACTGAATAGAATCAGTAATTTATTCATTATCATTTTTATGATAATATCAATTATTTTATAAAATATTTGAAAAAACAAGAAAAACCATTATATATATATATATATATATATATATATATATATATATATATACACACACACATACATACACACACACACCACAGTAGCTGCCTATTTAATTAATATACTGTATTAACTGTATAAAAAGAAAAAGGTTGGTATGCAGTTTATATATTTGGGGGTGAACAAATCAATTGAAATTACATTAATTTAAATGGTAAAAAATGTCATCATTTACGTCAGTTTTGACTACACCCCTCCCCCAGGAACCAATTACTGACTTAAGTCAAGGCACCACTATATATATATGTGTGTGTGTGTGTGTGTGCACATACACATGCATGCATGCCTGCCTACACACACATATATATATATATATATATATATATATATATATATATCTCATTACATCATGACCAGCTCTAATTCTTCTATTCACAGGCAATCTCTCCTGATTCTGTAGAGGCTAAAATCACCCAAGATACATTGACATTTATTCGTATTCAGGACATCATAATAATATGATGAGTATTTGTTTCTTTGTGTCACTTGCACACAGAAGAATACATTAACTGATGAAGGAAATGTAGATGAATAGACACAAAACAAAAAAAGGTTTCTATCCAGTCATACTTGAAGGGCTTCACTGGATGAGACATTCATAATGATACTAATTTATTTGTATCAACAATATTATACTCATAGTAATAATGTTCAATATACTCTCAAACTAGTGAAGAGAATTATCTACATCATGTCTAATAAAACTCTAAACAGAAATTAAGAAACAACAAATCTTACATGCTTATATAGAAAGATTTACAATATATATGTCTGTCAATATACCAGAGTGAATCAATTATTATGGAAGCTTTTATAAGTTTTAAATTGTTTTAATACAATAGCAAGTATGCTGACAATTACTGGATTAGTCTCATATTTTTTTTAATATGAGAATAAAAGATTTTTTTTAAACACACACACACACACACACACACGGCAATTTTAATGAACATAAAGTAACTACTTGGGGATTTTTTTATTCAAAATCTGAAAAACAAAAAAATGGGACATTTTTTTCAAATCTCGAAGAAAAGTCTTAACCGATATAATTAAAATCTACAGACTCAACAACTAAGTGTAGGAAGTGAGGGCAATCCATATTGTAATCCAGGATTTTCAGTTGCATGAGTTTGGAGAGAGAGAGAGAGAGAGTAGATGGGTGCCGTCTAGCTGTCACACAAACCTATTGAAAGGACATGAGGAAAGGGGAGTCTGAACAATTTCTTCTTGCAGGCTGCAGACTGGCAGGGAAGGGGAATTTAGTTTCTTTTGCACTCAAGTCCCACTCAACATCAACCCCACCTCTGATGATGGCAAAAAGGTCAAGGGACTGAACTTCACTGATATAAACAAACTGAGAGGGATATACTCACACAAACATATCAGTTTTACTGACTGTAAATTGGGGACCAAAGTGCATGTGTATATAGATATTTACCCAACTCATCAGCCATGGGCAGAATGTGACACAAGGTCAAATACAACTGGTTTCAATACAATTTTCCTTCTCCTAAACTGGTTTTGATACAAAGGTTAAAGAACCCTGTCTTCTCTACTGAGAGAAAAAGAGATGAATCCATGCCTTTCCTAAGTATTAGTTTGGTTTGGCTTTATGGAATATCAACCATTGTAGGTTATTCAATGCAAAATCTATTTTTATACATAAAACAGTTCTATTTCAAACAATTCAGTTTAGCATACGTACACAGTTTAGTTCTATTTGACTCATAAGACCCTATCAACTGCTACCACTCTGGGCCAGAGTGAACCAAGGAGCAATGGCAATAAAGGGGTACTCTGCATTTCTCAAACCTACAAATTTATTTGAGCCTCAATAAGATTGTTTAGTGTCATATTCAGTATACTCATTGGGGGAGTTTTACCCCTCTGCAGAGATGCAGTTGGTGTATTCTACAGCCTCAGCCAACTGGCCCTTTCCTAAATATTGTATAGTAAAAAAGTAAAGTTGTTGACCGTAGTCGAGGGCAACCAGAAGGCTCCCTTTTCAATAGCTACTACACTGAGGTGTAAGGAAGGGTGCTACTCCTTTCCCTGGATTGCTCCACTTTACCCTAGATATGTACTTTATATTGCTGAGTGTTAAGCAAGGAGGTATCAAGTACCATTTTTAAAGTCTCTGGGATGACGCGATCTGAGATTGAATCTAGGTCTCCTGGACCATTGGTGAACACTCTATCCACTAAGCCAATGAGCCAGTTACTAAATATATTTTATAGATTATAGTATATTTTAGTATCATTTATTGCAAAGGCAATAATAGCAGTATATGTAATAAAATTGCAACTCATCCTTTGTTGGTCAACTAGATCCTCTTGATTTTCTTTTCATTCCTGCTAGTAGATATGAATATTTTATTTCATTTGTTCTCTGTCCCATCACCGGACAAGTATGGCACAAGGCCTTTCTTAAAGTGGGTCTGGATGCAGGGCTTCAGCCCACAAGCGTCCAGCAAAATCCAAAAATACCTTCGGCCCCGTTGGCATTCCCCCAATGGGGGCACCTCAGACACCAGCAAACAATTGGTAAATATACCAAGTTAATATGATACTTTTTTCAGATGATTGGAAGATCTATGTTCAATTTAGCAGAGGGTTATCAGTTTAGACAAGTTCCAGAATGACAGATTAATAAATGTCTCTTTATTTTGGCATAAGTACTGAGATAAATCTGTTAAAGCCCATAAACAGGCACTATTCTAGAAATATGCGGAATGTTTCCTAAGGGCATTTAATTAGAACCATATGTCAAAAAAACAAAACAAAACAGTTTGTGAATTCAAATGTTGAAATGATTCAGTTGTTTTTTCTATCCCATTTGGTTAATATTATTTCCAATAGAATAATTTTTCTCATTTAAACTTGTTGTGTTTTGCTTGAACATTAAATTGAATATATAGCAGCCATTAGGTCACCCTATTTAACCAAAACCCAAGTGAATATCTTTGCAAAAATGTGCACAGTTAAAAAAAATAAATTGAAGTAAATAATACTAATTCAAAACAATCAAGGGAATTTCATTATTAGTATTAATAATAATAATAGTAATAATGATCAAATGCAGCAAATTAGCACGAAAAGAATATAAGACTAGACACGACTGGGTGGGAAAGGTGATCCATTTGGAATTGTGCAAGAAAATGCCATCTTACCATACTACCAAATGGTATATGCAAAACTCAGAATCCATCCTGGAGAATGAAATACACAAAATTCTCTGGGATTTTGAGATACAAACAGATCATCAAATCCCAGCTAGACAACCAGACCAAGTGATAGTCAAAAAAAAAAAACAAAAAAAAAACCTATCAACTAGTGGACTTTGTCATCCTGGTCAACCATAGAGTAAAAATAAAAGAAAGCGAAAAGAGACAAGTACACCAACCTTGCCAGAGAACTAAAAAAAAATTATAGAACATGAAGATGACAGTGATACCAATTGGAATTGGTGCACTCAGAACAATCTCCAAAGGCTTGGTAAAAGGACGGGAAGATTTAGAAATTAGAGGACAAGTGGAGGCCATGCAGAGTAAAGCATTATTAAGATCAGCCAGAATACTGAGAAGAGTCCTGGAGACTTCCTGTCACTAAGACTCCAGTGAAAGACCATCAGTTAATGCTGGTGTGAAAAATTTCCAAGGAATAAAAACAACATACAGAATAGCAAGTATAGGCTATGTAGTTTGATTTCTTAGTTTACTGGCATATCAACCTTTTGTAGGTTATTTAATGCCAAAACCATCCTTGTAGAAAAACAGTATTGATACTATTTAACTCATAGCTAGAGTAGGCCATTTAGTGATAGAAAGGAAATAGTTAATGACATAAAATGCTGCAAACTGGCACAAAAGGAATACAAGAGTAGATATGACTGAGTGGGAAAGGTGATCCACTGAGAATTGTACAAGAGATTAGAATTTTACCATGCTAGATACCCAGCACCTCATTGGGTATGGGCTATGGTTTATCAATCCCTTCATCAACTTGGGAATACAACTTCACATCTCCTTTTTTTCACAGAGAAAATACCACTTATTTTATTACTTGTGTTTCAACCTCCCTCTTGAACAGTCTTAAAAACAGGGAGACATGAAGTAGCATTCTCAAATCAATGAAGGAATTGCTAAGTCATAATCCACCCTCAATGGAGTGTGTCACTAGCCCCAAAATTTATGGCATTCTTTGTCCATTATTTGTTACTTATTGATCAACCCATTTCAAAAACTCCCTAACTCTCTTGTGACCATTTTTCATAGTTGACCTTTTGATGACAGTCACACTGCCAGGCATCAGGTTCCCATGAATGTTTGACAATTTAAACATTGTGTCAAAATAAGAAAAAAATTTTCTGAATATTAATGTTACTTGAGGCAAAAATTAAGACATTTTATAAACGACATGCTGATACAAGAAGTTTTGAGTTTAAAAGAGCAAAATGGAGATATTTTCTGGATTCTAATTTAACCCCGTTCCCTCCCAAATAGCAACTATATTTTCTTTTCTGTAAATGATCCACACACCCCTCTCTACATTAAATATCTCCAGCCGAAGTGTAGGTGTGTCTAAGCTGCTATCAGCATTGAAATTCTAGAAAAGATGGGATCTAATTTTTACTTGAAAAAATATTTATTCTAACCCAAATAAGTATCAGGTTTAATGTTTTAACTTTTTTCTCAACATTCTGGAACATATATTCTGAAATTTCTTTCACCACTTGGATCATCTTCCAACTTCTATATTAAAAAAAAAAATTGATCAACATGATAAGGTAGCAAAGAATTATATCTTGGCTGTTTTCTACTTGAGTTACATTTTTGAAAAAACTTGTCTGCTCAATAATCTGGGTGCTTAAATTCAAAATGTTAGTTTCTATTTGGATATTACATCAACATAACAATCATTGTTGCAGAAAATTATTTCACTTCAGAGTTTTTTGGTTTTTTTTGGTGGCTGGGCGAGTTGTTCTGTGATATATTTTCAAAGTCCATTACAATATTTGTTAAATGCTCAAGTACCTCTCTTACTCTTAAGGCAAAGAAGTGCAAAAGCTTTTATATTAGAAGAAAAACTGAAGACAATAGTACAGCTAGGTTAATTTTCAATTGACTATCTTTTTCTATTTACAATAATGATGATTATTGCTTCTTATCAGAAGACGGCCTTTTCCCCAATTAACATTTCTATACTGCACAAATGTTTGTGCAGATGAATCAACAAGCCGGCTTCTCTCATGCCAATTCATCCACATATGGGATATTCAAACAATCTATTGTGAGCTTCAATAAGTGACATATTTTAATACCCTTTTGTATATCTAGTCAAACCGTTTGCACACCTTGCCACATGTTGATCACAATTTGTTTTCTGGTTCAAGAGACAAGGTATGGTTGTATGCAGATGTCTACGTTTGCTTTATAATGAGACTATGAAAACACTCAAAGTAGAAGAGCATCTATAACATTTCTACTAACACTAACTTTTACGAGACTTGTCTGGTTGAAGCTAATTTTGTTGTTTGGTTTTTTTCCCCCCAATGATTCAGCTGTATAGCTTCTGATTTTCCTCAGGTGTCCTTTTTCAACAAACCCAATTGTAGATTCTGTTTAACATTACTAAAGATTTTATCAGTATTTTCAAAGGGTGGAGTACAATAATCAAGGCGTACAAGTTTCAAGTTCTATTCAAAGTGCTGCATCAGATTCATTGTAACATAATCCACAAGTCCTAAGATAAACACCTCTTCATATAACTATTTATGAATACTCTATTTAAATTAGCTGAAAACCTATAGTAGGATCAGTTTTCAGCTTAAACTGACCATAAATTCACTAATTCCAATTTTTATTGTATCAATATACACAGGCAAAGCTCCAAACTATGTTTTTGTGAGGACTTATGAGTTAATAAACATCATAGAGAGGTTAATGGTTATGGCTCCTGGTGGTCATTGCTCATACTACAAATCAACACAATGTTTTAGAAGTTTTTATTTTCCTGTGATTACTATAAAACAGGTTATGGAAAAAAACATCTTTGGATATAGTCTACAACATTTTCAACTAGATTTCTACTTTATATGGTCAACAAAAAGTAATATTTAGTTTAGTTAACCTGCTGGAAACAAAGAGTCCTGTTTAACATTATACTGACATTGTAAATTAAACAGGAAGATATGATTAGTGCAATAGTTAACGTTTTAGGAAATGGAATTAGCAGCCCAAGTTAAAATCCAGGACAAGACCGTTTGCAATTCACAAATTCCCAAGGAAAAGGGCATGAATCCATCTGTTTCCTTCCAGATATAGAAAAATAGGAGAGCAGATTGAGTTCTTTAGGGTTAGGCAAATCATTCAGGAAAAGAAAACTATGAATTCAAACTAGGTGTAGACCTGGAGTGGAATGGGCTCCACCAAGCTATTCCTGCCCAAGATACACTAGTAGTACATTCATGTTGGGAAATATTGTGTTCTTTAACCCTGGTAAGGCAACAAGTTTAGAAGAAGGAAAAGCATTACACTGCTTAAAAAATGACCTTGTGTCACATCATGCTCAAAGCAAAGAAGTTGGGTAAATACACAAATTGTAAATTGAATCTCTTGCTAAAATCTTAGAAAGTTTTGGATTTTCAAAAACTAAAATGCTAAGATGTGCTCTGGAGTCCAGTCAGTTATCATAGAAAATTTAATGGCTATAGTTCTAGTCATAACAGAGTTATTCAGTGTTATATCTGATATACAGACAAAAAAGATTTGGTTTCTTTGTTTAATGGCATATCAACCTTTGTGGATTATTTAATGCCAAAACCATCCTAGCAGAAGAACAGCAATGATCCCATTGCTGGGGAAAATAAGGAGGTTTATACCGTATCTAAGGGCATTGGTCCAAATACAACAGCACAGATGGAGTTTGAATTCACTTATTATGATGTCACAGTCCAGCACATTAACCATAACACCACAGACACTTCCCTTATAGACAAAAAAAAATCATTTGGTGAATTATAAAAAGATGTTAAATAGAAATGGAATTAAACATTTGTTACTTACCTTTTATACATTCATGAATGCAATCAATCACCTGATCATAAAGAATATGTGGATCAATCTCTGATAACAATGGTTTTGGATGGAGCAATTTTACCTGGAAAAGACAAAAAAAAAAAAAATTTTATTGAGTTTTACTATATCGAAGATTTTTTTATAGAAACAAAAAGAAAAGAATAAAAATTATATCCATTACTTGGAGAACATAATCCGAGATGACAACTAATTCTACAAAAATAAATAGTTTGTACATAGCTTCTCAATTCTGTTGTTATATGAGAGATTATCTGCACCTGAACAGATCCTTTTTGCCATCAGAACTCTTAAATATAGAAAACTGGTTTCTATAGCAACAGTCAGTCAAAAAAAAAACAAAGAGCACAAATTTTTAACCGCCCTGACGGCAGGGCTTAGAATATTCTGACTGTATCCCCTACAGGAAGCAAAGACCCGAAGAAAAAAGGGATCCCAGGTTTGATACTAAACTGTGATGGTGAAGTACCAGTTTTAAATCTTTGGGGAGTGTGGAGTACCCCTTCATTGCCATTGCTCCCATAGCCTTTCTGGCTAAGAGTGGTAGTAGCTGACAGGGTCTCATCTATGGATCAAATTAATCTGTTTGAAAATTATTTATATTTGATAGGACCATGGGCAGAAAAAAAAAAATCTCTTAAGAAATAACTACACAAAATAAATGTATAATGAATGTGATTCCCTAACCTCTAAGCATAAAATAACCCTAGACAGGTTGACATGCAGTTAAAAATCAATCAATAAATCAGTGAACAAATTTCTAAATCTTTCCTGGATGCTAAAAAAGCTACCAAATTATTTTGGTCACATGACTAAAATCCAAAAGCCATGATCATTTCTGAACCTATGGAAAAATGAAAGGTGATGCTTTTATATCATGAAGCCAAAGAAAGAAACATTACTGTCTCATTGCAAATAAATTTGTCTCTTCAATGAAAGTATTTTAGACATGTTTCTAATTTCTTCTGTCTTCAGGCAAAAGAAAACATAACATTTCCAAGAACTTTTTAATCAAGAACATTCTCTTACAAGGTGGCCACTTTGTAAGAGCAGGTAAGCAACCTCAGACTTGTGTGACTGACAAAACAAAGCTTAGTAAATAACAACATTTTCTAACATTTGATCACAATGACCCCTCAAAAAATGCATCAATTATTCTTAATCGGCTTTAAGTAAATATCAATTGCTGAATTATAAATATAATCATTTGTTTATTCCTTTCTGATGATCATCATCAGGTCATGTTATCAGCACAGATATCCCTGACCCTCTCTCACCATCCCCCACTATCGTCCATTGCTTCCGGCAGGTCCTCAGGGCTACATCCCGTATCAGCACAGAGCTGCTGTATGTAGGTTCGAGCTGGTCATCCTGCCTTTGCTCGTCCATGTGAAGGGGTCCACAGGAGTAGTTCACTTATGAGCTCATCCCTACTTCTCCAGCAGAGTCCCGTATGTCTGGTTCATCTAATTTTGATAGTTTTCATGATGGATGGTCGGTGACCTTACAGCTGCTGCTTTGTGGGGTGCTGTTTCCAGGACTTGTTCAATATTGCTCGCAGTATTCTTGTGTAATTGCCGTCAAGCTTTTTCTCCATATGTTTCTGATGATAGTACCATATAAATTTGAATATACACTGAGGGATATTCTTATCTTTGCAAAGCAGATACATATATTAACACTGGTAACACTAACGAGAAAAATTTAGCTTTCTATCTTTTAAATGAAACAAGGAATCATTACCAACTATAATTGATGATCATTTTCTAAATTTCTAAGATGAAAGTGGATAATTTTTATCAGAATATTCAGACTATCGTCTTCATCTTTATTGTGATACTCACTACGTTTTGGTCGATGTATCATACAATAATATAAATATCTGTGAAAAGTGAATGCAGTTAGAAGATATATCCTGTAACCTGATTTTGTCAGAGTCTTGGGCACAAATAACCTGATAGAGCCCATCACCCTTCAGGTCTATAACTGGTTTTAATTCTGAGTTTTCTTTTTCCTAGATTGGTTGCCATATCAAATGTGGTTACATCAGATTAAATATAAGGTATGTATTTAGGCTTAAAGTAAGTTTATTATATATTGATCTCACTGTAGAGATTAAATTGATACATTTTTTACTTGTGTGAACATTGAATGACACTTCCTTTTGCGTCACTTTGAAAAGATTTTCACATTTGTCTCCAGACAAAAAGACTTTAACTATCAAATCCGCAGAAAGTTTATGAGTCAATTTGAATCCCCGTTGTTTGCGTCTGGCATTTTCAGAAGCTTTTCTCATGGGATTTAATGACACTTGAAGGAATTTCCTTTTCCCATTCTTTTTAATTGGAGAAAAAAGGAAATGCTTTTCCTTGAGAGTTTTCCTTTTTTTTTTTTCTTCTTCTTTGACTCATTATAAAGGAATTAATTTGACTAAGGTAAGTTTAAGATAGGAAAGAGACAAGTAATAAGACTGGACATACGAAATAATCACACACACACACAACCCCCACCCCCCCAAAAAACATCTTATCATGGTGTCATATAGAAATAAAGTAAGACACTACCATTTGAACACCAATCTCCAGTAAACAAAAATAGCAAACCTCCAGATAGTATAAATAGAGTTACCATAGTGTGGACAAATTAGTCAAGAGAACTTCTTAAGAGATGGACTTTAGTCAAGGAGAAACTTCAGAACTAGCTTGACCGGTACACTCTTGGTTCAAAGCAATTCTGTAATTGTTCTAGGCCAGACTGTAGTGTTACGGATTGTAACAATCTTCTTTGTATTATTTTCTGTTTAATGTAATAATTTCAGTTGGAATGAAATACGTATGCTTTTGTTAAGTTGTCTATCAATCATTTCCTATTTTTTTTGCACATGTAAGCATTATAAAACATGGTGTAATGGTTAACAAGCTTGTTTCACAGACCAATTACTATTGAGTACCAAGTTCAATCTCTACAAGGTGCTCCATGCTTGCAGCCTTGTGCCAAATTTAAGCTATGCTCAGTTAAAGAGGTACCTCACAATATATAATGGCTAATATATATTCACCCAACCCCTGTGACACAAGGTCAATTTTTAAGTGAAGTACAACTGATTTTTCCTTCTCCTCTACCAGTTGTCATAAAGTAAAAAGTAAAGTAGGTGACCGTAGTTGAGTGTTACCCAAAGGCTCCCTTTTCAATAGCTACTACACCAAGGTGTAGGGGAGGGCGCTACTCCTTTCATGGGATTGCTCTACTTTACCCTTGATCCATACCATATAATGCTGAGTGTTAAGCAAGGAGGCATCAAGTACCATTTTTTTTTTTTGAGTCTTTGGTATGACTTGACATAGTATGGAACCCAGGTCTCCCGGGCCATTGGTGAACACTCAAATCTGGAGGGAGGATAATTGGATTCATGCTTTTTCTAATGGTATTAGCGCAGTGTGAAACACCAACAGCTTCATCCAGGATTTGATCTCTAGGTGACAAGTTCATTTTTCTATGACGTTAACTTTAAACTACAAATGCCTCCTATACATATAATGATTAGTAAGTAAAGCAAACAGACTATTGCTAGTGAGTTTGATTCACACTGAGTACCCCATACTTCTAATAGTATGTCAAACTAAGCTAGTTAAATGACCATACACAATTTATACATGTCAAATTCCTCTTGCATAAATTTGCATAGTGTTATGGTACCCAACCTGCGGACTGTAATGAACTCTTCCTGTTGCTATTAATACTGGGAGAATATTCATCTCAGTGGTGAAGTTTATCCCAGCCTAACACTTTGGCAGTCACACTGGTGTTCAACACCTTTTTACCTATGTTGTATTATACTTTCGTTAATATACTTTGTTCCACGTAAACCTGAGTTTGTGTCTTTCTTCTGGACCCTTTACTGGTCCACAACACGTAGAGACATATTTATATATACATATGTTTGCATAAAGACATATTTATTATTAATAAATTTATCATCTGTGTTTCATGAAAAATGCAACTTTAAAAATAAGAGAATAGAATTTTTATGCACATTCATCTTATGCTGCAATCTTAGTTACATAGCAACCCTTTACTCACAGACAATAGTATTTAGCAGTTAAAATAATGTGCAAGCCCCATTCAAGCATCCATTCTAACATGTGGTATCAGTTATTGTCATTTTTCCAAAGATGAATAAATTTTGTGTATAAAACTTAGAAATATGTGAGAAACAAATTTAATGTAAAATTTCTCCAGATCAAAGAAGTCTCCATCGTGTAATGGTTAACATGCTGGATTGTGGCCTCATAGTGAGTTGAAACTCAAGTTGCATGATTACATTCACTTTTGGACTAATGCCCTTTGGAAAAAGTATAAACCCACTAATTCCTCTAGCAATAGGTTAAATAGTATCACTACTATTTATCTACAAGGATGGCTTTGGCATTAAATAATCTAGAAAGATTGATATGCCATTAAAACATAGAAACTAAAGAAACCAAATCTATATATCCTAATAAATTGAAAATATTGGAGGTGACTGATAAATTTCTTGATACTGTAAGTATACAGGATCAAAAGAACTCAAGCCAACCATCTTTGCGAATTGCCAAAGTTCTTGATATTTCCAAAACTAATCTACTTGCAGATAAAATCTTTTGGAAAGCTACCATCACAGATTGGGATGTCTACAACTAAAGTTTTCAGGACTACAAAGTAGTTTGGTTTGGGTTCTTTGTTTAATGGCATATCAACCTTCATAGGTTATTTAAGGCTAAAGCCATTCTTGTAGAACAATAGTTATACTTATTATCCATAATTAGGGTAATAAGAAGCTTTATTCTTTTCCCAAGGCTATTAGTCCGAAAGTGAATGTAACAGTATGACTGGAATTTGAACTAGCTTATTACAATGTCACAGTCCAGCACATTAGCCACTATGCCATGGGGGACTCTGCCCTTTGCAAAGTAATAAAAATAGTTTAATTATAAATTGTTAAAAAAAAAGTTGTATTCTTTTTTAACTACTTTGTGCGTAATTTGTTCAATTACCTAGACGAACCAGACATGCGGGACACTGCTGGAGAAGTAGGGACGAACTCATAAGTGATGTACTCCAGTGGACCCCTTCACAGGGACGAGCAAAGGCAGGACGTCCAGCTCAAACATACATACAGCAGCTCTGTGACGATATTGGATGTAGCCCGGAAGACCTGCGAGGGGCAATGGACGATAGGGAGGGGTGGCAAGAGAGGGTCAGAAATATCTGTGCTGACAGCACGACATGATGATGAAGTTTTCCAACTTATTCTATTTATACATAGATATTCATAGATACAATTACACAAAAAACATTCATTTTTGTATATATTTATCAATGTATCTTCATGGTTGCTTGGTTGGTTTTACAGCGTGTCAAACCTTGTTGATAAAATCTATACCAAAATTAGTTTAACAATTTTCATCTCCAATTATATACAGTACAAAAATGTATCTTCACAATCATTTTAAACATTTCATTATCTCAAAAATTGACCCACAGATGTGACCCTAACTGGTACAATTCACTCTGGGTTTTGAATGAATCTGGGAGTAAAGGCAATGAAGTTGGGTTTTGTTTCTTTGTTTGATGGTATATCATCCTTCACAGGTTATTTAATAACCTAAGCCATCCTTGTAGAAGAACAGTAGCTGGGGGGGGGTCGGAAATAAGGAGGTTCATACTTTACCCAAGGGCATGAGCCTAAAAATGGATTTAATAGCACAATCGAAGTTCAGATTTGCTATGATGTCACAGTCCAGCACGTTAGCCACTACTCTACAGGAACTCCTCCCAACAATGAAGAGGTGACTCCAGACTTCCCAAAATTCCAGAATTAGAGTCTCAGTTTAGTGCCATACTCACAACGCCTTTTTTGTGGAGAAGGAGGGGGTATCAGCATATTCTAGGTGTCACCAGCAGGGTGGATCTTTGTATCTATATATACGAGTATATAATATACACGTGAATGTACCAGGGTGTAATGATTATCGTTGTAGGAAATGGACACAGCGACACAAGTTCAAATCCTGGATGAGATTATTTGCATTCCACATAGGGCTAATACCTTTGGGAAAGGTATGAATCCAACAATTCTCTTTTCAGTAAATAGTAGGGCAGACTGAGCTCTTTAGCCTTGGTAAAGCAACCAGTCTAGAAGGAAAATCCTGAATTCAAATCTGTTAAACTCTACTTAAAAATTGACCTCATGTCACATCCTGCCCACGTGGAAGGGTTGGTCAATACATACACATATAATGCATAGTACTAACTTTGGTAGTATAAGTACTAAAATTGGAATGATACAGATAAGCATGAATCTTGCACAAGGATGACACAAATTCATGAAGCATTTTATATTTTTTCTAAGAGATATTCATGGTGTAATGATTACCATTGTAAGAAATGGACATGGCAACTCAAGTTGATTTCATTGATGACACTGTTTGCCTTTCACTAGGTGCTAATACCTTTGGGAAAGATATGGATCAAACTATTCTCTTTTCAGCTATGGATAAATAGTACAGCTGATTGGGATCTTTAATATGGTAACTGGTTTAGAAATAAGAAAACTCTGAATTCAAACTAATTAAACTTTGCTTAAAACTGGCATTGTGTCACACCCTGCTCATGCAGAGGGATTGGTAAATATATACACACATAAGGCATGCATGTACATATGTAATGTATATATATATATATATATATATATATATATATATATATAAAATGGTTATCGCTGTAGGAAATGGACACGGCGATACGAGTTCAAATCCTGGACGAGACTAATTGCATTTCACATAGCACTAATACCCTTGGGGAAGGTATGAATCTAATTATTCTCTCTCCAGCTATGGGTAAATAGTAGAGCAGACTGGGTTCTTCAGCCTTGGTAAGGTAACAAGTCTTGGAGAAGGAAAACTCTGAATTCAAACCTGTTATACTTTGCTTAAAAATTGACCTTGTGTCATATCCAGCCCGAGCGGACGGGTTGGTAAATATGCATATATATATATATATATATATATATATATATATATATATTGACATTCAAATTAATATTTCAACATTTTTTACCTATAAATGTAAATATTTATACACATGCATTAACTTGTGCATATCTAGAAAAACATTTGCACTTTTACTGAATTATACTTTCCTAAGTATTTTCTTAGACTGTCACATAAAGATAAAACTAATTTTATTGGGATTGGGTACTCAGCCAAAAGTTATAATCAGGCTTTATACTTTAAAGAACATCTTCCAAGACATCAAAGAGAGAGAGAGAGAAAGGCAGAAAGGCAGGCAGGCAAGAAACGAGAAAGAGACAAGTAGATACTGAATGACCTTTGGCAGGTTCCACAAACAATGAATCCAGTAACATTAAAAAAATTTGTTTGTCTCCTTCCCCCCAAAAAACAATAAATAATAATAATGATAAATCGCTATGAATAAATACTTTTCAAAAAGCAATTAACAAAAAGAAAATAAAAATTGCCTTAGTGAAACTTGGTTCATCCAGTAGCATAGGAGGGTAAGGCTGAAAAGTTCATATGATGACGTCATATCAGATTTTAAGGACTTTTTTTATCAATGGGTTACAAGCACAGCAACATCGATGGAAGAAGTGTGTGAATCACATGGGGGACTATTAGTTGTCTAAATTTCTGAGTTGAAGCTTGATGATTTTTATCATTAAGGGTTTTCGGACAATTGTCTTCATCTTTATTGTTATAGATTATTGTTGAAAATAACAATAAAGATGAAGACAATAGTCCAAAAACCCTTAATGATAAAGGAGGACTATGTTGAAAAATAAACCTCATCTGGTCATATTCCATGAGAGTATTTTTGTTAGCCTGTGAACATTTCAGCCAATGTTTGTACATTTGGTGCAGACAGTTTTATCCCCCAAGACATCCAGAAACAATCAGAAAGAGATAAGTAACAGCTGGTGACTGTAGTCGAGGGCGACTGTAATTGAAGGCAACCAGAAGGCTCCCTTTTCAATAGCTACTACACCAAGGTGTAGAGGAGGGCGCCACTCCTTTCCCTGGATTACTCCACTTTACCCTTGATACATACCTTATATTGCTGAGTGTTAAGCAAGGAGGCATCAAGTACCATTTTTAAAATCTTTGGTATGACGCAACCTGGGATCGAACCCAGGTCTCCTGGACCATTGGCGAAAAGAGAACATAAAATTTTGAATTGTGACTAGAAAAGGAACACATTAAAAACAAAAACAATGATTTTACTATAATTTAACAAAAGAGGACAGCTCTCCACCCAAAACAGGAGAGACCCACCCCAGGCTTTCTTCATAATTATTTGTGTAGGAAGCATGTTTAGCATAATGGTTATATTTATAAGAAATGGAATTGGTGACCTAAATTCAAATCCAGGAGGAGGCTGTTTGCATTTCACTTTGGGCTAATGCTCTTGGGAAAGGTATGAATCTATCTCATCTTCCCACCAGCTATGGGTAAATAGTAGGTCAGACTAGGCCATTTAATCTTGTTTAGGCAACCAGTCGAGAGAAAAAAAACCTCTGAATTCTCAACTAGTTTTAGCCCACTTAAAAATTGACATTATGTCACATCCTAACTGTAACCAAGGGGTTGGGTAAATATATACCCATTTAACTGATAACCAAGTAAAAAAAATTGTTCCCCTTCTTAAGCTAAAAATCAACATTTCTAATATTCCAAGAATATAAGATAGAAGGTAGATCATCAGAGTGAACAAGTAAATAGAATTCAGTCTAAAATATGTCACTACTGGTATGATTGGTATTTAGAAAGATATTTAATTGAGTCCCAACTCATCAAGGACCAATATTAGCATTAGTATATCCATTATTTTTGCCAAGTGGGTAGAGTGTTCGCCAATGGTCCAGGAGACCTGGGTTCAATCCCAGGTCACATCATACCAAAGACTTTAAAAATGGTACTTGATACCTCTTTGCTTAACACTCAGCAATATAAGGTATGTATAAAGAGTAAAGTGGAGCAATCCAGGGAAGGGAATGGCGGCCTCCTCTACACCTTGGTGTAGTAGCTATTGAAAAGGGAGCATTCTGGTCGCCAACTTTTACAACTTATATCCATTATATACTAACACAGAACACAAGAAAAAGAAAGACAAGATAAATGCATTAGTATATGCAAGAACATTTAACCATATATATATATATATATATATATATATATATATATATATATCTCAATGGTAGTAAGAAAAATACACAAATGTGTCCCAACAGCTAAAAATTTGCACCTAGTTTTCCCAACAAAATATATACATAGTGTTCCTTGAATATGTGTATGTCCAAGGGTTATACAAATGAAAAAAAAAATTATTTGATGAGGGAAAGTAAACTAATAAGATGGCTATACAGTTCCCAATGGGAGTCCGAAATATGTCAAAATAGGTTGAAAATGACATTCTGGACTGTCATTTGATACCCCTTGAGGGCCTCAATAGACATGCCCATTTTCTAAAGGAGATAATTATTGTTTCGCTACAACTGCAAGAAAAAAATTGAGGTGTGCCATCACCATATTTATAATGGATCGCATAATTATTGGTGCCACATTTAGCCCAAATCCAAAACTAGTGAGGCAATATCTTTGCCCCTTTATCTTGACTGTTTGAAAGGGCCACAATGCCTTGTCAATGTGGACCTGCAAATAGGCCCGGCGCAAATCCAGTATGGCAACATTAGATCCTTTCTGTCGCCACTCTCTTAATGATAAGAATAAGAGAGGAGTTAATTAGCCTAATTTCAGCTTCTGTAAACCAATGACACATTATAACTCTGTGTGTTTAACCAAGCCTTCCAAAGGCAAAATGTGACTCTCAAAAAGAGACTATCCTTTATCATTATCCCCGATTTATGCTTTTCTTTGTAGAGTTATGATCCAAGTGAGTTGCAATAAAAAAGCAAAACAAACTAAAAATCAAAGATGAAATGTTTGATTGATTTTAACAGCATGTCAAACAGTCTAGGGTTATTTTATGCCCAGAGGATAAGGAATCATTTCCATTGTACATTCATATTTACATTTTTGTGTAGTTATTTCTTAAGAGGTTTTTTTTCCACACAGTTATGTGATATCAAGTATTCCTATCTAATTTGCATACAATTGTATGGCTTCAAGTATTCCTATTGAATACTAATAATTATAGAGTTTCAAGTAATTATTTCTATATAATAATAGTCATTTGTTTGCACACAGTTATATGTTTTCAAGTAACTAATAATAATCCTTAGTAAACAATTATGGCTCCAAATAATTATTCTTAATTCAAATAATTTACAGTTATGTGGTATCAAGTATTTCTATCTAATACAAATAATTTTCAAACACAACTATTTAACCAATGGATGGGACCCTAACAGATACTACCACTCCAGGTCAGGGTGAATCTGGGTGTAGTGAAGAAGTACTCAACACTCCCTAGATCTCTAGCCTCACCATCAGATGCAGTAGAGTATCATATCCAGGGCACCTTTTTGGGGGGATGTCTTACACCTCTTTAGGGAATACAGTCAGTGCATTCTAAGCCCCACAGATTAGGTTGTGAAAATTTTAGATGGAAGTAAATAATAGTAAAAGTTAATAATAAGGATTGAATAATAAGTATATATATATATATCAAAGATTTCACTCTTACAACTCAGTTCACATCCAAAAGTGAGTCAAAGGTTTTGCAATATCTTGGTAATGCAAGGCACAATTCAGCAGCTCTGGATACTTTTAGTGAAGTCATCAAGGTAATGAACCACATTGGACTGTGAGATATCAAGCCCACCAGTTACTCGGATGGTTTGGTTTGGTAGGTTTTATGGCATATCAACCTTTGTAGGTTATTTAACGCCAAATCCATTTTTATGTAAATAATCAGTTCTATTTAAAACAATACAGCTTAGCATGAGTACACAGTTTAATTGTCAAAAACATTTCTATTTCAAGCTTTTCAGTTTAATCAAACAGTTCAGTCTAGCATAAGTATGCCGTTAGTTCTGTTTAACCCATAGATAAGACTCTTATCAGGTGCTACCACGCTGGGCCAGAGTGGACCTGGGAGCAATGGCAATGAAGGGGTACTCCGCATTCCCCAAAGCTCCAGTATTACTGGAACCTCACCATCAGATTGTTTAGTGTCATATCCAGGACACTCATTGGGGGGGGGCGTCTTACCCCTCTGCAGAGGTGCAGTCGGTGTATTCTACAGCCCCAGACAACTGGGCAATCCCGTTACTTGTAGAGTTACTATCTAGATTTACCAAAATGGCTTGGAGCACCATAGAGCCTCAGATTCCAGTTTTAGAACTACTTGAGCTTGCCTGATCATCAAGGTTTCAAGTGAAATTTCTACAATCGTCTATTTACAATACTGTGATCAATTGCACCTTCATCTTTCACACAGCAATCATTTTTTTGTTGCTTCCACGGTATTATAACTTAGTTGGAAATCATAAAGCATAAGTTCCTAAATTAGAATACATTGCACATTTGACTGTGTGGCTTTCAAACCACATATGGAGAGAAGCAATGTACAATGTGTCAGCACACTAACTACCACAATAATACCTACCAAAGCTGGTATCTCCCACAGCTTAAACTGATTTGATCACAGGATATAAGTGCTTTCAAACGAGCATGTATTAAAAAAAAATACTGCTAAACTCTTGACTCACCACAGTATAACAGTTTGAGTCAAACTTAGAATAATCAGAGAGATGAAAGGACAATATATAAGTAAAATCTAGGACAGACTGTTGTTCGTCGCTAAAACATAAATATTAATGCTTGCATTTGCTTTATTCTCTGGAAAAAATGCTAACTAATCTTTTCATACATTAAATGGAATGCACATAATTTAATCAACAATTCTTTTAACCAAAGGAAGGAAACTACTAATCAAAACAGCTCATAAAGTCCAGCCTTGAAGACTACTTAACTTGAAGCACTTGGTCTATTGGGTGTGGCAGATATACAAAGTTAAATAAAGTTAAGATCTAGTCTCTGATTCTGGGTCAGCAAATCTTCCAATTACCTCCAAAAGACAAATAAAAAAAGTTTATAACAAAGGAATAAACATTCTTTTTATACTTATAAAATCCTCTATCATAATTGTTGTATTAAAAAAAAAAAAAAAAAAAAAAAAAAAAAAAAAAAAATCGACACAGCAATCCAAGTTCAATTTCTGTAGGAAATTCTGTATTTCACTTCATGTTAATGCTCTTGGGAAAGGCATTAATTCATCTCTTCTCTTCCCAGTTACGGGTAAATAGTAAGGCAGGCTAGGTTCTTTAACCTTGCCTGGGGCTGAGGAATTGGATATATATAACACCAAATCCATTTTATGCAAATAGTTCTATTTCAAACAATTCAGTTTAGCATGTGTACACAGTTTAATTGTCAAAAACATTTCTATTTCAAGCTATTCAGTTTAATTAAACAGTTCTATTTCAAATAATTCGATTTAGTATAAGTATAGATTTTGTTTGCACACAGTTAAATGTCAATTTAGTTTAGCATAAGTACAGTTTCAATGTCAAAAACAGTTCCATTTCAAATAATTCAGTTTAGCCTAAGTACAGTTTCAATGTCAAAAACAGTTCCATTTCAAACAATTCAGTTTAGCATTAGTACAAAGTTTAAATGCAAGTACACAGTTCAATTGTAAAAAACATTTCTTTTTGAAGCTATTCAGTTTAGTCAAACAGTTCTAATTCAAACAGTTCAGTTTAGCATAAGTAAGCAATTTAGTTCTATTTAACCCAGAGATAGGGCCATATCAGGTACTACCATTCTGGTCCAGCAAGGACCTGGGAGCAATGGTAATGAAGGGGTGTTCAGCATTCCCTAAAGCCCCAGCATCATTGGAACCTCACCATCAAATTGTTTAGTGTCATATACCAGGACACTCGTTGGGGTGGTCTTACCCCTCTGCAAAGGTGCAGTCCGTGTATTCTACAGCCCCAGCCAACAGGGCAATACACAGAGTTAATGTCAAAACAATTTTATTTCAGATAATTCAGTTTAGCATAAGTACACAGTTTAGTGGTCAAAACAGTTCTATTTCGAGCAATTCAATTTAGCATAAGTACACAGTTTAAATGCCAAAAACAGTAAACTCAAACCACGATTTAGTTCTATTTAACCCATAGACAGGACCCTTATCAGGTGCTACCACTCCGGGCTAGAGGGGACTTAGGAGCAATGACAATGAAGGGATACTCTGCATTCCCCAAAGCTCCAGCATTACTGGAACCTCACCATCAGATTGTTTAGTCTCCTATTCAGGACACTCATTGGGTGGAGGAGATGTCTAACCCCTCTGTAGAGAAGCAGTCGGTGTATTCTACAACCCCAGCCGACTGGGCATTATAAAATTTGGGTAAATACATACTTATAAAATTCACAATATACAAATGATATTAAAAATATTCTATGTTAATGACATACAGTTTCCTCTGCCCTCCAATCTCTTGGATTTAATTTCCTAACATATATCATGTAATAAACAATCCCTTGTTTTTAAGGTGTAAAATTGGTCTTAAAAAAATCATTCATTAAATAAGTATATAAGATATGGATATATATATTAGATAATGATACAAGGATCATTAAATAAGTTTCTAGACTTTTTTCATATGGGCACTTTTATTGATAGTACACACATGAAACTCTAGTCCCCTTTGAAGTAATCTCCTCCGGCTGCAATGCATTTGTTGTACCATTCCAACAACTTCTGGAAGGCCCCATGGAAGTCCTCTTGTGTGAGCGTGTCAATGACCTTCATCACAGCCTCTTTCATCTCCTTCATTGTCTCATAACGACAGCCTCTGAGCTTAGGGAATAACCAAAAGTCACAGGGAGCAACGTCTGGACTATAGGGAGAGTGAGGAACTGTCTTGATGCCCATCTTGGTCTATGACAAGGATGGAGTTGTGGATTGGTGCATTGTTTTGGTGGAAATACCACTGACACGATTTGAAGAGTGTTGGCCTCTTCTGACCGAATCTCTTCCTGAACTCCCTTAAAACCTCAACATAGTAACCCGAGCCCTAACCCTTCGGCCAATCAACTCTGGTGTTCTGACCTTCTTACTCCTCCCACACCTCTCATCATCCCTCATAGACTCCCTGCCTTCCTTGAATCTCTTATGCCACTCAAAAACTGATGCTTGATTTATGCAAGATGGTCGAAAAGCAGCCTGAAGCATTCCATATGTTTCTGTGGCATTTTTTCCACATTTAAAACAGAATTTTATTGTATATCATTCTTCTAAAGTGTCCTCACATCCAGATTGCATTTTTGAAATTCACCAGCTGTGACAATCAGGCTTTAGTAGGGTGTATTCCAATTCCTGCTGTAGCTGTTCCTTTGAACCTGAAATCATAAAAATTGGCCAGTCATCCCATAAGATGTATAGCAATAACATACTGAATTTTCAAGAGTCTATGACAATTTTAAATGCCTGTACAAAAAAAGTGTGGAAACTTATTGAATACACCATATATATATTAACAAAGTATGATTTAATTATGTTTATGTAATAAAACATTTTAAAACAAAAATTTCTCTACTGATCTATGCTAATAATTTTGTTTTCACTGTTTATTTTAGGCTGTCAAATTAAAAATGGAAAAATATTACAAATTTCAACAATTTTATTCTAAGAGTTCAAAATGAGGCATAAAACAGCAAAAATTTCCACAAATAACAACCAAGACAAATTGTTTGTGTGGTGTCATCCACAAAACAAACCAGAAAAATTGTCATCAATGAACCTTTAATATTTTGTATAGAATTGATATTTCATTATTTATTGTAAGCAAGATTTTATGGAAATGAGCACTATTTTAATATACACTATAAACCCAATATTTCAGTCTCTCATCATTTACAAAAAGGCTCAACAAAGCAACCAATCATCACCTTTTTTAAATAGAAGGGCAGCACGGCTACTGGTCTATTGAAATATTACTGATTTAGGGTTCTTGCATCAAAATCCTGATCTTGTTGGTGGTATCTTATGAGAACAAGTGCTACCCTTTGACCAAGGAGTTGAAAACCCTCATTTTCAATGGAACCACAGAAAACAGATGGTACAAATGAAGAAAAAGATTAAAAAGAATGAAAAAAGGGGAAAAAACAAGATCAAGAAATAAAAAAGGAAAAAAAATCTGAGAAGAAAGAAAAAAAATGACATAATTAGTGCATATCATTTTCGTCATAAAAACTTTCCAAATTGCATATAATCTGTAACATCCTTTGGTTTATAAGGTTACATTTACATTCACCCAATACACAAATTCATTTGCTTTGATATTCATCAATAATATCATTGGATGATTATATCTACCTCACAGTTACCTGTATAGATATTATTTTCATTGTTACTTTTTTTTCTTTTTAAAGAAAATCTTAGCAAAAAAATGTCGATAAAAATATTTGTCCCAAGTACACTGAAAATATATGTAAAATTTATTTGCAATATCAGTTAATCAAACAAATTGTTACAAGAGCAAAAATTATAGATGATAAGCTGAATTATATGTAAATATGAAATTATAAACATCCATAATTTTGAGATAACAAAAACTATGTTCACAACCACAAAGGGCCTAATAATTCATTATTATCATTATTTAGTATGTCAGAAAAAAAAAGTTTAATAATGTTGCTCATTTGCTTTGTTTTCATAATTTACACATGCACATGCACACACGCATGCATACACACACATATCAACATACTGTTTTACTAATTTAGAGTTTTCATATCAAAGTCCCGATATCAAGCAATGTATCAAATTTTAAGTTGATAAGAAAAGATACTACCCTTTGATCAAAGAATTGAGAAGCCTCATTCCAGATAAAACAATATGAAACTGATGGTACCCAAAAAGCAATAAAGAAAAAAAAAAACATTAGAAAAAAAAAAAAAAAAGGATTTAAAGATCCGTGAAAAGAGAAAGAAAAAAATGAGATATTATTATATGCATCTTCAGCATGTTAAAAAAACACTTATTTGTTTTGTTTTCATAATTTATACACATTCAAACATATACACCCTGCCACACACTAAGAAGAGATATATTTTAACACATTGTTTCACAAATGTAGTGATTTTTATATACATATTCATTCAACTTAAAAAAATAAAAAAAAAAAAAGGCGCTTATTCAATTGAACAATACTCAAATGCACTCCTATATTTACATTCACACAAAGTACAAATTCATTTGCTTTGATATTCATCAATAATATCAGAATACTATCCTTATTAAAATGATGATTGGAGGTCAATGGGATTGATAAAGTAAGGTCAATATTTGGTACATTATCAACTAAGTTGAATAACTGTTTATGACAAAATGAAGTTGGGGAGGGAACATCAAAGACAATCTCTCTTTTCAGTGAACTAATAAAAAGAACCGAAGTCTTCAATAAGCAAATATTTTCCTCTCTGCTTTTAGGCAGAATTAGTTTAAATTGTATAGAATATTTTGGAGGTAAATTTATCCGAGACCAAAAAAAAAAAGTTATTTAAAAAAGATAGAATTTAATTAGCAGAATTGATTCAATCAAAGTAAAAATTTAAATTTTTTTAAAAGTTCTGTCTTATAGTTTATCCAACATTTTTGAGGCATTAATATTCTTTTAAAGATTAGTCAAAAAATAACTTTTACTGTCTTATAATAGTAGATAATTTTGTGTCTGAGATATACATGCAAATGTAACAACTATATTGGGACAGAAGTGGTACTAAGAATAAAAACTGGTAAAAATTATCAAGAAATACAGGATAATTTTAAAAAATATACAATAAACTAGATGACCTGTGAATCAGTTGGGTTTCCATTGTAACAGCAGTCTATGATGATATTGATGCTTCTATTTAAAGAATGAAGGATTCTTTTCAGCAGATGAGATATTGCTACTGAGGTGTGTGAAATGGCCTAATAATTTCAGAGGTTTGCCATTTAATCAGGAGATGGTACGGCACCATCTTGTTTAAAACATGAACTCTATTTCATCTGAGTTCATATACAAGCAAATATCTAGTTGCCTGTTTCAAGCTATGCAAGAGTCATTTGACTTGTCAAGGTGTATTTGGGAGAAGTGCTAGAACATCCGCGTCATCTGCAACAGTGATAGTTTCTGCAGGGTATGATCTGCTATCTACTGAAAGTGATGTCAACATATCTATAGGAAATACATGGACTGCTATCGACAGTTTGACAACCATATAGAAATTTAATCTCTCAGATAAAATAAAACAGTTTTTTTCCAAGCTTTAGCCATATCAGTACAATTGTATGGCTGCACCACTTGGACTTTAACAAAGTACTTGGAGAAAAAGTTAGGTGGAAACGACACAAGTATGCTATTTTGAACAAATCCTGGAAGCAGCACCTCACAAAAAAGCAGATGTACGGCCACTTGCCATCCATTTCACAAACCGACCAAGTAAGATGAAAAAGATATGCTGGGCACTGGTGGAGAAGTGAAAATAAAGTCATAAACGAGATCTTCCTATAGGCTCACATACATGGACGCACCAGTGTTGGCCGACCAGCAAAGACATATATTCATCAGCTCTGAGTGGATACTGGATGCTATCTAGAGGACCTACCAAGAGTGATGAACAATAGGGATGGATAGTGTGACAGAGTCAAGGGATGGTTTGGTTTGGTGGCATATCAACCTTCGTAGGTTATTTAACGCCAAATCCATTTTTATGTAAATAATCTGTTCTGTTTAAAACAATTCAGTTTAGCATGAGTACACAGTTTAATTGTCAAAAACATTTATTTCAAACTATTCAAGAAGTTATATGTAACAATTCAGTTAAGTGTAAATACGATTTTAATGTCGAAAAACAGTTCTATTTGAAATAATTCAATTAAGCATAAGCACGCAGTTTAAATGTAAGTACGGTTTAATTGTCAAAAACATTTATTTCGAGCTATTCAGTTTACTCAAACAATTCAGTTTAGCATAAAGATGCTGTTAGTTCTATTTAATCCATAGATAGGGCCCAATCAGGTGCTACCACACTGGGCCAGAGTGGACCTGGGAGCGATAGCAATGAAGGGGTACTCCGCATTCCCCAAAGCTCCAGCATTGCTGGAACCCCACCATCGGATTGTTTAGTGTCATATCCAGGACACTCGTTGGGGGGGGGGGCTTACTCCTCTGCAGAGAAGCAGTCGGTGTATTCTACAGCCCTTTCATTCTTATGTAGATACAAAAAAAATGGGTTGACTGAAGTTAGCCTCAAAAGATGTGTCATTTTTCTGACATGAAATTCAAATGCTGCCAGAAAGATGGGAAAAAGTAGTGGCAAGCAATGGACAATACTTTCAGTGACATGTTTCTAACTAATTTTTGAAAATAAAACATTACTTTTCATGAAAAATCAATGAGAACTTATTCAAGGTCCAAATATATAAAAACAATATTTGTCTTTTTACTTTAGTTTATATATATAACAACTCTGGATCTAAACAGTTCAACCAAACTAGAAATATTTCATTGAAAAAAGTTTGGTGATATTGTATGTTGAGGTGCTCTGGATGAATGGTAATGATCTTTTTGCTCCTGAAACTATGCTTGATGCCAAAGTTATCATATGATGAAGGTTTTGTTGGTAGCACAACTACTGTTTTCTTTGGCAGCAGCAGCTGCAATGTGTGTATATCGTATTACACTAAAAAACACACATTTCCTTTTGTATATACTAATTATTTATTTGGAGATTTTTATTTGGAATCTGAGACTCAAAGGAAAAGGGATTTTTTTTCTAAATCTCTCAGAAAAGGAAGTTTTAACAGACTGTACTGTCTTTATATTCAATTAATTCACAATATTAGCTATGGTTTTCAGTTGTTGCCCATCAGGTCAGAGAGGAGATGGGTAGCACCCAATTGTCAAAAACCCATTGAAAATACAAGTGAAATAGAAATTTAAACCACAGATGTGCAGGAAAAGGACCCCAGGCTCTTCTGCCCTCAAATTCCCACCGGAACAAAATCAAGGGATTGAACTGAACTTTCCATGCATGAATTACATTGATTGAATGATTTTAATGGCATGTCAAGTTATCTAAGATTATTTTATACCTATAGGTTAGGGAATTGTGTTCATAGTATGTTCATATTTGCTTTTTTTTGGTGTGGTTGCTTAAGAGATTTTTTTGCACTTGGTCATATCAGATATGAATAATTTTTAAACAGATAAATCTGATTCATAGATGGGACCCTAACAGGTACTACCACTCTGGATCAATGTGGACCTGAGAGTAATGGCAATGAAGGGCTACTCCACACTCCCCATAGCTTCAGAATTGGAACCTCAGCATCAAATGTAGTTTAGTCTCATACTCAGGACACCCCAATTAAAGGGGGTGTCTTACTCCTCTGCAGGTGGTACAGTCAGTATATTCTAGACCCTCCTGACAGAGGGAGCCTACATCACAGTAATTATACATATAGTATAACTGAACAAAAATTTGGAGAAAAAAAACAAAATCCAAAAAACTCACTTTTGTGTTACTACTTCCCAAGATGGCTACATTTCTGTCGTAGATGTATGTTCGTATCACAGTGGTTCCAATATCCAAGGCAAGCACACAGCTGTCTTTAGTGCCTGGATCTGACTGGATCTGAACATCATTGACTGAGACATCCACACCTCCCTCTTCAGTTGGATCCATATCTAGAAGAAAAAGAGAAAGAAAACAACAGAGGTAAATAAAACATAGAAACATTTTTTCTATTTTTTATACAAGGACATTAAAATAATGATTGGTTTTCTTAGTCATCTTCAATAAAAAAAAAAAAAAAAAAAAAAAAAAAGAAAAGATCAATAACATTTTACTTTTTGTTCAATTGATTACCTCATGATATGACAACCTAGAAGGAAGGTGAATCAGAAGTTTCTTGAGTCACAATCTTTTCAACTATCCCGAGTGACATCATACTATTTATGCCATCTAATAACACCAAATATCAAAAACAACCTTAATGTCTTAAGGTGTTTTAAACAGATTAAGTAAATCCCATCAGACTAGTCATTATGTATGTGTAATGTACTTTTATTGAAAAATTGATAAAATATAAACACAATGAAAATTATAAGAATCATAATTGGCAAGTTGATTTTAATGGTATTTCAAACAAACAATCTATGGTTATGTTATGCTTGCAGTTAGGGAATTGCATTCATTATACAATCATATTTACATTTATGGTTTAGTTGTGTCTTAAGTGTTTTTGCACACAATTATATATCAAGTATTCCTATCTAATACAAATAATATGGACAAAGTTATAAGGTAACAAGTACTCCTATCTAATATTAATAAGAATATGGTTTCAAGTAATAATTTCTATCTAATAATAGTAATTTGTTGGCACACAGTTGTATGGTTTCAAGTAACTAATGATAATCCTTAGTAAACAATTATACCTTCAAGTAATTATACTAAATATAAATAATTTAGTTATATGGTTTCAAGTATTCCTATCTAATACTAATGATTATACGGTTTCAAGTAATTATTTCTATTTAATAATAGTCATCTTTTTGCACACAATAATATGGTTTCAAGTATTTCTATATAATACAGGGGGTGTCCTCATGGTGTAATGGTTAAAGCGATGGACTGCGGAATCGTAGTAAGCGAGTTCGTACTTCAGTTGCGCTATTACGTTCACTTTCAGGCAAATACCCTTGGGAAAGGTATGAACCCCCTTATCCTCCCTGCTATGGGTTAAATAGTACCATTATTGTTCTTCTAGGAGAATGGCTTTGGTATTAAATAACCTACAAACATAAAACAAAGAAACCAAACCAAATCTATCTAATACAAATAATTTGTAAACAGATCTATTTGATCCATAGATGAGGCTCTAACAGATACTCTCACTTCAGGACAAAGTGAACTTGGGAGTAATGGCAATGAAAGGGTCTTCTACATTCCCCAGATCTCCAGAACTGGAGCCTCACCATCAGTTTAAAGTATGACAACTCTTTTTGGGGGGTCCTTCAACTCTGCAAGGGTTACAGTCAACAAGAGAATCACTGGTAAAAATCTCAAAAACAACTTTCCCATTATTTCTGAACATCAAAAATGTTCTGTTCCACATCTATATTGGAAATTAAACTAAATAACAAAGTCACCTTTTTAATAACTTTTCAATATTTTCTTTCTAAATGAAAAATGAAAATAATGATATATACTAAATCTACAACCATTTATTTTATTATATAATCTATTTCTTCAACACATTTTTATAGGTCTTTTTACAATCTTTGGACTCAATTTCAAGTCTTTTTTTATACTAAAAAATAATAAAATTATATTATTCTTTCTAACTAGAATATCAGTATAAAGTGCTACCATATTTTCTGGCGTCAAAAACACTTCAGTCTCAAGTACATCCCAATTGTAGCTTGCAATTTTTTTTTAAATTTAAAAAATAGTAAATACAATCTTAAAAAATAACCTTCAACTGGTAAGATGCAGAATAATTTTTCAAAACATTTTTTTTTTCTTCAAGAAAAAATATTTCAGACCTGCTTTTTTTATTAGAAATATTTTTTGTTTTTACTTTATCATTTTAAGAACTGAACGAAAAGAAATCATGTCAGTATAGGATTCATAAAGAATATTTATAAATGATATTTTTAATATAAAAACAAAGTAAAATGAAATATTGCCTAAGAATTTGGCAATGGGAAGTAACGATTACAGTTGCACCTCTTACAAGAAAATCAAGAGTGATAGGTCCTTTCATGTCCCAGAAGACTGTCAGCATGACCTTCTTTACTGACTGCTACACCCAAAACTTTTTCTTTACCAGAGAGCCAGTATATCTCCACTTTTTGACTCAGGCTTGTAGTAGCAAACTCGTGTTTAGTCCATTTGTAAATATTTTTCAACTTAAACGTACTTCTTTATATACATCACACATTCTTTTGTAAATCTACATTTATGAAAAAAACAAAAATTATTTTGCTTCTTTCAAAAAAATTCCACTTATTTATTAAGTGACCTTCATATAATTTTATGAAACAATGCGGAAGTTTGGTTTGTGTGTTTAATGGCATATCAATCTTCATGGGTTATTTAATGCCAAAGTCATCTTTGCAGAAAGACTAGTGATACTATTTAACCAATAGGTGGGGGGGGGGAATAAGGGAGTTTATATCTCTCTAAATGGTATTATTCCAAAAGGGAATTTGATAGCACAACTGGAATTTAAACCTGCTTACAACCCAGAATAAGGTATAGTTTATGTGAATATTAAATCTCATTTAGTCATTTATATCAGGGAATGGAGTAGCACCCTCCCCTACACCTCGGTGTAGTAGCTATTGAAAAGGGAGCCTTCGGGTCCCCCTCGACAAACATCGCCAACTTTACTTACTTAGTCTTATGTCTTTTTGAGTATATATGTACTTACCCAAACTCCACTATGAGCTGGATCTAACACAAGGTCAATTTTTAAGCAGGGTTTAACAGATTTGAATTCAGTTTTCATTTTCCTAGATTGATTATCATACTAAGGTTAAAGAGCACAGGCTGCCCTACAATATACCCATAGCAGGAGGGAAAATAGTTGGATTCATACCTTTCCTAATGTAATATACTAGCTTAGCTGGCGATGGAGTGCCGTGGATAAACTTAGCAGATTCAATGCGGTTCCAAGATAACAACAAAGATAACAAGATAACAACAAAGTGGTTTCACAGGAAAGAGAAAAATAAAGGATGATAACGAGAATGTAATTTATTGCCTGTGGATAGAATGACAGATATTTCCATTCACAGATAAGATCAACAAATTACAACCCCCCACCAAAAAAACAGAAGTATGTAAGTTCCAATAACTAGCCATAAACAGAAAATACGTGAGACTTGAAAGACAATATAAGGTCTGTAGTTTTGGACTGAAGGCAGTGGACCACTGGTCACCCAAGCAAACCTGTCAGCTCCTCTGTGTGTTATCTCTGGCTGTCGCACTACTTCACAAAAAGAGTCCCCATAAAAGAAGATAGATATGTGCAAACTCTCTCTGCCTGTATTCCTACTTCAGACAAACGTTGCCATCGAAGAATAAAAATATAAATCATATTTTTATATAACTACGAGTTTTTGTTGTTTGTCCAGCAGTTCAATATATGAAGAGTATTAGCAGTATGTTAAATGTAAACAACCTTATCTAGGATTTGAACTCAGATCATTGTGTTCATCTTTTGTGTTGATAAACATTACACCATGAGTGCCTCCTTTTTTTTTTGATTGGTTTGGTTGGTTTCTTTGTTTAATGGCATATCAACCTTTGTAGGTTATTTAATGCCAAAGCTATTCTCCTAGAAGAACAGTGGGGGTAATATTTAACCCATAACTGGGAGGATAAGGGGGTTCATACCTTTTCCAAGGGTATTTGTTCGAAAGTGAACGTAATAGTGCAACTGGAGTTCAAACTTGCTTACTAAGATTCCACAGTCCACTGCTTTAACCATTACACCATGAGGACATCCCCCACACACTTTTTTGAGCATGTATGTACATGCACAATGCTTAAAACTAAAGATGTATAAATTGATTTTTTATGTGACTACATCTGACTAGTTCTTAAACATTTAATTCGTTTAGAAATAAAGAAATTTTCAGTGCACATGTTATTGCATGTTATGCAATATTGTAATCAAACTTCAAGGAAAGAACAGACAGTTCTATGCAAACTAAAAATCATTGTCTGGTGAGTAGACAGTCAGCAGTCTCTCCCCCTGACCTGTTAGCAAATAAACACAAAAAGACAAACCCCAAAAGAAGCCCAGAGCTTTTTGTCATGACCTCAAAGCAGCAGCAGCATCACCATCATTTAGACCCACCACTCCACCCCACCTAATCACTTATGGACATGTCTGGCTGGAACCTTAGCAAGTTGATAATGTTACAATAAAACAACCATAAAAACAACTGAAGAGGAGAATCTTGTATCTGACAACAATGGAGGTGGGAGCAGTTATTATTCATCAGTAGAGCAAGAGACTGGAGCTACATTCTATCCCACATCAGGAAAATTTAATCCAAGTCAACAAAACTCTTTCCAGTTGTTATTCACATTAAGCTCTGCTTTGGGATGCTTACAGTATCTGCTGTTACAAAATAGTCACCCATTCAACTACTGAATAGACTTATTGTTGCTTTACTTTTGTGATCTGATGGGAACCAGTTATTTCAAATGTTACTCAACCATAAGTAAAGTTATTTACTTAGTTTAGATTAGTTTAGTACAAGGCCAGATGTATGGGGGCACCCAATATAAATTTAACTAACAATAAACATTATCCCACATAAGGCACCCTCAAAATCTAAATATAACTTAGATTTGGCATAGGGCCACAAATACAAAGCACTTAGTGAGGATTGAACTTATAACTTGGTAGCAAAACATCCACTAGACTAGCTTATTAACCATTACACCATGGAAGGATGAGTTACAAATAATTTAACTATTCATCTTACTAAAATAATTATCAACATTTAATTAAATGTTGCTAATCACGATTATAGGTAGTTTTCCCAACTGGAGATGTAAAATCATTACAAAGAATTATAGTTAGGATTAACAATCTGTACAAAAAACAAAAATATTTAAGCAAAGAAAATCTTTTGTATTTCAATCATTTAAATTTAAAAACATTCCTCTACCAAACCAATTTTTTCCAAAGAACATCATTAATTCCATGTTAATATGAAAATCTAAATAGTAAATTTCTTTTTTATTCAATGGATTTATCTTTTCTAACAACAATTTCCATTTGTAACCATTCAGGGTAACTTATGATTGACAAAGTAAAATAGACATTATTTAGAAAAAAAAAGCATATTGATATTTGTTAGTTTGGCTTACAATCCAAATCCTGACCTCTACCCAAATATAAACAGGTACTTCAGCTCATCTACCTATGTGTAAAAATATCTTCACTGATTAATGACATTCTAGATTTTTCAGTTCAGATGTGTTGGCTAAGCTAGTGAGGCCACTGAGAAGATTGATAGTGGAAATTTTCATCCTTTTCATGATGGCCAGAGAATAGAAATTTTAAGTATTTCACATTTCATAAAATAATGTCAAAATATCCTTAGTATAAAAAAAAGAGTTGTCACTTTAGAGAACACTGTAAGTTACCACAAATAGATTTGTTGATTATTCAACAACTTTTTGACATTTTTCTTCACATCTTTTGAGTCTGGAAGACTCAAAACAAAATAATTCCAAATAATTGGTTTACAACAAAGGTAACTGAATTTTTCAAAATTTTTATAGTGTAACTTTTACATTTATATGTTGCCTAGGCTAGGTACTTAGAGTTTTGATGTATTTTGCCAAAAATTGCTGATCAAAAAGTGTTGAGACTTCTAAGCAAAAAGCATCAAAAACTACCATTGGCTTGTCTAAACTTAGACTACATGTTATTTTTATTATACAAACTGCTCAATTGTGTATGTCTTCAATTAAATTATAAATCTAAAATATTGAAAAAGTTGGTCTATATACTTTTTGATCATACCTATAATGATTCAGTTTTGGTTTCTTTATTTAATGGCATATTAATCTTCATAGATTATTTAATGTCAAAGCATACTTATAGAAGAATAATAGTGGTACTATTTAACCCATAGCTGAAGGGATAAAGGTGTTCATGCCTTTCCTAAAGGTATAAATCTGAAAATGGATGTAAAAGCACAACTGGAGTTTGAACCAACTTATTACAATGTCACAGTCCAGCACATTAGTCACTATGCATTAGAGACCTTCTCTTGTAGAATAACAATACCCATAGTTTGGTGCGGATAAAGAGGTTCCTACTTTTCTCAAGAGTAGGAGTCCAAAAGTGAACATAATAGCACAACTAGAGTTTGAACTCACTTTCAATTATGTTGCGATCTAGTACTTTAATCACTACACTATAGGGACTCCCTCCCCCATAATTATTCATTTCTAAAATAATATCAAAAAATCATAAAAATATGACTCATAATATACTTCTCCTTTTGTCATCTTAATCTATAATGATAAATTCTAATCTTAATTCATTAATCTGAAGCTACTTAATTTGTTGAAGCGTGTCTGTGTGTGAGAAGATAAAACAGCAAAATTCCTGAAACTATTCACAGCTTCTTGATAGTAAGTACACAAATATACAGTTTATTCAAATAAAAATTTAGGTAGATCAAAAAGTATTTACCTTGAATTTCTCTAACAAATCCTAAAGGATATTTTCCAAGAAAAATAAATTCTTAAAAAAAAACATTAAATGAATCTAATTCCAACCCATTAGTTTCAAAGAACATATTGGTAGAATTTTTTTGTTTTTAACAACCACAGACAGATACTTCAGTTCACAATTGAAGAACAAGATTTAAATAAGAACTGAGATGGGATTTTTTTCTACAAAATGAAAAGTCACTGCCATTTTTTTTTTTCAATTAATGATAACACATTAAGAGAAATGAAAGATAAAAAATCAATCATTGTAAAAGAAGCATAAAACATTAAAACTATGTAGTTAACATAAAGATATTTAATCAATAATAATAGGAATACAATTCTTTTTATTATTAAGTATTGTAATGGAAGGTAATATTCAAAGCAGCCATATTGTTTTTAAAACAATTCCTCCTTAATGATTAAAACATTTCATTTAAATAGAAAAGACAGAAAAACTAATGATGGTATGTGATACCAAGTAGTCACTGAATTATTCAAAATAGTCACAGAAAACATTGTTTAGTGGCAGCATTAACAAAGCAACTATTACCCTAAATATTTTAAACAAAGGATTTTGTTCAAAACAACAAAAAAAATCAACTAAAAATGAAAGCAATGATTTAATTTGATATATATTTTTATATCTAATGTATCAACCTTTAATCAAAACAGCAATATCAAATAATAAAATAGTATAAAGGGGTGTTGAAAAGTTCAAAGCCTAACCAAGAGGAAAATGATCTCACTTAGTCCACATATTCATCTCACATTTCAATACAGTACATCTTTTTTTCACGTTTTTTTTTAACAATAAATAAAATAAATAAATGAATCCATAATTAAATGGTCATTCACTTGTTGTATAATGCTATAAGCTCTTCTGCTCTTGGGTGCACATAGGTGCAATGATGCATATGTATGTAGGTATAGGCATGTCTATATGAGTATATATGCATATAGACATAGCATATATGTACATATGTACATGTTGGAATGAGCATATCTATACGAGTGTATGTGGGCAAAGGTAATGTATATGTATTTATACACATAGATGTGCGTGTAGTAGTATAAAAAAAAGTTAAGTAGGTCTGCAGATTTTAATAGATGATAAAATAGAAAGATAAGGATTTCTCAGTGGGGATGAAAAGATTAGTTTTTTTAAATGTCTTTCATAAGCACTAGTACAGTCAGGTCAGTAGAGAAGGGTAGCATTTTTTTTAAAGTACTTTAGTTGAAGGTGTTCCATATGGGAAGAATGGATTTCTTTTCTGGAAGCCTAGATCAAATACATTCAACAGAAAAGTATAGGAAACGGGCCTGAGTCTTAGTCTGTCGTCTATATTGTAATAGTGAATGATCAGCATCCACTAAGTCCACATTGCAAAATGACGTGTACATTACCATCCTTTGATCAAAATAAACCAGAAGACGACAAACTGCATATTTGTGTACTATGAAGAAGCTGCAAATAGATTCAGGAATTTTCCTGTTTTATTTTCTCACACACAGACACACTTCCACAAGCAAAGAATACAAAATCAACAAATTAAGTAGCTTCACATTAATGAATTAAGACTAGAATTTATAGATTTAAGACAATTGTACATGTAGGAGTTATCCCCCTTGTTTTCTATAAACATATAAACATGCTGGCCATGAGACTTTGGGAGTTAAACAACAAAGACAGCTACCAATTGTTTTTCATTGCTGAAGTGATATTAAGTCTAATATTATCTCTATCCAGCCTATATTCCTACACGTGTATTCTGAAATATATTTTGTATCTTTTTTTCATTTCTTTAATTAACTTTTTTACTTTGCAATGAAAATTACTCATTACAGAAAGTGAAAATTCCAAAATTTTACACTCAATATTATAGGAAACAAAGTTTCATAAGAAATCATGACAAATATAACAATTCATTTCCTTCTATTAAAAATAAAGGAAAAGAAAAAAAAAAGGAAAGTAAATTAAACCTTTCAGATCAGGATGATAAAAAAGGAAAAAAAGAGTTTTTGTGCTACTTCACAGGTGGGTACAAAAATATAATAGAATGAAAATAAAAATACAATTAATACTTTGTAATCTTGACAAGACTGGAATAACATTAATAGGAAGTTCTAGGAAATGGGTTTTGTATAAGTCATTTTATGCAAATCACTGGAAATTCCACTCCAATTTCAAAGAAATGGACTTTTATTAGAAAAATATGGGAAATGGAGAAGTTTACAAATAGGCTTTTTTCACTAGGACACATTTTTTGTTAGTTGCAGTGACTTTTGGAGTAACTTCAATCAAGTTATGGAAACATGCACAATGTTTGTTTATTGACTTAAAAAGAAGCCCTAATAATATGAATTCATTTACTTATTTATATACATGAATACAATTTAGTTATTTATTCACAATAGGTGAATATTGTGTGCATAAGCTTCCATAAGTTGAAGTAAAACTGGATATTGTGTCACGATGTATCCAAATGAAATAAGCCAATTTGGACAAACAAAAATTCCACCTTCGTCAAAAAATATATACAAACTAGAAAAATACATTTGATTTTCTCTTTTTTGTTTGTTTTTTTAGGAAAAAATTAAATAATATCATTACATAAATTTATCACAGGAGTTCTTTAACCCTTAATATGCAGCAACGATTTATACTTTGTTACATGCAAATTCACTTGAGACACAAGAACAAATTAAAGTCATTTTTCATAGTAGGGTACTTTCTCAAAATTCTCCACATCTCATATGGCATAGTAAGTAAGTTGGTGACCATAGTTGAGGGCAACCAGAAGGCTCTCTTTTCAATAGCTACTACACTGAGGTGTAGGGGAGGGTGCTACTCTTTTCCCTGGATTGCTCCACTTTACCCTTGATACATACCTTATATTGCTGAGTGTCAAGCAAGGAGGTATCAAGTATCATTCTTAAAATCTTTGGTATGACACGACAGGGGATTGAACCCAGATCTCCCAGACCATTGGTGAACACTCTATCCCACTAAAGAGGCTGCAAGAACTGATTTACTTATGATTAGCATGTTACATCTACAAGCTTGTGGGATATATTTCTAAATTTAGAATTTAATTGGCACAGTGAGGTTTAATTACCAATCTTATTTGTAATGGCAGCATGATACTTGCTAGCTTCAAATAATACCAAGCATACCTTATGCTACGATAGCAACAGATTTTCTCATTATTCAATTCACCCATCTCTTTGTAATGGAATATTCTGGAGATGTAGAAATGTTTTATGTATTGCATTTTGATTGATGGTATGTCAACTCAACTAGGATTATTTTATGCCTAGAGGTTAGGGAATTGCATTTATAGTACATCCATATTTACTTTTTTGTGTAGCTGTTTAAGAGGTTGTTTTTTTTTTTTATAGACCTATTGAATATAAGTAAGTTGGCCAACTGTATTCAAAGTGACCTGAAAGTTCCATTTTCAATAGCTACTACACTGAGGTGTAGGGGAGGGTGCAACTCCTTTCCCTGGATTGCTCCACTTACTCTTGATTCATAACTTGCAATACTGTTAAGCAAGGAGGCATCAAATACTATTCTTTGAGTCTTTGGTATGACTCAACCTGGTGTTGAACCTTGGTCTCCTGGACCATTGACGAATATAGGGACCTTAACAGGCACTATCACACTGGGTCATGGTGGACCTGGGAGTAATAGTTATGAAAGGATTACTCCCTACTCCCCAGATTGTAATGTGTTTTATATACATATATATATATAAACAAAGATGTTAGTCCAAATAAAACTTGCCCAGTCAGTTGGGGCTGTAGAATAAACCAACTACACCTCTACAGAAGAATAAGACCCCCCCCCCAACGAGTGTCCTACTGTTTTTTTATAAGGATTGTTTGGGCATTAAATAACTCTCAAAGGTTGGTATGTCATTAAAAAAAAACAGCAAACTTTCTTATTAGCAACCTTATATTGCACACACAAAACATAGAAATTTGCCCAGTCAGCTGGGGCTGTAGAATACACTGACTGCACCTCTACAGAGGGGTAAGACCCCACTCCCCAATGAGTGTCCTGGATATGACACTAAACAGTCTGATGGTGAGGTCCCAGTAATGTTGGGGCCTTGTGGAATTTGGAGCACCCTTTTATTGCCATTGCTCCCAGGTCCACTCTGGCCCAGCGTGGTAGCACCTGATAGGGTCCTATCTATGGGTTAAATAGAACTAATGGCATACTTATGCTAAACTGAATTGTCTGATGAAACTGAATAGCTTGAAATAGAAATGTTTTTGACAATTAAACCGTTCTTGCATTTAAACTGCATGCATATGCTAAACTGAATTATTTGAAATGGAACTGGGGTTTTTTTTGACATTGAAACTGTACTTACACTAAACTGAATTGTTTAATATAGAACTGTTTTGACATTTAACTATGTGTAAACAAAATCTGTACTTATACTAAGCTGAATTAGAATTGCTTGATTAAACTGAATAGCTTGAAATCGAAGCGTTTTTCACAATTAAAATGTACTTACTGCATACTTATTTTAAACAGAATTGTTTGAAATAGAACTATTTTCATAAAAATGGATTCGGCATTAAATGACCTACAAAGGTTGATATGCCATAAAAACCAACCAACCAACTAAATAAAACAATGGATGGTGTTAAAGATACAATACCCATAATAGCAACCAATAAAATACATCATCAAGACATAATTTCTTTTTTGTAGATTTCTACTCAACTCATTCTACTAATTGTAATTTTAAATAACTTATTTCATGCTTCAGCAGTAGATTCTATTATTGCATTAACAGCTTTAACAGCTTTCTTTTCAGATCTGACCTTTCTTGCTTATATCTTAAATAGATAAAAATCAGGTTACACATTTTTATGTCTATTCTTTAAATAAGGTATGTGAATATAAAATATTTTGTAAGCACTGTCTGAAATGACAAGTTATTATATCCTAAGTCAAATGAAACAACTTTAATCTACTCTATAATTATTTAGAGTGAAGCTTATTATATTCTCTTCAGCCTTATAATTTATTCATTATTTTTGATAACTCAATTTTCAGGTAAAACTGCAGATGAAAAAGTAATTCCTTACAAGTTGAACTTCTATTATTGGCTCATAGACAATAAAGAAAATCCACTAATCTTTATAGCAGACAAAACAGCTAAAAAGTCACTAAAAAAAAAAAAAAAAAAAAAAAAAAATGAAATGTAATCAGTCATAGATTTCAGGGTAAAAATATTTTTTGAGAAACACTTCAAAGTTACATAACTAAAATGTTGCACAAAGTGACAATTATTTGAAAGTAAATGTTATCAGTGTTTATTAAATCTTATATGTAAAGTATAAGGTAATCTACGGTGAAAATGATCCCACTTTTAGACCTTCTCATTAGGTGCCCAATTCATGTGGCCTTGTGCTACATCTAAGCAAAAAGCTTAGTAAATTACCACTTTCAGACCTTCTATAAATTGCCCAGTTCTCTTATTACAAAGATAATACTTAAACAAATACAACTAAACTGAATTCATATCAAACAGTGGCCCAATCAGCTAGGGCTGTAGAATACACCAACTGCATCTCTGCAGAAGGTTACCCCCCACCTCCACCAACAAGTGTCCTGGATATGACATTAAACAATCTAATGGTGAGACTCAAATAATGCTATAACATGATATGGTAGGTCCAAGGCTAATTTCTGGGGAAGGAGAGAGAAAAAAAATGAATAATAAGAAGAAAAAGCAGACAGTGAGTCTACAGGAATGACTAGCTAACTTCTGAGTGACTTACGCCAAGGCACTGGTTGTAGGTCAGCCAGTCATGGGTGAATGACTATGGTCATTAAAAATGACTAGAAAAGAAGCTGGAGGTGCCAAATATTCTTTACAGGTGTGGAACCAGCAGAAATGGATGTTCCTCCCATCAACATCAGGTTTGAAAGTAAGTAAGAAGGAAAGAGGCAAAGATACAAATTGAGCATTAGCCATGAAAATATAAAGACAGACAAAAATTACAGCCCCCATTTTGGGGTGAGCTCTGAAAAGGGGTCTCACACCAGACACAAACTAGTGAAGATGAAACCAGTGAACAAACACTTTAGAACAACAAGAAATACAAAAAGAAAATTCTAGGTCAATGCCTGCCCTTTCTCACTCTCCTTATAACATGTTTCTCTTTGTCCAACTGATGCAGTCAACTCAGCTTTCATACTCTTTCTTTCTCCCAGCGGCCACTTAAAAAGTGTAGTAGCAGATAAAATTTTGTGTTAGTGAACTAAAAAAGAGTTTTGTGTGTTTGTCAACTTTTTCCACGGTGTGGTTACAACAGAGTCCGACTACTACTTAAGACATAGCAATACAGCCATTAACCTATTCGGGAACATAGTGATACAACTGTACATTTGGTGTGTTACAGTACAATGTTCTAATTGGTTCCGTTATGTTAGAACTTTCTATTTGGTACTTGTATAGTACAATACTGAGACTTTGGGGAATACAGAGGACCACTTCATTGCCATTGCATCTAAGTCCACTCTGGTCTGGAGTAGTAGCACCTGATAGGGTCCTATCTATGGGTCAAATACAACTATTTAATATTCAAACAGAGGGCAAACAATTGACTTATGCTAAACTGAATTGTTTGAAATAGAACTGTTTGATCATTTAACTGTGTGTAAACAAATCACTAACATTTATCGAATTGTAAGTGTTAAAGAGCAATACTTGAAAATATTAAACTGTGTACTAACAAATGGTTATTAGTAAATACAGAATTGTTCATATTAGATCGAAATAAGGGAAACAATTTAACTGTGTGCAAGAAAAAGAACTCAGGCTCATTTGAAAATCTTATCTACAAAATGTGTTTAGAAATCATGTTTAATATATATATATATATATATATATATATATATATGTATAAAAAAAGGATTTGGCATTGAATAACCTACAATGGTTGATATGCCATAAAACCCAACCAAACCAAATCATATATATTTAATATATATGTATAAAAAGGATTTGGCATTGAATAACCTACAATGGTTGATATGCCATAAAAGACAAGCAAACCTAATCTTATATATTTAATATATATGTATAAAAAGGATTTGGCATTGAATAACCAACAATGGTTGATATGCCATAAAATCAAATCAAAATTAATTTAAGATTTGGTAGTATATACACTATATGAAAAACCATACAACCAGCATTTGGAAGTCTTTCTAAAATGGATGTTGTAGTTTCAACCGATGTAAATAACTAGATATTTTTCTTAAAAGATTGTTTTTAGAAAAAATGATCTGTAAATTTTGTGAAAATGATTTTAGCATGTTTAAAAAAGACAGAAAAAATATCAAATGAAGTATTTTATACCTACCAAATTGGGAAAACATTTTTTTCTTTTCATTTTTTTTGGCATCAAAAAAGGCCAATCTGGCAATCCTGACATTGAGTGCTTTCCACTTTTCTTTTTATAACCTCTTTGGATTTTCTCTCAGCAATATAAATAAGTGATACCTTCTACTTTGCAAATCATCTATGATTTTTTTTCTAGTAAAAAGTTAACAGAAAATTTTTTGCACTGTCTACAAATTTACAGAGGTGACAGAATTGTATTTTGTTTACAAAAAACACTCGTTAGTATTTATATTAAATGGTAAAAAAAGAAGAGAGGATTTTGGGCAGTTAATAGAGAAAAGAGATAAAAAGTGTTTCAGTCTGGATACAAAAGAAAGTGACAAGTCTGAAATGTTGGTACTAATAACTCGTTTATAGTTCTACTGAGTAACAACTCGTTTACAGTTCTAAGTAAGAAAAGACAAAAATGTTTCCAATAAGAGATCCTAAAGCAGACGATGCAAAATACATTGACAAAAAGAAACATAAAAACTTGGTTTGTTTTGTGAATAAATGATGTAAAAAAACGAGAGATAAACCAAAACACAATGGATTCAAGAATGATATTTTGTCTTTATTTCAAAAGACTTTCTTGGATCCGTTGTCTGTTTCAGTTTATCTCTCGCTTTTCCACTTATATTTTCACATCTTGTCAGATTTACCAAATCTAATCCCCCCCCATCTCTCTCTCATATATAAGCAGATACTATAATTTGGTATTTGCTAAAGAATGTACTAGTTAGAAATACAAAATAGCATTGCCCATATAGCATATTAAATGCACATTCAAGTATAAAATAACATCTGAAAAAACTGAAATATTTGAAATTATTTGCACTTTTTTTTCTTTTTTTTTATTAGACATTAGTTAACACTTTTAGTAAGATTATTTTTTGGAATTAAAAGTTTTGAAGTTGTAAATTTTAATATTAATTTATTTATACTTAGAATTGCTTGATGACTGGCTGTTCCACCCACCTGTCAGCCAGACGACTCAGAACTGGGAGGGACCATCAGAAGTGCCAAAGGCATTAACAGGAAATGAATGCCAAGAGGCTCCAGAGGGAATTTGAACTCTGTTCATTGGTTACATTTTCCCCAACATACATACACACACATATATATATATATATATATATATATATAACACACACACACATATATATATTTGTAATTAGAATGAAGACAAAAAATAATTCCAGTATGCACTCCCTTGTGTATTTGATTACATCCTAATTAATAATAAACTCAATTAAATGTGTTAAACTTTAATTGTATTTTACAGGAACAAATAAAAATGATGGATATTTTAGCAGTAAAGGTCAAAGGTTATTTTAATAAATATCTACTCACAGTAATAAACTGATTAAATCTATATCTTTGAATGTAATTAATCCAAAATTTTGTTCACTGTTCACATGGGAACTGTTGCTCTAGGAAATTTAAATTAGATTTAACAATTGTACTAAAATCTTTATATGGTTTTACTAAACGATATATTTTTTTTAAAATTCATTTTATCTATTTATTTTTTTGGGTGATGGCCTTTGGGGGATAGATTTAGTTTCATAGCTGCACGTTTTGTTATGTAATCAAAACTGCAAGCGGGTATATAGGTTAATGTTCTAAATAATATTTGACGGAAAACAGATATTAATCAGATAATCACAGGAAAAAAAATAATAACTGAAACATTATAAGGCATTATTTTTTAAAAAATGGTTTGACTAACGTGACCTATCATATGCCTCAAAATGGACTTTTTAATAGATACACGACAACAGAATTAAAAGAAAAAAAAAATCACCATGACAGGAAAATAATCTTTCCGGCATTCATATGTGATCATGCTTTCAGCTTCAACAAAGTAATTTTTTTTTTGAGCAAAGTTAAATTGGATTTTTAACTGCATTCTCTGGGAAAACTGACTTTTATAGGAGATTTGATACAAGAGTTTTACTTTTGTTGAGGACAAGCAGACATTTCATTGCTGGTTTGGATGAGTGATGATAGCTGTTGTAATTCAATAGTAAAGAGGACAGGTCATGGGACAGCATCATGATGATGATCACGAGGAAGAGGAGGAGGAGGAGGAGAATACAGAGCAGTCATTGGACTGGGGTTTTGTTTTGTTTTAGATCTTTACATCATCCAATATTCATAATTCATGAACAACCTCCCCTACCTTTGAACTAGAGAGCATCAAAATTGACAAGCACAGGCCAGGGCAACTATTGTTAATGTGTTGAAAGTAGCACATGATATGATTTTAAGAGGTTCCCAAACATTTACTCTTTCCTTTAATCTACATTCAGATTTTTATAAAATCCTAACGCTATCCAAATTGATGTTTTATTCATTTAGGTTAATGTATTAAAAACATTCTTAAGCTTGATTGAACTACACAAGGACACTGTGATGTTTTGAACAAATCCTCAAAGCAGCATTCCACAAAACAACTGTATGGCCACTTGCCTCCCATCTAGTGAATGATTAAGATATGCTGGGAACGACTAAAAAAGTAAGGACAAATTCATAAGTGAAGTTCTTTAATAAACTACTATACATGGACACACCAGTGTTGACTGAACAGCAAAACGTTTACATTCATCTACGCTGAGTGCCTTCTAGATAACTTAACAAGGACGATGGCTGATAGGTACATATGAATGAATTTGTAATCCACCAAAAACAGAATATCAGAACAAGATTTTTTTTCTATTAGAGCAATGTCCATAAAATGCTTTTAAAGAATAATATAGTTTCCAGTTCAATTTGAATGGTAATTTACTGGAGTACTCATTTTAGCTGAAAGTCATTTTTTAATCATCCTAATTTTTGATATAATGGAGATAACTATAAAATACTAATTAGAATACTTCAGTCCTTCCTCAATAAAAGTATTTATATCATCATGGACAACTATTCCAACAGAAATCTAATGGGTTCACATAACATCTAGTTTGTGTGCATGAAGTGTCAGAGGTAATACACTGATCCTAGGCAGAGTACACAGATACTACATTCTGATCCTAGGTGAAATTGAAAATCCATGTATAACTAATTATATATATGTGCTAGTGTTATAATGCCAACTTAATTTTTTGAAGGTGTACTTAATGTAACAATTATCTAATTGGCAACCTGAATTCAGAGCCTGAATGAGACTGGTTACATTTCACTTGGGAAAGGCATGAAACCATCTCTTCTCTCAGTTATGGGTAAAAAGTAAGTCAGACTGGATTCTTTAGCCTTGGTAAGGCATCCAGTCTAGAAGGAAAACTTTGATTTCAAATCAGATTTACTTTGTTTAAAAAATGTCCTTGTGTCACATCCTGCCCGAAGTGGAGGGTGTTGGGTAGATACTTTATTTTTGGAAGATTTTTAACTAGAGTTGAAATTTTTCTGTAGGTAAATATTGATCATAAATGAATTTTGGATGGCAAAGATTAACAAAATATTGAATTAAAAGCTGTTTTAAACCTTTTTTTTTAAGTAAAGATATTTAAATTATTCCCATAGATTTTGTGATTTTCATTTAAAAAATAAACATGTCTGATCAGGGTTTTTTTAATAACAAAACTAGTGCCCCAATTTATGTAAAGAGACTCTAGGGGAAAAAAAAGGTGGGGGGGGTTGGAATTTACTTTGAAAACACAGATGATTTTCATTCAACATTATTCTATTTGGTCATATTTTGGAGTTATATACACAAAATATAAAAGAAAGGTGAATTGGATCAACATATTTATATTGGTTTGGTTTCTTTATTTGATGATATATCAACTTTCATAGCCATCCTTGTGAAAGAATAGTATTTAATCCATAGCTAGAGGGAGAGCAGTTAAAGGTGTTCATACCTCTCCCAAGGGGCATTAGTCAAAAAGTGAATGTAATAATGCAACAAGAATTCAAACTCACTATGATGATACAGTCCAGTATGTAAACCACTATGCTACAGGGATCCTCCTATTTTTAGATCAGAACTGAAATATAAGGTAATATCATTACTAAAAAAAGAGGCACTGGCAATTATATATATTGATAAAAAGTATCAGCTTGATGTAATAATTGTTACAGTTAATCCATAATCAATTCAATAATATTTTTAAGTCAGCAAATTTTATAAATACAAAGAAATTCTCTCTCTGAATATATGTTATGGTCAGACATGACAACGTAACCAAATGTAATTTGGATATTGAAAAGATGAATATTAACTGTTCCACATGGAATTATCTTTAACCGATTTAATTTCATGAGGAGCATCCCTCTCACCCCCCACCCCACCCCGATCCAATATAAAACACAGCATTATAGAACAATAAAATGACATCGTTACCATTCTGCCAAGCCTGATACTATTTGTTCAAGAGTTTGGAATGAACAATTTCAAACTGGGTCTAGTTATTTATGTAAATTTTTTTACTATTCTGAAAGAAACCTTCATGAATCAAACCACTCCTGTTCCACTGAACACTAACTATAATTTTACAAGAATGTTAATGCGGTTTCAGCCATTGGAGATATCTTCTCTCATTTCCAAATTTGTTTGGACACTTGAACTCATTCTTAGTGCTTTTGATGATATTAACACATAAAAAAATTAAAAAATTAAAATAGAAAAGAAAGAAAGAAAGAAAGAGAAGGTCTATCTTTTTTTTGAAAATGATACTATTCCCTACTTCCCACCCTTAATAACACAGGTGAATCTAATTTATAAACAAGAATGTTTCTCAAATACCTTCCATGTTAAGCAAAGAAAATTAAACCACAATAAAATTTATATTGGTCTGATGAACCAACATATTCCACTTCTTTCAATTTCTTCACTCTCCAGTTATGTTCCCTGTCAATTATCTTGGACCTCATCCCAGAGAGGGTAATATGCTCTTTCCTGATATTGTCTAATACCAGATTTTTTATAACCTCCCTTTGAGTTGACTTTTCAGATGTTTGTCAATGTTATATATACAATCTTTTGTCAAACTCTTATCATAGACCGAGTTGATTGATTTTAACAGCTTGTCAATCTGATTAGATTTAATTTATGCCTAGAGCTTAGAGAATTGCATTCATTGGACATCTATATTGACATTTTCTGTGAAGTTTTGAAATTGCTATATATATATATATATATATATATATATATATATATACATACACACACACAGAGATGAAGAGCACTTAGTATAACAGCCATCATCATAGGAAATGGAACCAGCAATCTGAGTTCAAATCCTAGATCTGATTGTGTTTCACTTCATGCCATTGCCCTTTGAAAAGTCATGAATCCATCTATCCTACAAACAGCTAGTGTTAAATAGTAGGACAGACAGAACTCTCTAACATTAGCAATGTGTTTAAAAGAAGGAAAATTCTGAATTCAAACCAGCTGTACTCCACTTAAAAATTACCTTATGTTGCATCCTACTTGTGATAGAGGGGGTTTGGTTTGGTTGGGTTTTATGGCATATCAACCACTGTAGGTTATTTAATGCCAAATCCTCTTTATACATATATATCATATGATTTGTAAACACATTTTGTAGATAACATTTTTAAATGAGCCTGAGCTCTGTTTTGCACACAATTAAATAGTTCCAAGTATTGCTATATAACAGTAACAATTTAACATCAGTCATTTGTTTGTACACAGTTTGTTCTATTTGACCCATAGATAGGACTCAATCAGGTGCTACCACTCTGGTCAGAGTGGACCTGGGAGCAATGGCAATGTAGGAGGTACTCTACATTCCCCAAATCTCCAAGGATGGAGCCTTGCCATCAGATGGTTTAATATCATATCTAGGACACTTGTTGGGAGAGGGAGTCTTACCCCTCTGCAGAGATACAGTCAGTAAATTCTACAACCCCAGCCAACTGGGCTAGAGGGGGTTTAGGTAAATACATACACATCCAGATGAACATACGCATACACATACCTTCACTAATATCAATATATCTATTTAATGAGACAAGATGTCAGTATGCCAATATAAAATCAATATAATCAGACAATAAAGGCTTAAATACAAGAGGTGGCTACTAAAATATTACCTCTCTATTCTAAGTGCAGCTCTACAGGAAAAAAAAGCAACAGAAATGATTATCACTGTTATATAGACTTGGAAGACGATAAGCAAAAGATCCAAGCTTCTACGGTTGTTAACTTGAATCTTTTACTTATCTTTTTCCTTAGGAAAAGATAAACATACTAACATGGCTGTTCCAGTTGTTTATTCATTTTAGACTAGACATTGGCATAATGGTTAGAGTGTTTGCCAATGGCCCGGGAGACCTGGGTTCATTCACAGGTCGAGTCATACCAAAGACTCAAAAAATAGTACTTGATGCTACCTTGCTTAACACTCAGCATTATAAGTTAAGGATCAAGGGTAAAGTGGAGCAATCCAGGGAAAAGAGTAATGCCCTCCCTTACACCTTGGTGTAGTAGTTATCAAAAAGGGAGCCTTTGAGTCACCCTCGACTACAGTCGCCAACATTACTTTTACTACTTATTCTTTATTGAGAGAGGGTTTCACAAATTCAAATTCTGATCACAAGGATATGTACAGAGTAAGGAAGACTTGTACAGTCTAGACCAGTGCTTCTTAAACTGATTTGGCATACAAGTAGAATATTTTTACAATGTGCTAGAAGACTGATACCACATTTAATAGCACGAAAGTTTGGGCATAGCTTTCACTTATCAAATTCCAAGTATTCAATCTGTTGTATTGTATCACAACATGTGAAAAGAATAATATTTAACAATTCAGAAAGATTTTATGTATATTAAGTTTTACATTACATATTATATATACATATATAGATATATTATGATAATTTGAAACTTACCACGTACAAGCAGTCAATGGTATGCGTACAACCACTTCAAGTAGGGCTGATCTAGACCATCTTTAACAAACCTTTCCAAATACTTTCTACTGTACCCCACCAAAAAAATTCTACCTTTATATATATAAAAGTTAACTGAAAAATATCAGGTTACTGCTAATACATATCCAATAATAGACAACAATTTATTTTGATACCTATGTATCTAATTGTATTTTTTAAAAATTGCAAATCAAAATAAAAGGCATCAAGGAAAACTTGATGCCAGGATGAACAGATTTTCCAATACTGGCAGATCAAGAGCCTATTTGAATGAAAAATCTACAGGCCTTAATGTATGGAGTCCACCCTGGTATTAATAACACATTAGGGCATCCATACATTTTTAAACCAAAAATTTAAATCTATTAAAAAATCTATCAGATTTGTCAGTATAGTCCGTTATTCTTCCTTTATCATTACTTCACTGATGATGATATACAAATTTGCTCACTATCCCCATTCAAACCCCTAAAGTGTCTACCCAATAATATAATTTTGCTCGCACACCACAATTCCATAAGGAATCTGCATTGAGAAATGCAGATTTATATAGATTGCACAATATCTGATTCATAAGCAGTGATATACTTTAAATTAATGAAGACTATTACTTTTTACAATATTCCTTTTGTTTGGACTGTATGTTTAGTATCATTGGATTTAAAATATCTTCCTGGAACTAATAATAGCATCTCTTGTATTTGCTCTTGTCTACTATGATTATTTGTGCATAAAATATATCCGTAACTTTGGACCATGAAATTCTGGAGAAAAATTTCTTGTGTACAATACACAGTGATATTTCAGAATTTGTAGCGACTAAATTTAACATAAATTTAGCATTTATTCAACTTTTATCAGTTTGTAATGAATAAAAAGAAGAATTTATATAATTTACAGTATGTCTTAAAATACAAAATTACACAGAATATAGGTCAAATACATGGACATGTTCACACAAAAATGCAACAAACCTGACAAAAATAAGTTCACATTAGGAGAAACAATATTATAAACAAACACACTGAATATTTCTCTACAAACAGGGTAAAACACATGAGTTTTGACTATAGATATAACTTACTTTTGGTCATCTCATCCCAAATATGGTGAGGCATGTGGCCAGAAAATAAAGTTAATCATATAGTTCTCATGTATAATACACACATCTAAAAATCTTGCAAAATACTAAGTCTTATACACAAATAATTACAATATTTTCTTTCCGTTAATTGAAAAAGACATTTACACCGTTGAAAAAGTAATGTAGAACTTTATCTTGAGAATAATCCTAATAAGGAAAATCTTAGAATGATATTAAAGGAATCTGTGTCAGAACTCCTAGTCAACTCTCGCTGAAAACATGAGTACATCTAAGCAGCATCTTCCAATAAACAAGGTACAAATTAAACCCTAATATTTGAGTCACCCCAAAGGAAAATGCCAAGATTAACAATTTTTAACCCTACCTATGTATGAGGGTACCTTTATTTTACTCTCATGGAACTTGCTTTGTCTCCATCAACTGAACTATAGATAACATGTATTTACAGTTCAGTTGACTGACAGACAGACAGACAAGATAGAATTTTTTCCACCCTTTTGGTGGAACCTAGAATATGCAGACTGCATCACTCTTTAGAGGGGTAAGATCCCTCCACTAAGGAGGGCTTAGGCATGGCATTAAATTGCTTCTAGTGGTGAGGTTCCAGTACTAAAGCACTATGGATTGTTGCTATCATTCTGAGGTCCACTCAGAGTGGTAGCACCTGTTAGGGTTCTATCTGTGGATCAAATAGAATTATTAGTATTAGATAGAAATACTTGGAACCATATAGCTGCATGCAAATTATTAGAATTACTTGAACCTATAATTGCTTATAAATGATTATTACTAGTTACTTGAGAACATGATTGCTTAGAAATTAAAATAAAAACTTACTAATTTTAGTATCAAATAAGACAAGGGTTAAAAATATAAAACCAACCAAGATAGAATTTACTCACTCTCTAAATGCATGTGTATTATATATATATATATATATATATATATATATACACACATACGTAGTGCATTCAATAAGTTTCCAGACTTTTTTGTACAGGTGTTTAGAATTGTCGTAGACTCTTGAAAATTCACTATGTCATTGCTATAAATCTTATGAAATGACTGACTAATTTTTATAATTTCAGGTTCATCAACTGGAATACACCCTACTAAAACCTGATTGTCACAACTGGTGAATTTCAAAAATGCAATCTGACACTTCAGAAGAACGATATGCAATAAAATTCTGTTTTAAACTTGGAAAAAATGCCATAGAAACATATGGAATGCTTCAGACTGCTTTTCGACCATCTTGCATAAATCGAGCATCAGTTTTTGAGTGACATAAGAGATTCAAGGAAGGCAGGGAGTCTGTGAGGGATGATGAGAAGTGTGGGAGGAGTAAGGAAGTCAATACACCAGAGTTGATTGGCCAAAGGGTTAGGGTTACTATGTTGAGGTTTTAAGGGAGTTCAGGAAGAGATTCCGTCGGAAGAGGCCAGCACTCTTCAAATTGGGTCAGTGGCATTTCCACCAGGACAATGCCCCAGTCCACAACTCCATCTTTGTCACAGACTATTTGACCAAAATGGGCATCAAGACAGTTCCTCACCCTCCCAATAGTCCAGACCTTGCTCCCTGTGACTTTTGCTTATTCCCTAAGCTCAGAGGCTGTCATTATGAGACAATTGAGGAGATGAAAGAGGCTGTGACGAAGGTCATTGACACACTCACACAAGAGGACTTCCATGGGGCCTTCCAGAAGTTGTTGGAACAGTACAAGTGCATTGCAGCTTGAGGAGATTACTTCGAAGGGGACTAGAGTTTCATGTGTGTACTATCAATAAAAGTGCCAATACGAAAAAAAGTCTGGAAACTTATTTAATGATTCTCGTATATATATATATATATATATATATATATATATATATGAGAGAGAGAGTGGGGGGAGATATTGAGGTGCACATGGAGTAATGGTTGTCACTGTAGGAGATGGATACAGTGACCCAAGTTCAAAACCTAGACCAGACTGCTTACATTTCACATAATACTGATTCTCTTGGGAAAGGTATGCATCCAACTATTCTCTATCAAGATATGGATAAATAGTAAGGCAAATTGGGCTTTTTAACCTTGGTATGGTAATCAGTCTAAGAGAAGAATAACACTCAATTCAAACTTGTAAAAACTCCACTTAAAAAACTGACTTTTTTTACTTTCTGCTTGTGCAGAAGGTTTGGTAGATAGGAAAGCTCACTGTCTATCAATCTATTTCCATATTGTAAAGTTTTCTATATATTTTATGCAGCAACAGCATATTCATATTTTTAGAATTTGTAGTTTATTTCCAAAAGATATTCCCCACTACCTAACTATACTCCCATATATATAAAAATATTCACCAGGAATCAATGAATGTCAGTACATGCAAGTTTTTTTGCATGAAGGAATAGCTCAGCTGCAATCTCTAACAAGGCAAATATATATATATATATATATATATATATATATATATATATATATATATATATATATATATATATATATATATATATATATATATATAAACCAGCTCATTGGCCTTGTGGGTAGAGTGTTCGCTAATGGACTAGGAGACTGGGGTTCAATCCCAGGTTGAGTCATACCAAAGACTTTAAAAAATGGTACTTGATACCTCCTTGCTTAACACTCAGCATTATAAGGTATGTATCGAGAGTAAAGTGGAGCAATCCAGGGAAAGGAGTAGCACCCTCCCCTACACCTCGGTGTAGTAGCTATTGAAAAGGGAGCTTTCTGGACGCCCTCGACTACAGTCGCCAACTTTACTTTTTTTACTTATATATATATTATTGGTAGGAAGATTTAATCTCTACAAAACTTCATAGCCAAGGTCAGAATGGACCTGGGAGTAATGGCAATGAAGAGGTACTCCATACTCTCCAAAACTAGATCCTCACTATCAGATGAAGTTTAATATCATACCCAGGATACCCTCTTTTTTTTTTTGGAGGGTCTTACCCCTCTGCACACAGCACAGTCTAAGCCCTCCCAACAGGGCGTCATAAAGATCTGAGAATTTCAGCTTGGGAATTTTGACTCACCCATTAAAATATATTCCTTTGAAAAAAATAACCAGAGTATCAGAAAACAAAACTAAGAACATTGTAAGTTCTTCGTAATAGACACAAAACTAAAAGTGGAAGCATATCTAAAAGTTGCATAAAAAAAGTCCACCATTCCTGGAAGACACACCCAGCCACTAATTACTCACAGAAGAGTAGGGTGGTTGAAAAAATTCTTTGAAGAAATCCACCCTCTTAGTTGGTGTTCTTTTATATTACTAAATGGTATAAAAATATTCTTTTCGCTGTATCTCAGGAGATGAATTACAATCTTTTTTGTTTAAAAGTTATTTAAAATGTTATATAGTATTACCCCCCCCCATTTTTTTTTCGAGATCATAAAACTTAATGGGTACTCAACATAAAGTACAAATCAGTCAATCTTATCTGACTTACAGTCGAGTCATTAAACCAAAATATGAAAGATATGCATTGTTTCTGTCAGTCCAGGGGACAATTTCATTTATTTATGCTAAACTTATTAACACAAAATTTTCAAACAAATTCTAGGATTTTCAGGATTCTATCCAACATTTTATAAAACTGGACTGACAGAAACAACACTTATCCAATACTAAGAAATACTCTTACTATAATTATAGCAAGTTGTAATTTAAATTTTAATCTCTTACCCAACATAAATGGGTACTTAAGCTACTTAAGAAATATTTGTTAAGGCTAATAAAGTTTACGCAAATAGCTTAATATAATGAGATAAACTCATGGGCTCAATTTTATTCTGTATGGTGAGTTGACTTGATAAAATTTTGTTTAACAGTTTTATTAATTTACATGGTTAGCTACTGTTAAGTTTTCATATCAACTATTTATATACAAAACAAAAGCACATGTTACAAAATAATAGTATTTTCCTTTTGTGTTATTTTTCTCTCACATGAATTTCATATTTTTTAAATTTAAGAACATCTTAAATAAATGCATTCTGTCTGTTATTCTTAAATCATTAACTGTTTAAGTAATAACCAGACACACTTCTATTTTTGCTGAATAGAAAAAAAAAAGAGAAAATTTGTTGTCAAATGTATAACTAATATTATATAATTTTATTTTTGTAGCCTTACAGTTTACAGATAAAAATAATTGTTGAATATTAAGCAAAATTATTCAAATTGACTTAAATCTTGCCCAAATTGATCAGAAAATTTCAATTTTATGAAATTAATTTATAATTTTGTTTGTAAAAAGTCATTATTAGACACCTTATCAATTTAAACATTTTTATTTTTTTATTCTGTTAATATGACCAAAGTAATAATTATTTGACATCTCTAACTAGAAGTTCAACCTATAAACATTAGTAAAGGGAGCCTTCAGGTTACCCTCGACTACAGTCAATCAACAAACTAACTTTAGTAAAAACATTTGTTAATTCTTTCTTTCTTTGGAAATTAAAATTTGATGCAATTAGTTATGTGTTGATTATTGTTTACTGTCGCAGCACCCCCTCCTTCAACGAGATACTTCCCCTCTCATTCATGAAAATCAATTTGGTCGTATTATAAATCGTTTGTACAGAAGACAAACTCCTATCAATTATTAGTATGGATTTTATCCGAAAAATTGTTTTAAATAATAGAAAAAAAAGCACAAGAATATTTTAAAAAATATTTATACATTGAATATTTCTAAAAGAATTGCTTCAAGTGTAAAAAGAAACTCAAAAAAATATGCCATGTTAAAATTATTGCTAATAGATGGTGTAATATTTGCCCAAATACCCTCAAAGGTAAAAGACATAATATTAGAGAAAAAGTTCACCAGAATAAAGTAAACCTTAAAAGAAAAGAAGAAGAAGAAGAAGCAACATATTTTTGTTGTTTCCTCCTAGAATAATAAACAACTTTAATACTTACATAGGAAACTTAGACCAAACAACTTATTTTTCAGCTTTGAAAATGTCTACCTCAAATAGTAGAGACTTAAATATTTCTAACAAAAATAAATTCAGATTCCCAGGATTAACATGAAAAACAAACAAGAGCCTGAAAATCCTGTTCGTAAGCTAAAAAAAGAAAAACAAGTAGACATTGACTTTGATGGATTTTACTAAGTGATGTATAACACAAGTGAAAGAAGGAGACATCTAATTTAAATGAATACAATTATCTCGACTTTTTATCAAGACAAAAAATAATATTAAAAAAACAGTGATGAGTTTTATTCCAAGGATTAACAATTAATGATTTATGTCTATGTATTGCTATGTCATAATTATTATCTTAAGAAGTAAACTAAGCTATCCGAGTTCAAATCCAAGATGAGACTGCTTGCTTTTTATTTAGTGCTAATACCCTTAGGAAAGGGATAAATCCAACTCTTCTCCCACCAGTTATAGATAAATAATAGGGTAGAATGGGCTCTTTGACCTTGATATAGCAATATGTCTTACAGAAGGAAAACTGAATTCATACCAGATCTAGAGAGGGATGGGCTTTGCAAGGCTATTCCTGCACAAGACTCACTTCATGAGTAGCATTCTCACAATCAAATCAGATTATGGGGTATGCCTCTTTATAGTGTTGTGCCACTACTAGATACTTGTAGACTGAAAATGGATTTCTTCTATTCCATACCAAATACAAACTTAGAGCAATCATTGAAGATAAAAACTTATTTAAACTTAAAACTGCAAGGGATTTTTCTCTCTTGGTGGAAAAAAAACTACGAAATGGTTTTTAACTAATTATATCATTAGCCACTAATTTATAAGTAGTTAAGGCAATGAAGGAGTACTCCATACTCCCTAAAGTACCAGAACTGGAGCCTCACTATCAGAAGCAGTTTAGTGTCATACCCAGGACACCCCTTTTTTCAAGGACAAGGGGTCCTTTCCCCTTTGCAGGGCCTACAATCAGAATATTCTAAACCCCACCAACAGGGCATTCTATTATAAAGAGAAGAGCCAACTGAGCAATAAGAAAATCTATTGTTATCATAGCACAATGTGAGCAAGAATTTTGATACTCAAACAACAAAAATATGAATATTTGTAAATATATGTAGATGTGTTATATAATAGTGTTTTTTGTTTCGTTTTATTTATTCTTCTTAAAAAACAGATTTTTTTTTTCATAATTCATAACTAGTGAAGAAAAAAAAAGATGTAAAATATAGCTAAAGGTTAGCAGAAAAATTATTGATATATTAATGAAAGTAGTTTGAAGGACAAACTCCGAATCAACATCTCCAATGGACTCCTATACACAGACATACCAATGTTGGTTGATCCGCAAAAAAACTTATATTCATCAGTTCTGTGTAGATACTGGATGCTGTCTAGAGGATTTGCCAAGAGCAATGGTTGATAAGGACAGATGGCAAGAAAGAGTCAAGGGAAACTGTGCCTTGATGATAATGAGTTTGAACCAATCTCAAATTATTAAAATCAAAAATGTTTTTTAAATCCTGAAATAGTTTTAACTTTAATAAAAATGTCCTTCTAAAGTCTAAAGAGAAATTAATAAGTTCAATAAAAATATTCACATTCAGTTTTCGATGCAATTATATCTTTTTCTTTCTATATCAAACTTAAAATTACGCAAATAATAACCGAATCTTCCAGCTATAATTTTTAGCTGCTAATACTGAACTATGTTTTTATGAAGATGATATATATAATGATAAATATCCTCAAAGGGCTAATAATAAAGGCTCCCTGGAGGCCACTGCTTAGACTACAAATCTAAATACAATTTTTTTTTTTTTTTTTAAGTGACTGAAAAAAATCATAAGAAAAAAGTTATAACTTTGGTCTCTGGCTTTGAAATTTTACGGCTTGATGTCTACTTTATAAGTTTAAATAAAAAAATATATTCAATTTAAATAATGGGATAGACACAAAGTAAGGGTTCTGTTTAGCATTACATATATTGTAAATTGGATCTCCTTTTAAAATCTAATAAGTTCTGAAATTTTTGAAAAATTACTAATATCCTAAAAATGTGCTACAGGGGCCAATTAATAATCCAAGATAATTTGGTTACTGTAGCTCTGGCTGTCCTTCAGTAATTCCATTATCAAACAACAAACAAAAAATATTCTTAATGAATTATAGCAAGATACATAAAATATAGAAGAAATTCAAAGATTAGACTCTTCTATAATCTTAATTTAATGAAAACAAAATTTGTTTCGAGGAAGTTTTAGAAATAGTAACAAGTTATTAAAACAGTATTCATACAGAAACCAATCGCTAAATGTGGGATTACTTGATAAATATTTTAATCAATCAAAATATACAGTTGTTACTTAAGAACAAATAATTCAATACATTCAACTAAAATGTTCATCATCCCTTACAATAGAAATAGAGAAAAAAAAAAACATAAAAAGCAATGATATAACTTCATTAAAGTAATTTTTTTAACAATAAGAAAAAACTTGTAAATTGAAAAGAAAAAAAAAAAATTTTTTTTTTTTAAATGCTATTTGATACAGAGGTTTTGATATACCATGAATATCTATAGTCATGTTTAACCATACAAAAAAAAAACCCCTTAAAAACAAACAACACACAAAGAAAGAATAAAGATTGTGTACGTACTTTGATTAAATTCTCTTTAGCACGTTCTGTAGCAGAAGTCAAACAAAGTCAAAAGTAGAACAGTGTCTTAATAAAAAAGTATTAATTCTCTTTGTCACAAGTGGCCAACAGAGTGTTGATTAGAAAAAATATACGATAAACCAATTAAAATAAAAAGCACTATGACCTCAACTGCTGATACAAAAGGCACATTACAAAATTAAATTAGCCGAAATAAATTAAATATATTTCTATAACAAATGTGACATTTTTGGAGAGAACTTTGCCTTGTTTATTTAATATAATGAACTTAATCCTTATGTGCATTCCAAACGATGCAAAATTTCACACATACATACACATTATATATATATATATATATATATATATATATATATATATATTATACACACAACTTGGTTTGATGATTTCATAGGCAAGAAACCAACAGTCACCAAGTGCTGTTGATTGATTGTCTATGCTTAACTTTAATCTACATATACTCTATCACTGATACTGAGCACTCTTTATAAATATAACAAACTATAATATAATTGAAAATTCCATCAATACTATCATTTTTCTGTTCTAGAACAGCAATTTAGTGAAGAGTTAGTAGGTTCTTGTCCATATCCTAGAAATAATTTATCATTAATGCTTTATATACAGGGATACCTCAAGATATGAAATTAATTTGTTCCAGAGAAGATTTTGTATCTTGGAATTTTCGTATTAATGGTGTAATTCACTCCAGCCACCCAAAAGCAGTCGTTTAAAGTGTAAATATTATATCCACCCAAAGGATTATGCTCATTAATAACAACAGTCATTTACATAAATGTTAAAAAAGAAAAGGGCACAACAAAGCGTTCACGTAATGCTATGAAATTCTATTCCAAATATGAGTGCTTCTGGTTGTGTAATTGGTTAACATGCTACATGAGCAAGCCCCTTCACAAGCAAGTTCAAGTTTCCATGAGTGCTCTATTCATACAGCCTTGTGCCACATCTAAGCAAAAGGAAATTACTATTCCAAATATTTCTTTGTTTTTGATAAATGCTTATTATATTGAATCATTTGAAGAAAACTCAAAAAAAAAAATTGCTTTATCTAGGTTAGCAGTTTGGTGCAAAGTAGAATTGTAGATTTCTCAGAACATTTGGGGGATGGGGAGCTGCAAGCAGGAGAATGGGATCATGGAAAGGCTAAGGTATTCTGTCTAATTGGTCAGCTGCTCTAAGTTACAACACAAAAGGGCATTTCTGTTGACAAGTCAGTTCCCTGTCTGGGGGTTTATGGGAGGGGGATCATTTTAACTTGCTGACTTGTAGCTAAAATTCTCACCCCCACCCCCGACACACACACACTTTCTTTCAAACCCTGTCATCAAAACTACCTTTCCTCCACTTTCAGCAAATAACCTTGCTTAATCACAAAATGATTATATATTTTTACTGATTTCATTTAAGTTTGGGGGGGGGAGAAAGAACAATGCTGTAAGCTTATTGTGTGCCACTGGAGCCTATAAATATTTGTATTGTACCCCTTAAGAAGTGACCCTTCTACTTTTTCTGACAAGAGGTGGATGAGGGTCAGACTAACCAAGAGATTTCAGATGTGTGTAACTTCCTTTATCTCATTTTAGGTCACTATAGTGAAAAGGTATGAGTATCTAATACCAGTTGTCTGTGTTTTGAACTTACCTCTAGACCAGTGGTTCCCTATGTGCCATGGCACACTAATGAATTATGGAATGTAATAATATATTCCAACAATATATGCAAAACCAGCATAAAAATCACAACTACTGTTGTAGAGTATTTGACAAATTTGAAACAGAAATTAAATTTATTTTCCATCATTAAACACAAAAAATTGATTGGGTTAAAAACACTTTCATTAGAATTTAATGTGATATTCATTTGAAATTATGTGAAGAGGAAAAATTTGCTTCTATATTCACTGATTAAAAAAAAAAAAAAAAAAAAATCAATCAAGGAAAGTTACTTATTGATGCCTTTTGAATTTCTTTCAGTCACTTGAAATATATTTGGATTCTGTTTTCCACTTCCTTTTTATATGAAGTGTTTTTGGTTTTTTTTTTAATTATTAAATGTTAAATGCAAAAAAAGAAGGGGTGGAAAAAGAAAAGATTTTTGTGCATTAAAGAGGAAATGGGGGTTTGATTAATGTTCTGTCTGAACATTAAAAAACATTAAGAAACATCAAACCTATATTTCTATTGAAAACTATCCTTAACTTACTGAATATAAAAAAAGTAATTACTAACTTATATTTGACCACTTCTGAATTTATATGAGCTATATAAAAAAGGTGCTATATATACATATCTATAAAATTGGAAAAATAGACACTAAAATAACAGAAAATAGGATAACAGTACAACACTATCCAAACATATATTGTGGAAAATAAGCGGAAATGGTAAAATCTCTCATGATAAATATCATGTTAGCAATTACCAAGTAATTCTCAACACATTGTGGACTGCTATACTCACAATGTTTTGGCTATTATAATCTACAGCCTTCTTCAGGTGTCTTTTGTTGTACTCAATAACCTCCCAGGAATTCAGAATTCAACCCTTTATTTGAATCATAGTGTTTTTATTCCACCATTCATGCCTTGTGGGCATCTCATATCAACCACATTTTGCCTTTTGTACTGCAATTGGAACAGAGCCAGGGATTGAACTCACAACTTCCAGGTGGTATTCTGAAAGGATATTTGACTTAATGTTTAAACCTCTCAGCCATGTGCCCAGGTGGTCAAATCAGATTGGATTTTTTTAAACTTATAAACCTAATGTGTCAATTGTCAGCCAGATGTGTTTTGATCTTAATTCTTATTTACATTTCTGGGGTTATCCGCTAGAATAATAATAATAATGCCTCGTCTTAGAAAGAGAGACAGATATTACAAAGTAATAATTTGTTAAAACTAGTATGCAAATAAGTGTTCGTCAATGGTCCGGAAAATCTGGGTTCAATACCAGGTTGCGTCATACCAAAGACTTTAAAAATAGTACTTGATACCTCCTTGCATAACACTCAGCAATAAGGTACATATCAAGTGGAGCAATCCAGGGAAAAGAGTGGCACCCTCCCCTACACCTCAGTGTTGTAGCTATTGAAAAGGAAGCCTTCTGGTCACCCTCGACTATGGTCGCCAACTTTACTTACTTTTAGTATGTAAATTATTCACACCATTAAACCTTTATTCTTCAATTATATATGACACACATTGCAGGATTTTAAACACATTAATAACACAGGCTGTTTGGAGGCAAATCTAATGCAGTTAGACGTTAATAGAGACATTGTTTAATGATTGTTGAGAATATAATGAAAATAACTAAGAGAATTGTGATGTCAGCAGTAACGTAGTTTTGGTTACAGACAGACACATAATAAATAAGATGCTAATTAAGATTAATAAATAATTGTTGAGAATATAACATATATAACTAAAGCAATTGTGAATTTCAGTTACAGACAGATAATGTCCATCCTAAGATTTAAAAAAAAAATGTTGGAATTGATTTTGAGACACCAAGTGAAACACTTGGTAGAGTAACTGCTCAAGAAATAAACATAAGTTCAGCATTTACAAATCGTAAAATTATGAAACAACCAACAAGAAACAATTTTTATTTATTGCGGACTTTTTTCCTCATCTTGGTAGTTTTTTGTGTTGTTTCTTCTTTCACTATGTTTCGGCCAAATTTCACCTCTGGCCTTCTTCAGGTGATTTTACTGTGACCTCGGATAGGAATGCTGAGTCTTGTAACCGTATCCCCAGTAATTACTGCCTTCCATAGTTGTTGTCTATCGCATCATGTTTTTGACCACGTAAAGCTCTGGCCGGCTTGGGTAGGATTTGAAACCGCTATCTTTTGACAATGCTCACCTGGAACCGTAGAGACTCAACGCCTCTATCCGTGGTGCAGCGGATAGAGGCATTGAGTCCCAGGTTGCATCATACCAAAGACTTTAAAAATGGTCTAAGTCCGCAATAAATAAAAATTAATTCTCAGATTAAGAAGCCTCATCTCAAAATGATTCCAATTAGAGACAACAACAAGAAACAGTTCAATCTATGTGCATGTATAACAACATATGATAAACAGTCTTTATATTAGGAAATTCAGCTCATTGGCCAAGTGGGTAGAGTGTTGGTCAATGGTCTGGGAGACTTGGGTTCAATCCCAGGTTGCATCATACCAAAGACTTTAAAAATGGTACTTGATACTTCCTTGCTTAACACTCAGCAATATAAGGTACGTATCAAGGGTAAAGTGGAGCAATCCAAGGAAAGGAGTAGCACCCTCCCCTACACCTCGGTGTAGTAGCTATTGAAAGGGAGCCTTCTGGTCGCCCTCGACTACAGTCACCTACAACAACAAATATAAATATAACTAATGATTATTCTGATAAACCACCCACCATAGCGAGGCTGACATCAGCAACGTTTTGATCATTATTTAATATTAAGTAGGTATATCCTTTTCTTTAATCAAAGTAGCCTCCAAAAAAGAGCATAAATCTGGCAATAAATCCTTAAGAAGCTGGATAAGGTAAAAGATGAAATTACCAAAAATATGGTTATAAAAACTATACAGAAGTTGTATTATGGGACCTTCCTCAGTTACATAAATTTATTATCTTAGATATGTCTATACACACATGCATGCACAAATAAACAAATACATTCATATAAATTAATAACATTTGTGATACTTTAAAATCATAAAATTTGTCTTGTGACAATGTTTTAAAACTTGGTTTTTAACATGCATTTCCAGACATGCTATTACATTCACCTTTAGACTAATACTCTTAAGAAAGGCATGAACCCCATTACCCCACCTCCTCAAGCTATGGGTTAGTGTTTTTCCACAAGGATGGCTTTGGCATTAAATAACGCACAAATGCCAATAAACAAAAGAAGATAAATTATGCTATTTTCTGTTTCCTCTTGAAATGAATTGTTGGAGACGAACATTTTTTGGTGTATATACTGGGGCCCTTGTATAGAATAATGGCTAGCAAGGTAGACTAATAGAGTTTGGTTTCCCTAAGTGGCCATATTTCTAGCTTTGCACTACAGCTAAGCTATGGTTAGTAAATAATTATATTCGACTTTATAAAATAATTTGATTCATCAGTGGCAGATTGAGTGATTGATTTTAATAGTATGTCAACCAATCTAAGGTTATTTTTTGTCAAGAGGTTAGGGAATCATGTATATTGTAAATTCATACTCAAATTTATCTAGCTGTTTTTCAAGAGTTTTTTGCATACAGATATTTGATATCAAGTATTCCTATTTAATACAAATAATTTTTACAACAATCTATTAGATGCATAGTTGAGACCCTAACAAGTACCACAACTCTGAGTCTGAGTGTACCTGGGAGTAACGGCAATGAAAGGGAACTCTACACTGCCCAGATCCCCAAAACAGAGTCTCACCACCAAATGTCATACCCAAGACACCCTTTTTTTACAGCGGGGAGGTCATGTGACAGACACCTTATTTTGCTTTTTGGGTTGGTTGGTTGGTTGGGTTTTATGGCATATCAACCTTTGCAGGTTATTTATCGCCAAATCCATTTTCGTGAGAATAATCAGTTCTATTTCAAACAATTCAGTTTAGCATGAGTTTTGCTTTTTTTTTTATAGTAATGATAAAATGATAACCTTAAGATTTCACAGAAATGTAACTTGTTATCTTATCATTTTATTAACATAACTTTTAATCCAATTTATCAGTAACATAAAACATACATTTTATTACCTAAAAAACTCTTTTTCATACCTTATTTTGAAGTTTATAAAACAAACATTTGATGCCAAAAATTACTTCTAAGTTTAAATTAACATAATCATTTGTGTATAATACATACTCATGTATAACGCATGCCCCTAACTTTGGACTATGAAATTATGGAAAAAAATTCTCATGTATAATACATAAGAACTTTTTTAAGATTTGCTCAACTTTTATCTGTTCGTACAGACTAAAAATAAGAATTTGTGTACTTTATGTGATGTTTTAAAAACACAAAATTTACACAGTGCTTAAGACAAATGTACAAGCCTGTTCACACAAATATGTGACAAGCTTGTGAAATAAGCTCACATTAGGAGGAATAAAATAATAAACAAACATACCCTCCAGTGGATATTTCTCTGTAATGTCATAAAACACATTAGTTTAGACTATAGATATAACTATTTTCAGTCTCTTGTCCATGTTAAGGCATCTGGCCGGAAAAACATTAATTATATAATTCTCATGTATAATACACACCTGTAACTTTTGGGCTAAAAACAATCTGTAAAAATAATGCGTCTTATATACAAATAATTATGGTTTCCACCTAAAAGTTTTAACACAGGAGATCATCAATATTTGATGACATAAGTTTGGGTGTTTTAAACTTAGATTAAACTTTTTACTGACTAAACAAAATAAAGGATTAAATTTTATGTAACTATTAATCTTTATTTTCAGTAATCCTTTTTTTTATCCAACTAAAGATGAAGGAATTCATCAAAATTCATGATTGACAATACTTCACCTAAAAATGAGTTTGATAAAGTTTATTATAATTATATTTATTTCATTTACTCTTATGAACATTCAAATTATATACAAATGGAAGTAAACACCAAAGAAGCTAACATTATATCACAATATGACAGATCAATATTTGTTATATTTTTATCTGAAAGAAACAGAAAGAACTCAAATTAGGACAAACACAACTGAACTTATATAAGCCTTAATTTTCTTACACATAAAATACAATGGGACATGATTCAGCTTGAGAGTCGATTGGAGATAAAAAGAACATTCACTTTCATGAGGAAATCAAGGGATACGAAGATACAACTTCACATTATATTAAAAAAAAAAAAAAGATCAAAGGCATTTCCACAAATGAAAATCTCACTGAAATGTGTTGAATGCTAAGGAGATTATTTGGAAGAAAATTAACACTTTAGTCATTGTTCATTTCGGTCCTGGTAAATACAGTTTCAGTCTCAATACTTTTTGAACACACTTTGTATATTTTCCACATGCTTAATGGAGGCCATGTTTTTGAAAAGTTTAAGAAAAATCTGACTTTAAAGAGAAAAATTGTATAAGTTAACTACAAAATCTCATTGGATAAGTTCAAACCACCAAGTGTGTATGTGTGTGTGTGTATGTGTGTGTGTGTGTGTTAGAATATTTAAATTCCTTATTTAAATAAACATGGGTAAATATATAAGAAAATCTAGAGAAAATAATTACAATAAAAACTCACCTTTGAAGCAGATAAATTCTGTCAACATTAATTAAAATGATACGAAAGCAATATTAAATAATCAAGGCCAGAAGGGGTGTAAAAATAAAAAGTTAAGAAAACCAGATAAGTTCAGATCAAATGAAAAAGTAGACAAGAATAAAACAAAAACAAAAAGATAAAAGTTCAAAGTTTCTAAGAAACAATAAAATGAAAGATAAAATTAGAAAGTTCAAACACCAAAATAATTTCAGATTTTATATTCATTCAAATGAAAAGAATTTCATGTTTAAAGGTATTTGAAAAGGAGCTATCTTTAAAATTCTAATGAAAACTTATTTAATCATATATCTGTTCCCATCAGTTTTTTAGTAAACTGCCAGACTTGATCTTTTCCAAGGGTTCATAAGACATAGAAAGTAATGAGCCTTTTACCCTGATTTAGAGTTTTCTACTTATGTAATTCAAAGAAAGTGCAAATAGCATAAGAATTATAATGGTATGAAATGTAATCAGTGATCCAAATTCAAATCCTGCATTTCACATCACACTAAATTCCTTGGTAAAGGCATAAATCCATCTTTTCTCTCTCCAACTATGGGTAAATAGTAGGGCAGGTTGGGGATTTTAGCCTTGGTTAGGCAATCAGTCTAGAAGGAAAACTGAATTTAAACCAGCTTTACTCTACTTAAAGATTGACCTTGTGTCACATCCAGATTGTGGCAAAGGGGTTGGGTAAATATATACTTCATTATAATTAACCTGCACATGATTTTAACTTAATATTCAAATCACAAAGTTGATAGAAAGGAAGGCAAGAAATTTCTTATCAATAGTTAACTGGTGATGTTCATTAGCATTAAAAAAAAAAAAAAAAAAAAAAAAAAAAAAAAAAGGAATCAAGCTGAGTGAGTAAAAAGCTTTGACATACAAATCTAAATTCATACAACATAACTACTTCAAATTAGAGCAAAGGCTCCTGAATGTCTACTTATCTCTTTTTTTTTTTACATAGAAAAACTTAAAGTAACCATTGTCCAACTATCCTTAAGTTAATGGAAGCCAAAGTTACTATTTTAAAAACAAACATTGCAGATGAGTTGGAAAATTTTAAGGATGATTATTTGAAGGAAACATGATACGCCATAGACTGCTTATCTTAAATTAAAACTGAAATAGTTGATGTATTCATAAGTGATGCTATGTTTTTGTAATACTAGTTTTGTATAAGTTTATTAAGCAGAATAAAAAGGAGAGAGAAAAATTCTAAACTGACAAAGTAAACTTAAAATGATTAACATGAAATTCATCTGTAAAAGTAAAATAAAATTTGTCTTATGTATCAAAAGACTTCATAAAAAATATAACAGACTAATATCCTAAAATCATATATTATCTTCCTTTTATTTATACAGTAAGATCTTATAGAAGTTAAATAAGTTACAAGATCCCTTCCTCTCAGATATTGATTGATTTTAACAGCATGTCAACTCCTCTAAGATTTAATGATAAAATCATCTTCTAAGATTATTTTATATCTAAAAGTTAGGGAATTATGTTCATATTTTAAAGAGGTTATATATATATATATATATATATATATATATATATTGCACATGATCCGATCAAATACAAATAATTTTTTTAACAGATTTATTTGACCTACACATGGAACCCTAACAGGTACTACCACTATGGGTCAGAGTGGACCTTGGAGTAATGGCAATGAAAGAATATTCCATATTCCAAAACTGGAACCTCACCATCAAATGCAGTTTAGTGTCATACTAAGGACACTCCTTTTAAGGAAGGTCTTACCATTCTGTGTGTGGTGGGAATACAGTCAGCATATTCTAAGTCCCACCAACAGGGAAATCAGATATTGAAAACCATAAATAACCATATTTTCTAGCTGTGTAGAAAAAAAAAAGTAATCACCAAGAAACGAGTACTCTATTTGAAGAATTAAAACGAGAAAGGAAACATTTTAAGTTTTTTCTTATTTTGGCAGGAAAGAAAAAACTCAATGCCAAGCATTTTACAATACACTGTAAGCCCATTTGGTAACAGGACAGAATGTAAATCCCCCAATGTATTTGACTTAACCAAACCAACTGTAAAAATGAAATGTGACAAAAATATCTTAATCATCAATGAACTAACACTTTATTATTATTCACTCATTAGAGTTTTTCACATCAGCGATCGCCAATGGTTTTTCACTGAAGTCTGAGTGACAGCAAGTCTCCTCAAGTCTCCAGGACTCTTCTTAGTATTCTGGCAGTTCTCAACAATGCTGTCGTTTGGATGGTCTCCACTCGTCCGCCAACCTCCAAGTCCTCTAGTCCCTTTAGTAATCCCTTAGTTACTGTTCCAAACGCACCAATTACAATTGGTATAATTGTCACCTGCATGTTCTACAGTTTTTTCAGTTCCCAAGCAAGATCGAGGTACTTATCCTTCTTTTCACATTCTTTCAGTTTTATTCTGTGGTCTGCCGGGACAGCAAAGTCGACTATTTTGCAAGTTGTCTAATGAACTAACACTTTATTATTATTATGAAATTGATACATTAATATTGGGACTTAAAATACATCCCTGACAGAGGGTTAAGATCCCCCCCCAAAGAGATGTTCTTGGTATGATACAAAACTGCATCTGATGGTGAGGCTCCAATTCCAGAGATCTGGAGAGTATAAAGTACCTCTTCATTGCAATTAATCCCAGGACCACTCTGTCCCAATTATGGGTTAAATAGATCTGTTTAAAAATGATTTGTATTCAATAGAACTCTGTGCAAAGCAACAACACAAAAAATGTAAATATGAACATACAATGAGCATGTGTCTCCAATGGCTAGGCATAAAATAACCCAAGATGAGTCGACATGCTATTAAAATCAATCATATTAAATTGAGCTTTTTATTTAGGATCCAATAACTCAATTTTTGGTGGTTTTGAGGTCAAATTCTATTATTATCAAACACTTATGTCAATGCCCTTTTTTTTTTTTTTATATTCCTTTGAAATTTATTTTGCAAAGTAGTTTTAGTTTAATAAGTTTTGGTGACGAGCCAGACATTAAATGATGAAGTTCAACTGAATTAAATTTTTCTGATTTGAACAGACATTATCTGAACACTGTTTGCTTATTTTTTTAATCAGTAGATAATCTGCCAGATATTGTGAACATTTGGTGGGATTGATTGATTGATGACAGATCAAAGTTCAATCCTCAGCAGTTCAAATTATGAGAATGGCATGAGCACTCATTTTATTGGTTGGGAACAATCACACGCAAATTGGTTATAATCTGAGACTCAACTTTCACAAAAGTACACATCATATCCTTATGTCTTTTAAACAGTGTTTAAAGGTTATATCATCTCTGAAGAAAAGAGCACTCAACATATGGTGTTTGGTTTGGTTTGGTTTCTTTGTTTAATGACACATTAACCTTTCAGGGTTATTTAATGTCAAAGTCATCCTTGTAAAAGAACAGTAGCAGTACTATTGAACCCATAGCTGGAGTATTAGAAGTTTCAATACCTTTCCCAAGGGTATTGGTTGGTTGGTTGTTTGTTCCGTTTTACAGTATATCAACCCTTTTCAGGTTATTTAATGTCAAATTAAGTCATTTTGATAAAAATTTCAAACAATTCAGTTTAGTATAAGCATAGATTTTGTTTACACACAGTTAAATGTCAAAAGTTAATTTCAAACAATTCAGTTTAGCATAAGTGCACAGTTTAATTCTATTTGACCCATAAATAGGACCCTATCAGGTGCTACCACTCTGAGCCAAAGTGGACCTGGGAGCAATGGTAATAAAGGGGTACTCCGCATTCCTCAAGGGTATCAGTCCGAAAGTGATCAAAATAGCACAACAGGAGTTTGAACTCACTATGATGTCACAGTTCAGTACATTAGCCACTACTTTGTGAGGACTTACTCAGCAGCTAAGAGAAAGTTTATATATAGACAGTATAACACAGAAATAAAAATCACATTCTGCTATTAATAGTTTCATGTTTTCATAATCAGATAATACAACATTCTCAAGAACCCCTGTCCAACAAGTGAGAGGAGAGCATGATAATAGAAAGCATTGAATATGAAATGGAAACAGTTGAATTTCTTGTTTTGTGTTTGATAATAAGGATAATATGAAACTATTACGAGTAATATGCAGTTTTGATTTCTGTGTTTTTCTGAAACTATATATATATATATATATATATATATATATATATATATATATATATATATATATATAGTAACAATACTGAAAGGAAAAAATAGAGAATTAAGAGTTTAGATTTAAGACATCAAGTGATACTGATATATACATTTTGGGGCTCATGCAAGATCTCCACCCCATTGAGAGTGGGCTACACATCTTCCTGTTTATTACATCAATACATAAAGAACTTTTTAAAACCCAAATTCAATGAATGCATTTTTGTCACAAAGTGTTTGTCCATTTCTTTTATCACCAGAATCAAGTGACAACCTCATTCATCACTTTTTCAACTCTTTCAAAACACATTATAATGTTTACAGTGTTATTTCTTTTTAAATTACACTTAAGAATATTCTTTCAAGAAACAATTTCTTTTGCCCAAGTCAACAGTGTCTGAATTGTAGATATTAACAGTTTTTTTTAGAAAATATTTAAAAAAAAAAAATCAAGAATTCAAGTGCTAACAACTAGTAAACAATGATTGAAGAAACGTGTACTATGTTATGGAAGTTATTTTAAGATTTATTAAAAGAAGGCAAAAAAAAAAAAAAAAAACTAATTTAGCTTTTTTAAAATTTGTAGTTGATATCTGATACTCTGAGAAAGAGAATTTCTCAGACCATGAAAGATAGCCAACAGAGTTAAACAAGTGATTTATATGAACTTTTATCTCATTGGCTAATAATAATCAAGTGGGTGTAGATAGTGATTTAAGCAACTTCCAACATCAAAAGATACACATTACCATTATAGGAGGATCCAGTTTCAAACATTGAATTATAAATCACTGACTTGAGTCTAAGATTAAAGTTTTGACTAAGTTCTATAGAGAGGATCTTGGATCAGATTCAGTGTGGGGTTTTTCAAAGAGCACATTAATTTTAGTACTTAATCAAAGACTCACAGTTCATTTCACGTACAAGTAACAGATCAAAACACTCAGATGTCAAATAGTTCTCAACTTTGATTTTAGTCCTGTAATACAGTCATGATTTCAAATTTTATTTCATATTCCATCAAAGAAACTCAGTCTCAAACACATCTATGATTGTAAAAATAAATAAATAAATAAATGTCATGATACATACCATGTTTTATAAATAAAATATCAAAAATTTTGTTACCCTGCACTTCCTTATAACAAGAAGCTCAAATCAAATTTAAAAAAAGAAAAGAAAACTGATTTTGGCATTAAATAACTTAACATGTCTTTAAGCTTTTTTTCATATCAACTGAAATGTGATCATAACAATAAAGATGAGGTCAATAGTCTGAATTTTCTAAGTAATAATAATTATCAAGCTTCATCTCAGAAATTTTGACAAAACCCAAAAAGGGTTGACAACCAATTAAACTATATGATGCAGAATTAGAGAAGTTATCATTTTAGTTGAGGTAAATGAAAACTTTGATGCTAGAAAATCTTTAATATACAAAACTGTACAATCACATTTTGAACACACTTTTTATATGTATATATTACTAGTCACATATTCTTGTTTGACTGCAGAGTAATGAGGAATTCTGTTGTTAAGGTAACACAGCCATTGTGTTATAAATACTTCTAGTAATGTAGAAGCAGAAATTTATGTTTAAAATTCCATAATTATTCAATAAGGAATAGAGTATTAACTGAGAAACCAGAAAAGTTTATATACATGTGTATGGAAAGCATAAAGGTATATTGAAAATATACATGTGTACATATGAAATTGTGTTAAAGGAAATTATAAATTGCAATTGACTATGTAGATGAATAAACTTTTAAAGTAAACTATGTTTAATTAAATTTATGAATTAAAAATTATTTTCATTTACAGCAAAAGGGTCAGGACAAAGAAACAATTATCTTAAATTTAAATTTACGTACTTTTAGTTTATTATTCAGGAAGTGTGGATCATAAACAAGGAAATGCTGACCAAGAAATCTTTTCATATTTTATAGGTACAATACAATTGTAAAATCGCTTAATTATTTCCATCTTTTTTTTTATTTTTTTAATGGCACTGATAAATTGGTATTTTTTATCTTAATGCTTTATATTCCTATTTTACTGAGATATGCAATTAGTCAACAAGTGCAGTTTTGATTTCTATGTTTTGGTTTGGTTTTATGGCATATCAACCTTTGTAGGTTATTTAACACCAAATCCATTTTTATATAAACAATCAGTTCTATTTCAAACAATTCAGTTTAGCATGAGTACACAGTTTATTTGTCAAAAGCATTTCCATTTCAAATTATTCAAGCAGTTATATGTAACAATTCAGTTTAGTGTAAGTACAGTTTCAATGTCAAAAACAGTTCAATTTCAAACAATTCATTTTAGCATAAGTACACAGTTTAAATGTAAGTACAGTTTAATTATGAAAAACATTTCTATTTAAAGCTATTCAGTTTAGTCAAGCAGTTCTAATTCAGCTAATTCAGTTTAGTATAAGTACAGATTTTGTTTACACATGGTTAATATTCAAAACAGTTCTATGTTAAACAATTCAGTTTAGAGTAAATACAGTTTCAATATCAAAAACAGTTCCATTTCAAATAATTCAGTTTAGCATAAGCATGCAGTTTAAATGTAGGTACGGTTTAATTGTGAAAAACATTTCTATTTCAAGCTATTCAGTTTAATCAAACAATTCAGTTTAACATAAGTATGCTGTTAGTTCTATCAGGTGCTACCACTCCGGGCCAGAGTGGACCTGGTAGCAAAGGCAATGAAGTGGTACTCAGCATTCCCCAAAGCTCTAGCATTACTTGAGCCTCACCATCAGATTGTTTAGTGTCATATTCAGGACATTCATAGGTGGGAGAGGGTCTTACCCCTCTGCAGAGCTATGGCTCCAGTGGACTGGGCTAGTGCGACTGTAGTGAGTTAGTTCAAACTCCAATGTCGCAATCCAGAACATTAGACACAAGGCTATAGGGACTTCTAATAAGAAAGGATACAATAATAATACAAATGGATTCTGATACTATGTAGTACATTCAAAATTTAATTAATATTGAAAAAAATATATAAATTGCTACAGTGGTAATAATACACTGATAAAAACTTTGCTTGAAATCAAACTAATTTGCTTGTTTTCTTCTTATACACTGATGCACTGAAAATAGAGTTTGCCTAGTCAGCTAGGACTGTAGAATACATTGACTGATTCTCTGCAGAGGGGTAAGACCCCACCCCCACCAAAAAAAGAATGAGTGTTCTGGATATGACACTAAACAATCTCATGGTAAGGTTCCAGTAATGCTGGAGCGTTGGGAAACTCTGAGTTCCATAGCTCAGAGTGGTAGCACTTGATAGGGGCGTATCTATGGGTCAAATAGAACTAAACTGTGTACTTATGCTAAACTGAATTAATTTAAATAGAGCTGTTTTTGACATTGAACCTGTGTACTTCTGCTTAACTGAGTTGTTTGAAATAGAATTGTTTTGACATTTAATTATGTGTAAACAAAAAACTATACTTATACTAAACTGAATTGCTTGAAACTTTTATCCAAATGACTTAATTCAGCATTAAATGACCCGAAAAGGGTTGATATACCATAAAACAAAACAACCAACCAATCAAAATAGTGTCCTCATCTTGAATGATATCCAAGTCAAATTTCTATGCTGTGGATTTCTTAAGTTAATCTTTTTGTACAAGATGTGACAGAAATACCTTCCACATTTTAAACTGTTACGGCAAATTGTAGCTCCCTTCTTAATGTCTTAACATTTTTTTTTCACACAAAATTAGTTGTGATCAGAGTGTTGATCAGCCATGTTTTGAAAGGTTAATAAAAAGATTAAGAGTCATGTCTGGCAGTATTTCTCCCACTTTTTGGCAAATAGAATTCTTTCATTCTTCCGGGTGGATTTTCTTTTAACTGATGAACCTGTGGTTCTGAAATTTTCATTGCATACTAATATCGATTTTCTATCCATAACAGCATCATTCTGACATAACCTGAAATGAGCATGAAAAACTCTCAGAGTAGTAATTACAGATTCACCAGTCTTAAAAAACGTTTCAACAGCAAATGCACAGTATGCACCATTCCAAACCATCATAGTAACTGATTGTATCTGAAAAACAAATGGTAAGATATTAGCTAGATGCAACTACTATAACCACTTGTTTAATTTCACATCACCACACAGGTGAGAGTTTTCAATTTGGGAAGTATTTCTGACACACCCTATAGTTTGTAACATTCTTGGAATTTTGAACCAAACATTTTGAGAAGCAGTGGGGGAGTGCCAATAGCCTAGTGGCTAATATGCTGGACTGAGACATCATAGTAAATACCCTTGGGAAAGGCATGAACTCCCTTATCCCCACCAGTAATGGGCTAACTGTACCATTGCTGTTCTTCTATAAGGATGGCTTCAGCATTAAATAACCCATGAAGGTTGATATGCCATTAAACAAAGAAACCAAACCAAACTCTTTATTCAATCCACACAGGTAGAGTGTTCACATTCCAATATCCTAGAAAGTTAGAGACGACAACAGATATCTGAAGACTAGAAGATATGATTGGATTATTTTGGGTAGAAGCCAAAAACAACTTCTTGCCAATAAATAAATAATCATTGATGTTGCATTCTGGGAAAAATTAATCTTCTAATTACAATAAAAAAAAAAATCAACACAGGTAAGTGATTTGATGTGACATCTGCACCAGAGAAAAGGACATCTTGCCAATGTTGGATTTGCCTATTTGGAACTTTGCCTTTTCTAAATTTATAATAAAAACTGGATTGTGTAATCTTTCTTGACTCGAGATTTGATACCATTCATTTGTGAGTTAACTGGAACTAAACTGTGTCAGTTGTTGTTAAACTGGAGCGTTGGTAGTACACACGGTGCGGCATCTATTAGACTACAGTTGTTGGCCGCCACTTATATTTTGTCTATATATGTGTGCTGTATGGTCATATTTGCATTGTATACGTATGTGTGTGTGTGTGTGTGTGTGTGTGTGTGCAAATATGCTTACCTATGATCCGGCAGTGTCACTTCATTAAAACATCCCCGAATAACATTCTTCCAGCCACCACACACAAACCTTTTTCACAAGTTTATTCTTTATGATGTCTTTAATATTCAAATATGTCAAATCTTGTTAATTCAAATCTTCCAACAGATACAACGGCTAAAATGTGATTATGAGTTGAAAATTGTACTGAGCAGAGGTTTTCTTCATTTCTAAAAATACAAGACAACTACAGAGATTGATAGATTGATTTTAATGACACATCAACCCATCTAGGGTTATTTTATGCCAAAGGTTAGGGAACCACATTCATTGTATGCTCATATTTGCATTTTTTTGTGAAGTTGTTTCTCAAGAGGTTTTTTTTTGCATACAGTTTTAGGGAATACAAATAATCTCAAACGGATTTGGCTCAGAGACAGGACCCAAACAGGTACTACCACTGAAAGTCTGAGTGGACCTGAGAGTAATAGCAATGAACAGTGTACTCCTCACTTCCCAGATCTCCAAAATTGGAACCTCATCACTCAATGCAGTTTAATGTCATACCCAGGACATCTTCATCTCAGAAATTAAGACTAGTTCTTTTTTCTTACATACACACGCATACAATATATATATGTGTAAAAGAGAGAGAGAGAGAGAGAAATTTTTCTTATATATGCATACATATAGTTTTATGTACACAGAGATTTTTCTTATATTTTAGTTACACCCATACATGATAGATTATATATATATATATATATATAGAGGGAGAGAGAGAGAGAAATTTTTCTTATATATGCATACATATAGTTTTTCATACACAGAGATTTTTCTTATATTTTTGTTACACACACACGATAAATTTTATATATATATATATATATACACACAGATTTTTCTTATACACACATGTGTGTATATATGTATAGATAGACAGAGAGAGGGAGAGTAAGAGATTTTTCTTACATTATATATATATATATATATATATATATATATATATATATCAATAAAATGTAGATTTTACTTGAAAATTGTATTGAGCTATTTTCTTTATTTCTAAAAATACACGGCAACTACATAGATTCACAAGTTTTATACATATGTATAATGTAAAAAAAAAAAGTTATTTCCTCAAGCTGTTATAATACAATAATAACAAGCATATGGTAACAAAATGGAACCAGAGAGAATGCATGATTCAAGACACTGTTGGTCTCTCTCTTTATCTCAGTAGAGCCATTTGGTGTATGGTGGGGATGTCTCTAGGCAGAAACATTTGTCCAACAGGCACTCCAGCAGTGGTTAGAGGGAGGAGAAGGACAATATTCCTGTTCCTGTCTGTTTAATAACTCACTTTCCAACACAAACAGGAAACTTTAAGGGCAAACAGTCAAAAAAGAAAACAGAGATGATATTGAAATACACATGGCTGAGTGCTGTACTCATCATGAACTCTTCAAATAATATCATGTATGTATACTAGCTGAAGTATTTATCTACAATGAGACGAAGACTTGGATCAATTGATAAAAGCTGGTTATTTGACAATTTTTGTAGTCAATCAAAAATATAGACCAAATGGTTACAAATAGTAATTATAGGTTGATTGGTTAGTTGGTTTTATGGCATATCAACCCTTGTAGGTTATATAATGGTAAATCCTCTTTATTCATATATATTAAATATATGATCTGTTAATAAAAAAAATATCTGACGAACACCTACACACAACATACGGAAACACTGGACAACTGTTTCAACCTTATTATGTCTCATCAGCAGTGTATATGATGATCTCCACCACTGGAGATCGAAGTATATACTGCTGATGAGACCTAATAAGGTCAAAACAGCTGTCCAGTGTTTCCGTATGTTGTGCATCGGTGTTCACCGGATTTTCTGGTCATGGTAATTCAATTCATAATATAATTACTCTACTTAAAAAAGAAAATGTAGATCTGTAAATAAAAAGTTTGTAAATAACAACTTTAAACAAATCAAAGTTATTCATTTGCACACAGTTAAATGGTTTCAAGTATTGCTATGAAACACTAACAATTCAATTTTACATCAGTCATTTGTTTGAAGTTAAATGATTATACTTATGAGTTGTAAGAGAATAATTTGTAGGTAATTGTATTTTTAAATGAGTTAAACTAATTTGTTTACACATAATTAAGTATTGCTATTGTTTCTAAACAGTTAAATGGTTTCAAGTATTGTTATTTAATATTAATCATTCCATTTATTCATTCACACAATCAAATAGTTCCAAGTATCGCTATGTAAAACCAAAAATTCAATTTAGGCACACAGTTAAAGGGTTTCAAGTATAGCTATTCAACACTAATAATTCTATTTAACATTACTCATTTGTTTGCACACAGTTAAATACTTAAACAGTTCTATTTAATCCAATAAAGTTTGTAATGAGATTAGAAATTGAGGAAGCCTTGATTAATGGTTTTGAGTTAGTTGTAATAATAAAAGAAACTAAAAAATTACGATGAAAGAAATTACTGCTCTAAACGGCTCATTGGCCTAGTGGGTAGAGTGTTTGCCAATGGTCGGGGAGACCTGGTTTCAATCACAGGTCGTGTCATACCAAAGACTTAAAAAATGGTACTTGATACTTCCTTGCTTAACACTCAGCAATATAAGGTACGTATCAAGGGTAAAGTGGAGCAATCCAGGGAAAGGATTAATGCCCTCCCCTACACCTCAGTGTAGAAGCTATTGAGAAAGGAGCCTTCTGGTCACCCTCGACTACGGTCGTCAACTTTACTTTTACTAAGATTGGAATGTTTGGTAACATTTCTTGAAGTTCTTAAATATGTCAACCTTAACTTATAAATAAACAAAAGAGACTTTTTAGTTCCAGCTGGAAAATGCTTATATTTGTATTTGATTCAATGTGATTTCATTTTGTTATTATGAACCTGAATATCTGTAAAGTGGTGGTTAACGTGCTAATCCTGTAAATTGCGTGCCAATTTAATCCTTTAAGTTATTCATTAATCCAACAGGTGCTACCACTCTAGATCAGAGTGGACTTGGGAGTAATGATAGTAAAGGAGTATTCCACATTCTCCAAAGCTTTAGAACTATAGCCTCACTATCAGATGGTTTAATGTCATAACAGGACATTCGTTGGGAGTGTCTTATTCCTCTGCAGAGATGCACTCAGCGTAATCTACAGCCGCAGCTGACTGGGCTGTAATAATTATTGTTATAAAAGATAAAATCACTTAAAAGAAAAAATATTTACCAATTATATTTTTCATATCATCTTATGAAGTTAATATTATTTAGGGAAAAACTTCATAGAATTTTGTAGAGAAATCTTTTTCATTATTCAAGTGAGTGTTTCTAAAAAGATTTGTTCATGTTGTTACGCCTAACAAAACAAAAATGATATAGAATTATTTTACTTCCTTAGCTGGAAGAATCATCAACAAATCTATTAAGTAAAGTTTAATCAAATAAGAATCATTTTACAAAGACAAATAACTTCCGAATTTTTTTGTGATAAAACTTGAAAATATAAATTCTGTGTAATGAGTCGCACATTGTACTAATATGGCTTCCTTCTGATTATCGTTCATTGTTTGAAAATTCTCTCTTAATGGGGGCCCTTGTTCCCCATGAGGAACAAACAAAATTTTACCTTAAAACCTTACCCAGAACCTAATATGTATGCCTATCAAATTTGGCAACTCTATATCAAACCATTTTGTTATCTATAAAAAGTCAATTTTACCTTATTGGTCTGCTATTTTATTTGTCAAGGTTTCTTTCACTTTATTCAAATAATATAGAAATTTTATGAGATGCAGAAAGAATATAGAAAGGATTCAAGTTTTCTTCTCAAGTTTGACAGATTAATTTTAATGGCATGTTAACCTATCTAGGGTCATTTTATGCCTTTAAGTTAGGGAATCACATTTCATTGTACATTTATATTTACATTTTTGTGCAGTGGGTTTTTTAAAGAGTTTTTGCACACAGTAATATGATATCAAGTATTCCTATCCAATACAAATAATTTGTAAACTGTAATATGGCTTCACGTATTCCTATCTAATACTAATAATCATAATTTCAAGTAATTATTTCTATTTAATAACAGTCATTTGTTTGCATACACTTATATTGTTTTAAGTAGCTAATAATAATAGCTTCAAGCAACAATTCTTAATACAAATGATTTACCGTTACATGGCATCAAGTATTCTTATTGAATACTAATAATTTCTAAATGGACCTATTTGACCAATAGATGCAACCCTAACAAATACTACCAATCCGGGTCAAAGTGGACCTGGGAGTAATGGCAATGAAGGGGTACTTCATATTTTCCAGAACTGAAGCTTCACCATCTGATGTACTTCAGTATCATACCCAGGATACCATTGGGCTAGAGCTCTTACCCCCTCAGTAGTGGATACAGTCAGCATATTCTAAGCCCTGCAAACAGAGCAGCCAAAATTTAGGGAATTAAAATATCATCATCATCAAGTCATGCTGATAACACAGATTCCCTTGACTCTTTCTCACCATCCATCCCTAGTGGCCATCCCTCTTAGCAGGTCCTCTTACACAGCATCAAGTGTCTGTACAGAGCTGATGAATCAAAGTTTTTGCTGGTCAGCCAACACTAGTATGTCCATTTGTAGGAATTGAAAGGAGAACATTGCTAATGAGTTTGACTTGCTTCTCCAGCAGTGCCCAGCATGTCTTGGTCATCTTACTTGGATTGTTTGCGAGATGGGATGCAAGTGGCATCATCCTTGCATAGTTCCCATCTAGCTTTTTCTCTCAGCCTTTTGTTAAAATCTATGTGGTACAGCTATACAGCAGTACTGGCACAGTTACAGTTTAAAAGAGTTCCTATTCTATTTTATAAGAGAGATCAGATTTCCATATGACCTCCAGCTTGTTAATAGCAGTCCATGCCTTTTCTATGGATATACTGACATCACTTTCTGTAGAGGAGATATTGCAAATAAGGTATGTGTTGTACTCCCTACATAATGGATTCACCCTTCACCATAAATACCAGAGTTGATCCAAACCCACGTGACATAATCACGTGAGACACCACTAGTGTAGTGGACAATAGTCGCCACCCGACTGGACTCTCAGCTAACTACTGTCTAACCCAGTTCACTTGTATCTTGTTTCTGTTACTTGAATATATATGTTTTTCTATCTACCTTTTTATGTTCCCCATGTCTTTTTTTTACCAGCATCACAACAGTAAGTAAATTTGTCAACTAATTTCAGAGGCTTGCTGTTTAATTTAGAGATGGCTCCATATAATCTAAAACACCTTAACTTCATTTTATCTCAGTTCACAGCTGCCTGCTCCAGACTATGTAGCTGAGATTTAGCTTGGACCCCCTTTCTCAATCGAAGGCTCTTTACATTTAGGTAGTCACCATTCAACTGTGCCCTCATCTTTGGTGCTTTGCTGGTATTGTGTTGTTAGGGTTGATAGCATCTGTGTTCCTCATGACTACTCTTCCTTCTCTGCTAATGTTGTGTTTCTGATCTCAGAGGGTGAGAAGAAGGTCGCTGAATGAGGTTACTGAACTGATGAATAGAAAAATGGTTGGTGGTTACATCAAGAATAATTCTTCAACCAAAAGAAACAAAGTTCATACCAGTTATAAATGTATCAATTTTGTTATTTATATAATTTGGTTTATACAGTAGTTTCAACCCTTCCCATTCTCATCTTAGTCACATGACACTGAGGTATTCTGAGGCAGCTACAAAGTCACAGTTTCAGGTGGTTATTTCAGATGATATCAACTCAGCAGAAGAAGAAAAATGGAAAATACTGTTTTATATGCAATGGGGTGGGAATGAGTGAGTACAGAACTTAACAATTCTAGTTAATAATGAAATAATTCTTTACAATTTAAAGATCAGAGATTTGTTCCACCCCTTTGCAAAAACTCCTACTTATTCTGTATTTCACCCACCCCAATCCTCTTTCAGGGTGGACACATTTTATCATGAAAAATGCCAACATTAAAAAAAAAATATTTTTTCCAGGCTTGAAAATAACATTTCCCAGGCTATTTTTAATTTCCACTCAGTACCTGGCTAGTCAAATTATCTTATCTACTCTTCTGACCCCTCGGCTGAAATGATATAACCACAAATTTAACTTTCACCAAAACAATTGCAGAAATAATTGATTATCAAATTTTAATATTTCTCATATTTTCAAGCACTTGGGTACTTATTACTGATTCTTCAAATACACTGGTCTTTAAGAAAGGGTATTTTAACCCTTTTTGCTTTATCATTTTCCTTGCAATTCTTTTAATTAAACCCCTCAGACCCATAGCGTCACAGTTGAATTTGTGAGAAGCACTAGATCATCTGTGTAGTCTACATCCATGATAGTTTCTGTGGAATATTGTTCACTTCTTGCTTTTTTCTTACATTAGCTCTATCAACTTTCATTGTATATAATCAAGGCAGATTATGAATCAAAAATGGTGCCAATGTATCTCCTCGCAAGAATCCAGCAACAAAGTCAAAGAAATCAGATGAGTAAACCATTGCTTTCATGTCTTTGTAGAACATTATTATAATGACAACGGTTTCTTTGGGAAGACCATATGCTAGAACTATTTGCTCCAATTTTTCTCTGCGTATGGAGTCAAATGCCAAAGAGAAACAATATGCTAGAACTATTTGCTCCATCTTTCCTCTATGTATGAAGTCAAATGCCTTAGAGAAACCATATGCTAGAACTATTTGCTCCATCTTTCCTCTGTATATGGAGTCAAATGCCTAAGAGAAATCATAAATAAAAGTATTGTCTCAAAATTTTTTGCATGTACTCCTTTGAGAAATCAACAAATAGTCAGAATCTGACAAGTTGTGGATCAATTTCTCAGAAATCCATTCAGAATTTTCATAAGAATTTTCTTGATTTCAGATCAGATACAATTTAGAACCTGGGTATTATAAACCTTAGCAGCTATGGCTGTAAGAGTTAAACCTATATTTAACCAAAACTTTATTAAAATAACAACATAAACAATTTTAAACCAGATAAATTTTTCTACTGTAATTGCTACTAATGTAAGAATATCATTAACAATATCTACTTGGAATGAATGACTATTTACAAAATGGAAAAAAAAATTTAAATTGCATATCTAATTCACTGGCCCAGTGGGTAGAGTGTTCACCAATGGTCCAGGAGACCTGGGTTCAATCCCAGGTCGTGTCATACCAAAGACTTTAAAAATAGTACTTGATATCTCCTTGCTTAACACTCAGCAATATAAGGTATGTATCAAGGGTAAAGTGGAGCAATCCAGGGAAAGGAGTAGCGCTCCCTACACCTTGGTGTAGTAGCTATTGAAAAAGGAGCCTTCTGGTTGCTATCAACTATGGTTGCCGACTTTACTTTTACACACATTTGCCATCCTGTTCAAAACAAGATATTTTCTGGATTAATATAACTTTGGCTAAAGGCCAGATTAACAAAAAACTTAACAAAATTAACAAAAAAGAGGATTAAATTAGCACCCAATTTACAAGATTAGCATGTTAACCACCATTTTACAGAAGATGGATAAGTTAAAACCAAATCACATTGAATCAAATACAAATATAAGCATTTCCCAGCTGAAACTAAAAAGTCTCTTGTTTATTTACACATTAAACTTAGTAAATTTATGTTGACATGTTGATAGCATCATAAAAACTAGGACAACTTTTAGGAACTTCAATAAATGTTACCAAACTTTTAAATACTTAACTAATTATAAATTTGGACCAGTAATTTCTTTCATAATTTTTTAGTTTCTTTTATAATTACAACTAACTCAAAATGATTAATCAAGTATTCCTCAATTTCAGATCTCATTACAAGCTTATTCTTTATTATTTCTTGTCAGAGATTAATGGCCCAAATGAGATACAATTTAAAAAGGCAACTAAAAGTAAAGATGAAAGAAAATACGAGTCAAAAAGAATGCTTGACAATAGTAGCAGTAGTAGTAGTAGTATGAAAAATTATAAGTGTAAAAAGTAATAAGTATAATACAGAAAGATCAAGAATAGAGTAAAGGATAAGTTTAAAGATTTGATTTAGACTCCTGCAAACCAATAGCTTTTCATGGTTAGTCAGAGCAGTTAGTGTGCTTAACCAGGCCTCCTTCACACAAAGGGGATGTGATTTCAAATCTCACTAAGAGTTTATTCCTTATCATTTTCGATCATCACTGTTCATAAAATGACAACCTAAGTGAACTGTGATTTAAAAAAAGAATTGACTAAAAATGAAAGAAAATTAATGAGTGACAATGCTTGACCTTAAAATCAAAAAAGATAGAGAGTTAATTTGATACAATTAAACATCTAGACCAGGTGTGCCCGTACTTTTTCATTTTGCAAAATGATCACGTCAAAATGATTTACCTGTATTAAAAATGATAAATATATTTATATATGAAATGAGTATACTTTATATATATATATATATATATATATATATATATACACACACACATAATATATGTTCACACACCTTGGATCACAATATGAATCCTTATGATACAATACAATTGCATATATTTATGGTTACTACCTAACAGAGATGACTTACACTAAATGGAGTCAGCAAGTGTTGGATAGTCTAGACAGTAACTGCTGGTAACTAGCTTCAAGTAGGCTTCCAAATGATCATCATGATGGAATGGTACTTGGATTTAATAATCTTTATTTGGGAAAAGGCATAAATAAGTGGGATAGATGATAGGCTAACATCTAATTTTGTTTAACGGTATGCAATCTGTTCATACTACCTTTGCAATGTACTGGTCAATTAAAATCAACATACTGGTCACCTCTGTTTTACACTTAGGCAAAACGGTACTTGGACTTAAATAATTTTCGTTTGGTAAAAAGGCTGATTCATATAAATTAGTAAGACAGATAAGGAGGATAGATGATAGGTTAACATCTAAAACAAAATTTTCTTTGAATAGGTTGCTGTACTAACTTTGATTAACATATTGAACATCCCTGATCTAGACTGAAAATGACCTGGTATAAATTTTGTTCTTGTGTCTAATGGCTATCATGATTGACCAATTAATGGTTACAAAAACAAGCTTTTTACAAAAGACAAAAATTTGTTTAAAAGTTGAATTTGATTTTAATATAAAGACAGCCTTTTTTTTTATGAGAGAAGAAACAAAATTTCTCCTCAGTTTGGTTTAGTTTCTTTGTTTAATGGCATATCAACTTTTGTGGGTTATTTAATGCCAAAGCCATCTTTGAAGAAGAACATTAGTCATACTTTTTAACCCATACCTGCAGGGTATGAGGAAGTCCTTACCTTTCCCATGGGGCATTAGTCTAAAAGTGAATGTAATAGCATGACTGAAGTTCAAACTCACTACAATGTCATAAACAAGCTCGTTAGCCATTACACCATGGACACTCCCTCTCCTTAAAGTACCAGTTACTTATTTTTATTCATCTAATTTCTCTACTATAAAAATATCCCAGTGAAATTGTTTTTAAAGTCCTGATTGCTAGCAGGTAACTAGTTTCAGTAAGTGGATAGGATTTGGATAGAAAAAAAAAAAGGATCAAAAAGAGCAGAAAATGGATTTTGATAATTTTATCTCTTCAACTGAAGAGTGATAGAGATATAAGTTAGGATAGCATAAACAATGCTGCGTCAGTTTCTCACCACTGCAATTATTACATCAAGTCTGATAATTGCATAGGTGAGAAACTGACAGTCATCAAGCATCATTGACTGTGTGTCTATGCTATTCTAACTTAGATCTACATATGCTCTATCACTGATATTGAGCACTCTTTATTTATGAATATAACAAGTAAGTAAAGTTGGCAACCTTAGTCGAGAGTAACTTGAAGACTCCCTTTTCAATAGCTACTACAACGAGGTGTAGGGGAGGGTGCTACTCCTTTGCCCGGATTGCTCCACTTTACCCTTGATCCATACCTTATAATGCTGAGTGTTAAGCAAGGCAGCATCAAGTACCATTTTTAGAGTCTTTGGTATGACTTGACCTGGGATTGAACCCCGGCCAGCAAACAACATAATATTAAATTATTATTATTATTATTATATATCCCCAGCGCCTCCACTATGGGCAGGAAGTGACACAAGATAAATTTTTAAGAGGATTAAAGTTAGTTTGAATTCAGAGTTTTCCTTCTCCTAGACTAGCTGCCTAACCAAAACTAAAGATGTCAGATTACCCTACTGTTTACACATAGCTGAGAGGTGAACAGATAGATATATGCCTTTCTCAAAGGCAACTACACCTAGGGTTCAGGAATGGGGAGTACGTATTGGCCCAACCCTTTCATTATGGGCAGGATGTGACACAAAGTCAATTCTAAGCAGAATAAAACTGTTTTGAATTCAGAATTTTCCTTTTTCTGGATCGGTTATCAATCCAGTCTGCTCTAATATTAACTCATAGGTAAGGAGAAAACAGATGGATATATGTCTTTCTCAAGGGCATTAGCACAAAGTAAAAAGCAAACAGCCTCATCTAGGTTTTGAACTCTGATTGCTGATTTCATTTCCAACTCTGATAACCTTTATGATAAGTGTGATACAATGTGACTTGTATATTCATGTAAAACGAGAAATGTTCATGACATCAAAATTAGTTCAAAACAGACTCACAATTTCTAAAAATCCAAATTTTGTGCCCCATGGAAAAAAAAAAAAAAAAAAAAAAAAAAGGAGAGAGTGATTGGAGGAAGAAAAAAAAGGTGAATGAATCTCTGAAAAAATCATTACTTACCAGAATCAGAAGAAGTTGTAAACTTATTTAAAGCATGTGTATTCCACATCAGTAAAAGCAATGGAGTGAACAGAGGCCTATCCTGCCTCCTCTGTCAAGTTGGCAGATAGGAATATATAAGAATGAAAAATCACCAACCCCCACATTTCCTTCCTTAGAGACAGAAATCATTAAGCAAGCACTGACCCATCTGACACCAAAGAAAACACCTGGAACAACTCAACAAAAAGCACACTAACTTGAACTTTGAGAAAAAAAAGCAGGGGTATTCATAAAAACTTTCTGAACCTAAATAAGGAAATAATACAAACAGCACTTCCCTTTTCTTTTTCCTTTTCTCCCTTCACTAGAAGAAGGAATTCAAACAATCAAACAGAAGACTTTTCCGTGCCCATAAGGTAGATTCACTAAAGCCTAGGAATCTAAAAGACAAAGTCTATGGCTGAAATTGCTCAATTGGAGTTTTAAACATGATTTTTTTTCAACTTTACAAATTTGTTGCCTTTCAGTAATAACATAAACTATAACAACTTTCAAACCAAAATGCTCTTCAGCAGGATAATCCACACAGAAAATAAACTTCAGGTCTGTTAGGTTGGTTAATTTTAATGGCTTGTTAACTTGTCTAGGGTAATCTTATGTCTAGAAGTTAGGGAATTGTGTTCATTATACATTTGTATTTTTGTGTAATTGTTTAAGGTTTTTGCACAGTTATATAACATCAAGTATTCCTCTATAATCTAGATAATTGGCACACAGTTTTATGATTTCAATTATTCTTACCTAATACTAGCAGAGGGAGGTGTCCTCATGATGTAATGGTTAAAGCAATGGACTGTGGAACCATAGTAAGCGAGTTCAAACTCCAGTCACACTATTACGTTCACTTTCGGGCAAATACTCTTGGGAAAGGTATGAACCCCCTTATCCTCCCAGCTATGGGTCAAATAGTACCACTTCTAGAAGAATAGCTCTGGCATTAAATAACCTACAAAGGTTGATATGCCATTAAACAAAGAACCTAAACCTATACCTAATACTAATAAGTATATTGTTTCAAGTAATTATTTCTATTTTATAATAATCATTTGTTTGTACACAGATGATTTCATATAACTACTAATGGCTTAAAGTAATTATTTCTGTTCAATAACAGTGATTTCTTTGAACACAATCATATGGTTCCAAATAACCAATAATAATTCTTAGTAAACAATTATAACTTTAAAAGACTGTTCTTAATACAAATGATTTACAGTTATATGGTTTTAAGTATCCCTATCAAATATAGATTTGCTCCTTTAGATGGGATCCTAAAAAATACTACCACCCCAGGTCAAAATGGAGCTGGTTGTAATGGCATTGAAGGGGTACTCCACACTGTCCAGAACTAGAGCTTCACCATCAGTTGAAGCTTAGTGTCACACCTGCCTCACTCCCCTTAAAAAAAAATAAAAAATGGTGTCTTGCCCCTCTGCAGAGAATACAATCAGTATATTCTAATTCACACTAACAGAGTAATCATATACAAAAGGTTATACATCAAAACTTATAGCTGAAAACCTGCTTTACAGACAGGCAGGATTTTAAGCAACCATGAATTTATCCCACTTTTAAAGTATAAAATATCTGTTCATCTCGTCATGAAACTGGATACAACAAAATAAAGGTGGCAATCTGATTGCCAGAGATTCTGACCAATGTACCAAAGATAAAAAGTGTGTGTGAGGGAGTCAGGATAGTCAGTTGACAGCATGAGTGTATAAGGACTGGGCCTATTTCGGGCTTTACACATGCAGAAGTACATGGTAACCCCTTTAATAAAAATTGCATCTAGGGGTCAGGAAGGGGAAGTACATATTCACCCAAATCCTCCACCATGAGCAGGATGTGACACAAGGTCAATTTTTAAGTAGAGTAAAGCTGTTTTGAATTCAGAGTTTTCTTATTCCTGCACGGGTTACCAACCCAAGGCTACAGAACCTAGTCCGCTCTACTATCTTTCCATAACTAGAGAGGGAACAGAAGGATTAATGCTTTCTCAAAGGCATTAGCAAGAAGTGAAATACAAACAGCCTCATCCAGGATTTTGATCTTGGGCCATCAATTTCATTTCCTACAATGGTAGCTATTACACTAAGAGCACTTTAGTGGGAGAAGGGGTTTAATTGAATACCAACATTCAGACCTGATTTATAATCAAAACTCCTTAATATAAAATGTGTTATATACCAACATTGTGAAGAGATGTATAATTGATAACAGCAATTAAAGTTGATGATGATGATGATAAAACAATTTTATCATAAGTCATTGATTTAATTTTGCTCTCTCCTTCCACAAAAAAATGAGTTCAACCCAATTAATAAAAAGGTGCAGTTTTAATTTTCACAAAAAGTAGAGAATCCGAGACTCCTCTTGAAGAAAAAAGGAAAAATTATGTGTGACACATTGAACAAGTCTTAAATTAAATCAGCAAAGAGACAGCTTCATTATATTGTTGTTGCAATCAAGAAGTAAGGGGGAAAGTAATATCAACATTGTTGAAAATTGAAATTTAGATTAAGAAATGGATCTAAAGGTAAACTGTAATAAAAAAAAAATTAAAGTAAAAACAAAACAAAACTAAAAAAAAAAAAACCCAAAAAACAGTGACTCTGCTCACAAAGAGATTTCAAAAGGAAATTCAAAATTATCTGTGAAGATGATATCGGTTCCTAAAGTCATGCTAATTTTCTTTCCTTTTAGCTTTTAAATAATTTCCTTGATTTTTTACATTTATTCAGGAGTTAATGAAGCATTAAGCATCATTTTTTTTTTACTCTTTGAAGAAAACTTGATTGCATAAAATATTAATAAAAATTAATAAAACAAAACAGTTTTCGATAATTTAATGTACAAAATATCTAAAGAGTTTATTTATCTTTCAATTAAATGGTGATAAAAATGCTTTATTCCCAAAACTATTGCAAGGTGTATTAATTTTCATGAACTGCTACAGAAGAGAAAATCAATTTTCTGAACTGAGATTATTTTCTTTCTCAAATTTGTAAGCATTCTTTTTTTTTCTTTTTTTAAATCATGCATTTTAAAAGAGTTAATTTTTTTATTCCTTAAAAGTAATCCTGGCTCTCTCAATAATAAGGGGGCTTTATCTTTTGATGTTAATCTAATTTTGTATATTATTTACACATTGTCTTTTTCTTTACGGAAGTGCAGAAAGAATCTTTAAAAAAATTTGACAAAACTAATTAAACTAAAGGTATTTAAAAGCTAAAAACAATACAACCAGTTCTTAATTGAATTTCCTTTTACACTGTACATCAAAAGAAGAACAATTCTATGCAAAGAATGGATATAATCAATAAAGAAATTGTGGTTTAAAACCATTTTTTTAAATAAGTGGACCAAACTAATTCTAATAAACAATTTTTTTAAAAAACAAACAAAATCAACACAATATTAAAAAAGAAAGTGGAGGTTTAGCTCAATGTTATACATGTGACATTAACACAAGTCTTCCAAAATAACTCAATAAAATTTGTACAGAAAATATAGCAATGTTATTGTAACTTTAAAAACACCCTTTTATAGAAGCCTTAAGTAGTATAGCTCTGAATCATGGATATCACAACAGATCACATTGAAACTGATGAAGGATATTTTCATGAACAATTAAAAGGAAAATTTCATGATAAAAGTTTGTCAATAAAGAATAAAAACAATGTTTTAAATACAAAATATGTGAATGTATTATCATCAAAAACATTATTCTCAGAGACTTTTAGGTTGATTTTATTTAGTGCAAGGATATATATATATATATATATATATATATATATATATATATATATATATATATATATATATATATAGTACAAGATTGTTTTGTTGAATACTGTAACATATGCTGTATACTTCTCATAGACCCAACCAGGAACATAATCAAAGATAATGAACAAACTTCAGTGAATGAAATGAAACACACTTCTTTATAAAAATAAATCTCTCTCATTTTATTCTCGAAAGGGGCACACAGTTTGTTGTAAGTTTGAGAGATAGATGGAGAGACATATACTCAGAGAGGGAACTTCTTCTTGCCCCATATCTTCTTCCTGGAGCCAGGGGGGTGCCAACGCTTGCACCCACTTGCAAGCCGTATTGTCAGAGACGACACTAACCCTCTGATTGGCTGCATATTCCTGGCTCAACTCTCGATTCTGACTGGACTGTCTAAATTTGACCATGTGGTTCTCATATCACATGGTCTCCTTCCGGTTACACACCTGCATATGGGGTAACAAGAAACAAACCCAAAATCCATATCAACAGTCATTATATAACAAGATTGGAAATTGTTTTATTGCATATTGTAACATATTGGAAAATGTAAATATTGCAAAAATATTTTGGAATTTTTAAAATAGTAAGATTGGCATTTCATTCATTATGTTTTATAGTGCTATAATAAATTTTTATGATTAAATTACATGAGATCACATGAAAAATAGATTACAAGACTCATATGTTAAAATATTCAAATAAGAAAATATAAATCTCATACATCATGCTGTTATTTTTTTTATAGCATGAGTACATTACTAATTTCATTATCACTGATATTGGAAAGTAAAAAAAAAAACTTTTTAAAATCAATTTTTAGAGACAAAACTTGTGAAACTCAAGTCAATAATAGGATTTAAACAAATCAGTTGAAATAGATTTCCATGTATGAAATATTTATTTATCATATCAAGAATATAAATAAGAATATTTTTGTTACTCATTGCTATTAATAATGACAGATTATATGGTTACTTTGTTTTAAGACAGAATGTTGGTAGAAGATTGGTTATTTAATGCCAAATCCTCTTTATACATATACATTGAATATGTATATATAACTTGTAAACACATTTTGTAGAAAACATTCTTAAATGCACCTAGGTTCTTTTTTTACACAGAGTTAAACTGTGCATAAAAAAAAAGATTTTTAAAAAATACTGCTTTATAACAGTCAGAATTTAACATCAGTCATCTGTTTGCACACACAGTTTGTTTTATTTGACCCATAGATAGGACCCTATCAAGTGCTACCACTCCAGGTCAGAGTAGACTTGGGAGCAATGGCAATGAAGAGGTACTCCACATTCCCCAAATCTTCAAGGCAGGAGCCTGGTCATCAGATGACTTACTGTCATATCCAGGACTCTCATTGAAGGAGAGGGAGTTTTACTCCCGGCAGAGATGCAGTCAGTGTCTTCTACAGCCCGAGCTCACTTGTCTGATTGGTAGAAGGATAAATAGCAAACAAAATCTACAAGATTAACTTGGAAAACATTCTTCCATATTAGTTTCTTTTCACACAAAAACTACCAACAACTAACAATTAAACTGTACTTACATTTAAACTGCGTGCTTATGCTAAACTGAATTGTTTGAAATGAAGCGGTTTTTGATATTGAAACTGTACTTACACTAAACTGAATTGTTTAATATAGAACTGTTTTCACATTTAACTTTGTGTAAACAAAATCTGTACTTATACTCAGCTGAATTAGAACTATTTGAATAAACTGAATAGTTTGAAATAGAAATGTTTTTGACAATTAAACTGTGTACTCATGCTAAACTGAATTGTTTGAAATAGAACTGATTATCTGTTTAAAAATGGATTTGGCGTTAAATAACCTGCAAAGGTTGATATGCCATAAAACCCAACTAAAACTGCCAACAGTAACTCAAGTCCTTATCTAAGGATATAAAGACAGTTAAATCCTAAAAGCAATTTAACACTTGCAAAATAACTGTTGAAAGAATTTTTGATGAAGAAGTATGTCATCACTTGATTACCTTACAAAATTTCCCTCAATTTTTCATTTAATATAAACTACTTTGTTTTGTTTTTTTATGTTTGTTTTTAATTTGTAATTCAGATTAATTATATATTTCATAATTTAATCTAAATCAATTAAAGGAAGATAATCCCCATCCCAAGTTTCCATTTGTTCTCTACTATAAAATTTTGTACACATAAAAAAGTTAGACCAGTTATTTGTGAAATTTCAAAAGGAAAACGATTGATAGGTCAAAAATGAGCAACAAAAAGTTAAGGTTTTTATTTGACCTCTGAAATAAAAAAAAATACAGTATTGGACAAAAAACAAAACAGACAGCAGACATAATTTTTTTATCAAGACAATTGATAACAAGTGATGTAGTTTATGATTACTTAATATTTGTTAGGTTATCCATTAGCAAAGAACTAATCACAAATTAGGATATCAAATCAAGGTAAAGGAAATTCTAAGAAATTTCCTTTTTTTTGGTATTTCTGAGAATTTTCTTCTTTCGAAAATTATGACTTTTCATTATAACTAAGAGATCTTTAAGGAAAATGATCACTTCCTATGTGCATCTAAGTCATTTGAGTTTGATTAAAATCTGAAGTAATAATAATAGTGATTCAGGTTTTTCAATTTTTTTTTTTGTTCAATACTGTATATAAAATAAGTTTTAGATCACAGACAAAAAACAAATGTTAGAATACACATGGCATTTTATATATATATATATGTATGTATGTATGTATGTATGTATGTATGTATGTACATACATACACACACATAATTCCTCAACCTTTTTCTGATGCCATTACAGAACTTGAGTCTTCCCTAAGGTATGGTCCTTAACCTGCAACGCTGACCCATGATTTATTGGCAGAGAATATGTATATATAATGAGTAAGTATCAAATGGTAGTTTAATGGTTTGCAAGCTTTTATGAAGAAAAAAAAACAACCCCAAATATATTCCTCCATAAAATGAAGTTTACCAAAACAAACCTTTGGACTTTTTAATTCTTTTTCTGTGTAACACTTTTGGCAACAAATGGCTGGATTGCACTTTTGACCATAAAATAAAAAAAGCTAGCAAATGAAAAAATTTTTGGAGTTTCACAATTATAATACAACAATACAATATTGGTATCAAGAGGTATATCACATGAGAGTGTTTATAGGAGAATTTTTTTATTCTTTGATACTTCTAAAATTGACTGTTATACTAAAGTTTTAAAAGTAATAAAGTTTGTGCTTTTTCTTTTAATTTTCAGGCTGGGATATATCAAACAAGAAGCACTTTCAGCAGGTATATCACAAAAGATTCCAAACTTTTAAATAATATGGACTAAAGTTGCCTCTTGCTTTCATGAATTAAGTCTATTTGTGCAACTAGAGTTGTTCTCTGCACCAAAAAGATTAAAAAAAGAATTAAAAGACACTCTTACCTTCAAACTGTTTTAAAGTTCTTTGACCATTTTGCTGTTTATAATTTCATTTCTACAACTTGATTCATTCCAAGAGTTATGCATGAAAGATTAACTTTTAAGTTTTTATATAACTGTCATGTCAACACAACTTTCTCATTATTAATATATTTAAGTGCTTAAATTTTTTACAGTAAGATTAGTTCCCCTATATATATATATATATATACACACACACAACAAAATAATATATAATACATGATAATTTTTTTTTTTCAAAACCTGTGGGGTTTTATGCTATCAATGTTTACTGACCCTTATTTAAAATGTCAGTTAGACATTGTGAATATTATACAATACATAAACATGAGTTTTGTTTACTTGAAGGTTGGATTTGACAACCAACCAACATGTCCAACAATTAATTATGCAATCGACTCTGTCAAATATTTCTAAAAATGCCACATCAGGAAACAGCCTTGTCATTTCTTTTGGAGATTTTCTGTTTCAGGAAAGGGTTTTCAACAAGACCTTTTGGCAGTTTCCGTTATTAACTATAGTGCTCAGGATGGCAAATAAAAGATGAATTTGAGGAGCGTACTACTCTTACATCTTCATTTCTTTTGTCTATACCAGGTCTTCTCAAACATTTTTTTTACTTCATATGTGCCCTTGCATTTAAATTTAATTTCCATTCCCTCCTAAATAATTAATTGAATATTAAATTAGAGACAATAACAAATCTACCAGTGTTTAATATAATTTATAAGAGAAAAGAATCAAGAAACTATATATGCAAACATGTCTTTAATTTTCATCATTAAGGGTTTTCGGACTATTGTCTTCATCTTTATTGTTAGTGTTATTTCCCCAACGTTTCAGCCTATATGTCCTCCAGCCTTCTTCAGGTGTTTGTCGAACTCAGGAACCTTCACAGAACTTTGAACTACATCCTTTATTGAATTACGTGAAGGTTTCTAAGTTCGACAAACACCTGAAGAAAACCAGAGGACATATCGGCCAAAACATTGTGGAAATAACAATAAAAATGAAGACAATAGTCTGAAAACCCTTAATAATGAAAATCACCAAGCTTCGTCTCAGAAATTTAGACAACTAATGTCTTTAATTCTTTTTTTACTGAATGCACCCACCTTTTATCTAAATTTCATTTCCATTACCCCTAAATAATTAATTGAATATTAAATTAAAGACTACAATAAATTTACCAGTGTTTAATAGAATTTACATGAGAAAAGAATCAAGAAACTATAAATGCACTTTTGATTCTTAAATTATTTTTTTTAATAAGAAGGAATGGGTTTAGTGGACACTGACTGGGGAGATCATAAATATTAGGTTTGTGAATTTGAACCACAATTCATCACATTCTATGTTCAAAGTGTTTCTCTATTTAGTAAATAATGCACATGGCTAAACCCAGATTTCACCATGTACAAACTTGAAAAAGCTAATAAAATGGGTTCAACAATTGCACATAGCTTGGGATAAATTTCAACCAATATAACCTTTGGTTTTCCTTAGGCAGATATATTTAGTCTTGAGAACTCACTCTGCACATTCGTTCTTTTTCATTTCTTTAATCAGAACCAGATAATCAAATAAAATCACAGGACTGAAAATTAAAGTCTGCTTTAAGGTACTTGGGAGTTGAAAAGTTCATAGCCAGACCAAGATACACTCATGGAATTGGACCAAATGAGGTTTATTTTTCAACATAGACCTCCTTGCAGTCCACACACTTCTTCCATTGTTGTTGCAGTGCTTAGATCCCATAATAAAATAGTTATCAACAGCAGATATAAGGTCAGCCTATGAATTTTTCAGCCCACTCTTTCTCACAAACACAAACTTCCATGTTTTTGATAGACAAGTCATATTCTAATTGGGGAGACCAAAAAGTATTAAAAGTCCCTCATGCCTGAGTGGCTAACATGATGGACTGCAATATCGTAAAAAGCAAATTCAAACTCCAGACATGATTATGTTCACTTTTGGATGAATACCCTTTGAAAAGATATCAACTCCCTTAGCTCCCAAAACTATACATTAAATAATACTAATACTGTCTTTCTATGAAGATGCCTTTGATATTAAATAACCCACAAAGGTTGATATGGCATTAGATAAAGAAACAAACTAAAAAGTATAAAAAACAATAAGATTAAGACTCTCTCTCTCTCTCTCTCTATATATATATATATATATATATATATATATATATATGTGTGTGTGTGTGTGTGTGTGTGTGTCTGGGATAATGAGTTTAGATTAGTTTCTAAATAGCTACTATTGGCCTTCTCAGATGTCAAGTTTTAAAGTACTTTTGTTTATCAAATGTCTATTAGATACAAACAGAAAGATTTGAGAAAAAAAGTTCCTTTTTGTGTGTGTCTATGAAGAGGGGAGAAATGAATTATATATATATATATATATATATATACACACACACAGATATAGACAGATATATATATATATATATATATATATATATAGAAAGAGAGAGAGAGTGATGACTTTTGATGCCAGATATTCTAATGATCAGTTATTCCCAGTGCAATTTTCCCTGGAAGAATCAAACAATTGTTAAAACTTCTAAATCACCTCAAAATGCTATGAACCAGTGAGAAATAGATCTGCAAACAGAATGTACTATAAAATTTGTATATGACACAATGATGGGAATTCAACTATAGTCAAACATGTAAGTGAAAAAGATTATAATATATTATAATAGAAGATATATATATATATGTGTGTGTGTGTGTGTGAGGAAGAGAGAAATAACTGGTGGTTTGCAACTCACACATAATTCTTTTCATATATTTTTAAATGACAAATACAATGAATCTTAATTGCTCAGTAAATACTTTTGTGTCAAATTTTTGTGGCTAATCTTATGGGAGATTCTGTTTGAATACAAATTGCCCTAAAAAGGAGGAATATTTGTGTCAGCAATTTCAATTTTGATTAACTAGAAAATCTGCCTTCAGAATCATTTTCACCTCATAACACATTTATAGGCACAAGATTTTCATCTTTTTCAATTAAAACTCTTTGAAAGCTTCTCCCACCCTTTTTCCAAACTTTCTCGTTTTTAAATAACTATTCATTTAAAAAGAAGCCCTTCTCATCCTGTTTTTCATCTAGAATATTGAAATTGACCTTACTCTTGCTTCCATCCGTAAAACATTTAAAACTGCCCTCCTCTTTCCTATCAAATGAGATTATTGAAAACTGAATCCCTCATGCACACAAACTTCCTCATATTTAAACTACTCTCTATAATGTAATTTTCGTCTCCTCAACAAATTGAAAGCCACCTCTTCTTCAGTATCTTCAAGATGTATTCTTCCTTCTCCACTGTATATTTTGGATTAGCCTTGCTGCCCTTCCATAAAGATGAACACTTGTCAGTCAATAATTGGTAATTGCACAGTCAACCAAGAGACATGATTTTTCTTTCTTTCTCCTTCTTCGTGTGTGTGTGTGTGTGTGGCTTCACTTGCTATTTCTTTTATTGGGGGATTAAAACTTAGAAGAGATAAAGTGTGAGGAAGAGGAATAAATCTAAGCAGATGTGAGGTCGGGATTGCTCCCCCCCCCCAGAAGAATGCTCCATAAAAACTATTCTAAAACCTGTTTCCTAATCATCTTTGGGTGAACAGAAATTTGGGAGACAAAAAAAAAAGTAGGTGGTGGAAGTGATTGCTACATTACTATTGGTGTTTATAATTTATCATTGCCTGCCAGAAGATAATTGATATTCCAGCTCCAACATTCTGTGAATTTAATGCCAGTGATTTTCTTATCCCAGATGAGTCAGGGTTAAGATCAGTCTATCTCAATATGGTATTGATATATTTTTATATTATTTACAAAGCTTGGAACAAAGCTACAATTATGAAGCACCTAGTGTGAATCAAATTCACTACTCAGCAAAAATTGATCTGCATGATCAGCTTACTAACCATGGCATTGCAACGTGCCCTATTATTCACTAAACTTAGCCATGGTACAAGGCCACAATTACAAGGCACCCAATGTAGCTCTATATCAAACTAGTTGGCTGTCTATAGAAGACAGACAAACAAACTCTTCCCAATCCTTAATATAGATTTATTGCAATCAGGATGCATTGCAAATTTGCTAGTTTTACATCAAACTGGAAAGACAAACATTCATACAAATCATTTATACAATTCAGTTTCTTTATTTAATGTCATATCAACTTTTTGGGGTTATTTAATGCCAAAGCCATCCTTGTAAAACAGTAATAGTACAATTTAACTCAAAGCTGGAAGTGGAAATAAGGAGGTTCACACCTTTTCTAAAGGTATTAATTCAAAAGTGAATGTAATAGTTCAACTGAACGTCAAACTCACTGACTATGATGTCACAGTCCAGTATATTAGTCACTATACCATCATCTAAAGGTTTCTTGTCCAGTTTGAAATCCGTTTTCTCCAATTTAAACATTTTTGTACAAAACATTCTCACAAATCCAAGTTTAATGTATTTTTGAATAATTTAAATCTGATTTTATTAAGATTTTAAGAATAAAATAAATGACCTCAAGTAAACTCATTTGAAGATTATTTCCTCATTAAACATGAACTCTAAAGAAACAAGTAAAAAGAAAAGGAAAATTCTTTCATTTCGATTCGTCATCAACTACTTTTGTTATTGATAGGGATTATGTCTCAACAAGTGACATATTAATTAATAACATCTGATTTAATCAAACAAGTAATGCAATATAAATAATCAATAGAAGCATCTGATGTTGACACATTGGAAAAATGAAATAATCATCAAAGGATTTGTACGTAGTTAAAAAAAACAAACAAACTAGTATTATTGAAAGAAAGGAGGTGCCCGTGGTGTAATGGTTATTGTCATAGGAAATGCACACAGCAACATGAGTTCAAATTCTGGACGAGACTGATTGCATTTCACATAGCACTAATGCCCTTGGGAAAAGTATGAAACCAATAATTCTCCCTCCAGCTATGGCTAAATAGTAGGGCAGACTGGGTTCTTCAGCCTTGGTGAGGCAACTAGTCTAGAAGGAATATTCTGAATTCAAACCGATTAAACGCCACTTGGTGTCATATTCTGCCCGAGCAGAGGGGTTGGTAAATATGGTTAGAACTAATATATTATCATATAAGATAAAATAGAAAGTCTTCATAGCTGTAGCTGTATTAGTACTATAATATAACAAAATACTTGAAGAAAAAGCTAGATGGAAGTCATACAAGGATATTGCATGCTGTTCTGAACAAATCCTGGAAGTAGGATCCTTCAAAACGGCAGCTGTACGGCCACTTACCTCCCATTTTGTAAGACATCTAAGTATGAACAAGACCTGATGGTTACTGTTTGAGAAGTAAGGATGAACTCAGAAGCGACATTCTCCCATGGATGACTAGTGTTGGCAAACTAGCAAAAACTTGCATTAACTAGTTCTATACAAACACTGGATGCCGTCTAGAAAACCTGTGCTGTTGGTACACCTTGTTGATGAGTACTGGTAGTTTGCTTGTTGACTGGAGACTAAATTCTGAATCACAGCATCCTCCATATACAGAACATGGAATTCCATAATCGAAGTAAAGCTGTGCTTTTTATTCTCTTTTATGATGGTGTACTTCAACTATACAGGTCCATTTAGCTATGAAGGTTGTAGTGCTTGCCAGCAAATATGATGAGAAGCTAGGACTTCTACATTGTTTAGATTGTCTTGTATTGCTTAAAGATGTCATTAATAAATTCTTTGAAATAACTCCTGGCCTTCAGCCAGTTCTCCATAAAGCAGCTATCTTAGAATGCAGTTCTCTGGAATCCAGATGTCATAGCCAACCCAGCACAGTTGCCACAGAACAATAATAGACTTAAATGTTAAGGCAATTAGTCTGTTGCAGGATCATGGCAAAAGAAATGTAGTCACACCAGGTTATATCAAATAGCCAATAAAACCAGTGTATATAGAAGGTACAAATAAAACCAGTGTATATAGAAGGCTTCTAGTGATAACTTCGTAAAAAATAAAAGAAAAAGAGTTTAAGGAAGTGACACTTAAGAGATTTCACATTAAACATTTTTGTTTTTTGTCAAGAAGCAATAGAAGCTATGTAATTATTTACATCTCCAGCTTGGAAAATGACCTACAAACCTAATTAGTAATGCTTAATTAAATGAATTTTAGTATCTTTTAAATTTAGAAATTTAAATTCTGTAAAATTAGTCTATGGTTTCTTGCTGATCATTTTTGTTTTTCTTTAGATGGTTGGTTGGTTGATTGGGTTTTATGGCATATCAACCTTTGCAGGTTATTTAATGCCAAATCCATTTTTATTTATTTTTGTCAAAACAGTTCTATAAATAACAATTCAATTTAGTGTAAATACAGTTTCAATGTCAAAAAACAGTTCTATTCAGTTTAGCATAAGCATGCAGTTTAAATGTAAGTACAGTTTAATTGTCAAAAACAGTTCTATTTCAAGTTATTCAGTTTAATCAAACAATTCAGTTTAGCATAAGTATGCCGTTAGTTCTATTTAACCCATAGATAGGGCCCTATCAGGTGCTACCACTCCAAGTCAGAGTGGACCTGGGAGCAATGGCAATGAAGGGGTGCTCCGTATTCCTCAAGGCTCCAGCATTACTGGGACCTCCCCATCAGACTGTTTAGTGTCATATCCAGGATACTCATTTTGGGGGGGGGGTCTTACCCCTCTACAGAGTTGCAGTCGGTGTATTCTATAGCCCCAGCCGACTCTCAATGATAGATCCTTTCCTCCACGAGAAACAATTTTTTTTGTTAAAAACCTTCCACTGTATTCAATTAGTATTGCACCAAATCTGGTAGCTCAATATCAAACTATTTGGTTGTCTAAAGAGGACAGACAAACAAACTCTTCCCAATTATTGATATAGATTTATTGCAAAAATATTTTACTATGAGAATGCAATGCAAATTTGCTAGTTCAACCTCAAAAACTGGAAAAACAAACATTCATACATATCATTTCAATGTATTAAAAGTTTCTTGTCCTCGTTGGAAATTTGTTTTTCTCATATGTAAATATGTTTGTACTGACTCTTTTCATAAATCCAAGTTTATAGTATAAATAAAAGGCTTCTAAGCTTTTTATGTTATACAGGATTCTAAATCATAGAGAAAAGTGACTAATGAGGCTGCTGTTTACACAGATTTTTGTACTAATAGTTTTATAGATATCATCATGAACAAGTCATGTAGACAGCATGGATTTCCTTGGCTCTCTCTCTCTCCATCCATCCCTCCCTCCCAGCAGGTCTTTTAAACTACATCCTGTGTCTACACACAACTGATATAAATAAATTTTTGCTGGTGAGCCAACATTGGCATGTCCATGTGTAGGGGTCCATAGAAGAACATCACACACACACACACACATTATATATAATGATAATAAATAAATATATATATCTAATCCATGGAAAATATATATCTATCTAATATATATTTATTATCATTATTATTCTATAATAGCTCTATCCTAGATATTGAGCACTCTCCATATTATATAGCACCTGGCTTGACACACAACCACAAAGTGATTTACACTCTTATAATATATATATATATATATATATATATATATATATATATATATATATGAAGCTACAAAGAAGCTTACATAATATTAAATGAGAATTTCTTGAATATTGATAATGATGCAAATAAAACTATGCAATATAAAAAAAATGGTGGGATTGAATTTGTTAAACCGCAATAACATAAATGAGCAAATATCATCCTGTTAATTTTTCTACTTTTCCTTTAAATCTGGAAAACCAATAAATTTTTTCAGCCAAGTCCAAAATAAACAATTCCATATAATGCATTAATTTAGTAAAAAAAATATAGAAAAAGTCATCTCACCAATTTCTGTATAGGCATGCTGAGTTACTTACCTGAAAAATAAATAAATGAATAAATTTTTAAATATAATCTTCAAATTAGCAATAAAATTGACATATATTAAACTCAATGTCAAATCAGATAATATTTATATTATAATTATAAATATATAAATAAAATACATTCAAGCAAAGTACTCTATAATTAACACTGAATAATTATTCACTTGAAAAATTAGTGATCAGGGTGAGCACAGATGCAGACCCCACACGCACAGACATTAAGTTGCAAACTGGATTCTAATTTTTTTTCTAAGAACATTTTAATGATATTGCAGGAAAAAAATACTACCTCTTAAAACAATGTGCCATTTCTTTTATTACAATAAAATACAAAGATCTTATAATAACAGAGTTTATTATTTTTCTAATCTGAAGGTTTAAATGTTTCAAAGCAAAAATTAAAACACAAGAACAATCAACATCAATAAGAGCATTTAATATATTAAGACAGAGTAAAAATTTTCTATACAAGTCATTTTACGTTTGATGCTCTTGGTATTTCAAAAGATTTTTTTATAAATGAACAATAAAAACTAGACAGACACCAACAATGATATTTTCAGTAATAAAACTAGTTTTATTCTCTCCCTGAAATGTTCATTACATTCCATAGCACCAAGAAATTTCCCTTCTTAAATTGCAAATTCAAAATGTGTAATGAAAAGTTGTCATTGATTAAGATCAAAGACATAGTGGCTCGCTGTAAGGAAGCAGGAAATACAAGTAGAAAAAAAAGTTGTGAGTATAAGAGATTGTGTTAAACATCTTTTTCAATAGGAAGAGTTACACACTTCTCTAAAGTAAAAGGCCAACTCAAAGGGATAATATGTCTACAAAATGGAAACCAAATCAAGGCAAATAAAGACAAAGGGTAAATTAGCCTGTTAACAGATGAACAAGGCAGTGGATATACGATAGAAAGGAGAGAAACAATATGTCATTTAAAATACACATATATTGCAAGATAGTCAGTTGTGAAAATTATAGACAGATATGATAACGTATTTGTCAATAGGATTTGACATCAAATGACAAAAACTATTTAATTTAAAAAGAACAGTTTAATCAATTTTTATAAAATTTCTATCATTAAAAAGAAGAAATGAAAAAAATTTCTGGTATAAAAATTATATTCAATTTTAAAGATTTCTCCAGAAATTCATCTTTATAACATGCTATAGCTTTTCTTTAACCCTTTTGCAGGCAAGGCAAGTTTTGTCACCAATGGTACATTTTCATCATTTTTTGTTGTTGTAACTCAATGTAAGGCATTTTCCTATTGGCTCCTACTTGACCAATTCAATGATAATGTAAAGAAACATTGCTAGGAAGCTCCAATGGGGTAGAGGATTATATAAAGGTTGTTGTGTAAGATATCATAATTAAAAGCAAGTACTTAATTGTTTTTATTGTACTATGACACAAAACTGCTGATAAAATTATCACATTTTCTTGGTTCCTTTATTAATTGACTTATTTGAACATACCTTCTATTTTGCAAATTTTCTGAAAATAATTTGCCACAAAGATTAAAAGAATTATCTGCCAGCAATAGGGTTAATTTACAATTGATATCAAAGTCAGAAAATTAAATAAGGCAGGTGTAACTGTATAAAAAATATTTCCACTATTTTTTTAATAAAATAAAATCAATATTTTATAAATAAGTGCTGAATGTTTTATTAAATTTCATTAATTAGTTGATTTTTAAAAAGCAAATACATTTGGCATTGAAAATGTTCCAATCAGTTTGTGTACATGTTTATTACAAATGGAGATAGTTATTTAATTTAAAATTCATTCTAATTTTATACATTAAAAAAAAAAAAAAAATTATCTTATACCAGATTTTTCTAATTTTTCTTCTCTTTAATGACATATACGAGTATTTTATAAAAATTGATTAAATCATTATGTGTAAATGAATTATTTTTATCAATAAATGTTGACTTTTTTTTTATATATATATGCATCATACAGTCTGGGCTTGGTTTGGTTTTATGGCATATCAACCACTGTTGGTTATTTAATGCCAAATCCTATTTTTACATATATATTAAATCTCTGATTTGTAAACACATTTAATAGATACACAGTTAAATGACCAAACAGTTTTATTTCAAACAATTCAATTTAGCATAAGTATTGCTATGTATCACAAACAATTCAATTAAACATTAGTCATTTGTTTACACACAGTTAAATGATCAAACAGTTATATAGCTAACAATTCAATTTAACTTAAGTCGTTTGTTTGCACTCAGTTAAATGTCAAACACTCCTATTTGACCAATAGATAGGACCTTATTAGGTGCTACCACTCTGGGCCAGAGTGGATCTAAGAGTGATGGCAATGAAGGGGTACTCTGCATTCCTTGAAGCTCCAGCATTACAGCCTCACCATCTGATTGTTTAATGTCATATCAAGGACACTCATGAGGGCGTGGTCTTATTCTTCAGCAGGGATGCAGTCGCCGTATTGTACAGCCCCAGCTAACTGGGCTACATACAGACTAAGATACAATTACTAGCACCCATGAAATTTTAAAAACATAATGTAGAATATCTCCTAAAGAAAAAAAAAATCTAGTAAGAGGTGCCCGTGGTGTAATGGTTATTGTCGTAGGAAATGGACACGGCGACACAAGTTCAAATCCTAGACGAGACTGATTGCATTTCACATAGCACTAATACCGTTGAGAAAGGTATGAATCCAATTATTCTCCCTCCAGCTATGGGTAAATAGTAGGACAGACTGAGTTCTTCAGCCTTGGTGAGGCAACTAGTCTAGGAGAAGGAAAACTCTGAATTCAAACCTGTTAAACTCAGCTTAAAAATTGACCTTGTGTCATATCCTGCTCGAGCGGAGGGGTTGGGTAAATATGAAAAAAAAAATCTAGTGAAACAAGTTTGGTCTATTGACGATTGATAAAAAACAACAAATGATAAAACAAGTTTATATAAAATTGGTTATTTTTCATTTATTTCTGAAGACAGCAAAAAAAATGAAATGATGCCAATAATGGTACCTAACGCCCACACAAATATATTGTTTTCTCTTTTTCAATTATAATTCTTCAGTTTTATTTACAAAATTTTCTTAAAGGAAGCTTTCACACGACTTCTAAAAAAAAAATCTATAAAGATTTTTAAGGAAGAAAGTAAAAGAAAAATTATTTTAACAGCATGTCAACCTATGTAGGGTTATTTTATGCTAAGAGGTTAGGGAATCATATTCATTGTATGATCATATATATGTTTTTGTAAAGTAGTTTCTTAATTTAAAAAAAAAAATTTTTGCTCACTAGCCTATTAAATATGAATAATTTTTACACAGATCTATTTGATCCATAGATGGGACCCTAACACTCCCGGTCAGAGTGGAATTGGGAGTAATGACAACAAAAAGATATTCCACAATCCCCAGGTCTCCAAAACCAATGCAGTTTAGTGTCATACCCAAGACCCCTTTTTTTTTAAGGAGGAATTTTACCCTTTCTACAGAGGATACAGAAAGAATATTCTAAGCCCTGCCAAGTAAGAAATAAATATATCATAGAATGTTCTACAAAACTAAAACTGATAAATATTTTTTCGAGTGGGGAGAGAAGCCATGGCATAATGGCTAAAGTGTTGGACTGCAACCTCCTCATAGCAAGTCAAGTCCAGTTGCACTATTCACTTTCAGTCAAGTACCCTTGGGATAAACCCCCATATGCCCCTAGCTATAGGCTAAATAATATCATTACTGTTTCAGTTAAAGATTGGCTTTGGCATTGAATAACCCATGAAGGTTGACATGCTATTAAACGAGGAAATCAAACCAAACCTATTATTTAATATTTCTTATTTTGACTACAATAACCGCCTCATTGGCCTAGTGGGTAGAGTGCTCGTCAATGGTCCAGGAAACCTGGGTTCAATCCCAGGTGACGTCATACCAAAGACTTTAAAAATGGTACTTGACACCTCCTTGCTTAACACTCAGCAATATAAGGTACGTATCAAAGGTAAAATGGAGCAATTAAAGGAAAGGAGTAGCGCCCTCTCCTATACCTCGGTGTAGTAGCTATTTAAAAGGGAGCCTTCTGGCCGCCCTCAACTACGGTCACCAATTCACAACTATTTTGACTAAGATTTTCTTTCATTTTAAGTTGTTTTTTTATTGTAACTCATTCAAGTTATTATTGAGGAACAGCAAGGAACAGAATAAAGGATAGACCTTAGGTGAGACTCAAACCCTCAGGAATTTTGTGATATGTCTAAATGATGATTAAATTAGAACAGATATTAATGATCCAATTACAAATAATCTTTCATCGAAATAATGGTACAACTTAAATCCAAATGATCCACTTTGAAATGTTTAGAATATTCTGTTTACATCTCAGATATGTTCATACTATCAAGGATGTTAGCTAGACATATGCATGCAAGTATTAAAACAAGTGCACCATTTGAAAAAGCACAAAAAAAAAATTGTAGACTTTTTTTTTAAATCCATAAAGACGCAAGGATAATTTGTGTGTTCACTTTTGGCATTATCAGTATGTGAACAACTTTTGAAAATGGACCATTAAATTCAAGTTGTACCAAAAAAATAAAAAAGAGCAATATTGTTAAGAAAGACTTAATTTTATGTAACGAGATTTGATTAGCAATTTATCAAAAAATCTTTTGAAAAATCTGTTTCTTTTATGCCTTAAGGCAGTCAATTGTTTTCTTTATTTTCCTGTTTGATTAAGTAAGACTAAATATGTCAAAAAAAGATTAAGGTTTTATTAGATCTAATAAGAGGATTTATTTGAGCAGTCGCCTTATTTGTGGTTGGCCCTTAAGGCTTTGGTTATGTCATTTTGTTGTAAAAAGAAAGAAAACAAATAGGAACTTGAAATTACACAAGATTCAACAAGATTAACACATCCATTCATGTACATATATATAATTGCCATGTATAATTGTATGTTTGTGAATAGAATAAAAAAATGGATAACAGTAAAGAATAGACTGAAATTGAAATACAGAATGCTACTCATTTGAAAAGTTATAGAATGAAGGAGTGAGTACTTGAGTGACTGAAAGATAGAATAAGAGAGTAAATTAAAGAAAGAGTGATTTAAATTTATACAAGATAAAATGAATATACAAGTTAAGATACAACATAGATGTAAGGTTACACATGAAGGAAAAAGGAAAAAAAGGGGAGAGAAAGAAATAATGGTTAGGTTTAGATGTTTGGAGTTTTAAGTTAAACTTAGGAGTGAAAGAAATAAAATAAACCAAAAACGAATAAAAAGTAAATTTTTACTGGATTGGAAAGACTTAAAAATGACGGGATTATAATTTGATTTTTTTTTTTATCTACATAATGTTATTTAGTTAATTTTCAAAAAGATTTATCTAATATATATTTTTTTCATGGGTAATAACTGATATACTAATAGTACTATACTAGCTGAAATACCAATCTACATTGGGCGAATGATCATGACTTGGATCGCAGCTGGTTATTTTCCTTCTGATTAAGTCTTTTTAAATAAAGACATATTTTTTTTCATCATACAACGTGTGAAAGCATGTGTGATACTCTGCCCTCATCAGCCGCCAACCAGGGTAATAACATTATTGAATCTGTTTTCTGTGTTTGGGTTTATTCACTTTTCCACTTATTTTTTCCAATCTTTAACAAACAAAAAATTTACCAAAGAAAATCGTTACAATAAAAAGATAAATCTATAAAGTTAATATTGTTCAGTGATAAATTTTTAAGTTTTGTAAAGAAATATATTTAATTACACTTAAGAGTAATTTGTTCTTTGGCAGCAAAATGGCTTTTATTTGTTTATGAAAATTTCAAAAGTCAATGACAATTTGTATGCTCAACATTAAAAATAATGGTCAACAAACAAATGCTACAGTATTTTGAAACTAAAGATTTTAAGAATCAACATTTCTTTATGACTGCCCTGTTGGCAGGGCTTAGAAAACACCAACTGTCTCCCCTACAGAGGGTAAAACCACTCCTACAAAAGTTGGGTGTCCTGGGTATGACACTAAACTGCATCTGATGGTAAGGCTCCAATTATAGAGATCTGGAAATTGTTGACTACTCCTTTATTACCATTACTTCCAGGTCCACTCTGACCTGGAGTGGTAGTACCTGTTAGGGTTCCATCTATCAGTCAAATAGATATTTAAAAATTACTAATATTCATGTGCAAAAATCAAACAAAAACACCCATTTAAGAAACAACTACACAAAAATATTAAAGTTATACTATTCCCTAACCGCTAAGCATAAAGTAATCCTATACAGATTAATATGCCATTAAAAGCAAGCAATCATTTTCTTCAGGAGGAGTCCCATATCGAATTTTGTTGAAAAAAGCTAATGGCTGTTGAGATTTGTTTATATATATTTTAAAATAGGTAGGTCCACGAAGAGATTTTTAGTTTTTAGAATTTGCTTATTTTGTTTTTACATATGTGAATGTTTCCAGCATGTTGATTTCGTCAGAAAACATGACACAAGGTCTTGTTAATGGGGTACTCAATGAGACTTGAACTCACTGGTGCTTGCAGTTTGAATGATTTTCAGTCGGTTATGGGTTTATATAGAGGCCACTCCTCTCTTTTTCTGATATTTGATATGTTTTCATTGTTGTGTGTGAGTATATATATCTCATACACACAACAACAAAAACATATCAAATATCAATGATAGGTAAAGCTGACTAAGGTAAATACACTCTAAGAAAAAGAGAGGCACTGGTGACCCTTTCTCTCTGAAGTTGAGTCTTACTGCCAACTTAATGGTCAAACTCACTGGAACCCCTAACTCTGCTGAATATAAGTGCCTTTTTCACTTCAGCCACCCAAGTACTAAAGACATTAAATAAGATTCTTATCTGCTGACTTGATCATACAAGTACCAAAGACATAAGTTTATGATAGACCTCAAAAATCCTCCCTTCATTTCCATTAATAAAATGTTGAGAAATCCTTATCCTTCCATTTTATATTTCAAAGCTCTTTTCTTTCTGTTTTACAACCTATCTTTTAAAATTTATTGACCTCCAAATTTGTTTCTCTATCATTTTAATACTATTATACCAGCTCATTGGTCTAGTGGGTAGAGTGTCCGCCAATGGTCCAGGAGACCTGGGTTCAATCCCAGATCGAGTCATACCAAAGACTTTAAAAATGGTACTTGATACCTCCTTGCTTAAAACTCAGCATTATAAGGTATGTATCAAGGGTAAAGTGGAGCAATCTAGGGAAAGGAGTAGCACCCTCTCCAACACCTCAGTATAGTAGCTATTGAAAAGGGAGCCTTCTGGTCACTCTCGATGATGGTCGCCAACAACTTATATACATACAAGGGTCATTGAAAAAGTTCTGAGTCTCACTCAGAAAGAAGAGCATAGCTGAGCATTTTTGTTGTGGTAAAACACTATCATTCATAAAAGTTGACAAATCCAATATTCAGTTATGGGTCTTCTTTTTTGGGTGAGTCTTAGAACTTTTTGAACGACCTTCATACATCCTAGTTATGTTTCCACTTCATGTATATGCATTATTGTACATAAATATGTGCATCAAGGAAGATAAGAGCTTAGTGTTACACCTTCACATAAATACTGTAATATTATATAATATGTAACATTATAATATTAATGTAATATGATAATATGTATGATGCAATGTTGTTACTTGACAAACTGCTTTATATTGCATTATTTGTTTGTATTTATAAGACATTGATACTGTATGACCATATCCACTTTTTTCTGAATTGAAATAAGTATTAGGAACAAGTGCTGAAATCTCTGAATAATTAATTTGGTAACATGGAACCAGACCAAAATAAACAAAGTCATGGCAACTTCCCTCCTATCTACATTCCCATTCTGGCTACTACGTCCCCTACCTACACGCCCACAGCCATTGTTCAGGGCAAAAAGAGATAAAAGAAAACTTTATAAAATAAAATATATGAAGCTAAACAAGAATCTAAAAATCTCTCATGTCTTTTCTGATAATTCTTTTCTTTTAAAATAAATTTGGCATTTGTCTAGAATAACCATTAATGAAAATCATCTTTTCAGTAATATACAAAAATATAATACTTACATTCATCATTCAGGTAAGAATAAGTTTCAATCACTTGCTAAATTTTTTCTACTGAACAATTAAATAGGTCTATAAACTGGCTACAATTTACCTATATTTATTTAGTTTTTCATTACTTCAACTACTAAGAAGATATTGAGTTATAGACAATTTAAGTATAATTGTTTATTAAAAAGAAAATGAAGTAAATGACTGAAATTTACTCTTATCTGAATGGTGGATATAGGTATTAAATTTTGATAGAATTCTTTTATATATTACTGCAGAATTAATGTAAAAAGAAAATGAAGCAATGAATGAAATTTTCTTTTAAATTCCAATATAATTATATTGGAATTTAAGAGTAAATTTTTGTATATCACTGCAAAATTAATGTAAAATCATTGGTGGACTATTCTGGACAAGTACCAAGAATTTTAATTTCAACTTGCTAATAGCAAAATTTGTACATCAACTACTACATTTTGATCTAGTAACATCTAAATTAGTCAACTTTAGTCAAGGGTAACCCAAAGGCTCCCTTTTCAATAGCTTCTACACCGAGGTGTAGGGGAGGGCGCTACTCCATTCCCTGGATTGCTTCATTTTACCCTTGATCCTTACCTTATAATGCTGAGTGTTAAGCAAGGTGGCATCAAGTACCATTTTTTGAGTCTTTGGTATGACTCGACCTGGGATTGAACCCCAGACTTCCGGACCATTGGCGAACACTCTACTCATTCCAAGTGAGTCAAATAGCTTAAGATTAAGAAAAAGAAAAGGCACTATAAATTATTTATAATAATCTTATACTAAAAAAAATTTCAAGATTAAAAAAATATATAATAACCATATCGGATACATATAAGTAATCTGAATTACTTTCAAACACTGAAGATGGTCAGTAAGTTCGATATCTAATCACTTCTTAGAGAATTATTATAATTGAAAATAAAAAGAAGTTCTTGATTATTAGCATTTAATAGTTATCTTTCCAGAGAAATTTAAATTAATTTAATTTTTTGTATATATGTTATATGTATATGTTTTTGATAATATATGTTCTATGTATATGTTTTTGATATGTGTTAGAGTAAAAAATTATCCATCATATCAAGATTATTATTAATGCAATGAAGTTAAAATGTTAACTTGGGATTGGAAATTGGTTTGCTTGGTTTGGTTTCTTTGTTTAATGGCATATCAACCTTTGTAGGTTATTTAATGCCAAAGCCATTCTCATAGAAGAACAGTAGTGGTACTATTTAACCCATAGCTGGGAGGATAAGGGGGTTTATACCTTTCCCAAGGGTATTTGCCCAAAAGTGAACATAATAACTCGACTGGAGTATGAACTCGCTTACTACGATCCTGCAGTCCATCGCTTTAACCATTACACCACGAGGGCACCTCCGGGTTGGAAATTGCTTTATGCTCAATTTGCAACTTAAAAGTGTAAGGGTCAGCATTCAAACTCACCCCTATTACAATAATTTTTCAAGAGAGATAAATACAAATTATAAATTAATTGCAAATAGATAAAAGAAAGTATTTATATTACAAATTCTGTAAAAACTATGTTACCCAATATTAAGCTTTATAGCCACCAAATGCAGCCTTTAGCAAATAAAATCAAAGATAAAAAAAAAAAATTCAGATCAGAGTTTAAAAGTTTGGCAATTTAACAAGATAAATCTGCCAGTTGCAGATTAAACAGAAGTTAATGAAATAATCAATAAATAAGAAAGTCTTTTCTATGATTCATTTTTATACTCAGTTCAAAATTAAAAGGTGAGACCCAAATCTAATTTGGATTTGTAAACTTTATTCTGATCTTTAAGAAGATTTTTTTTTTATTTTTTAATCCTATTGATATCTGCCAAACAATGAAGGAAATAAGATATGTTCAATTCTGTCACAATGTGTAAGAAATTTTCCAGAATACTTGCATGTATAGTGAAGTGATAATATAAAAAGTCAATCTGAAAGGAAAATCAACCATTACATTGGTTCCAGGGGACCTTCCCCTGTCAGCAATACCTGCTTTGGCACCTGAGGTACCCCATTATAAGGAATGCCAAAGGGAAAGAGAATGTTTTTAAATAACCACACAAGTCTTGATTTGTGCCTGACTTCCCACAAATGACCATGAATCACATACTGTGTAGGCGGGAGATGGGTTAAATACCCAATCTTAGAAGGTTTTACAAATGCTAGTCAAAAGTTTTGTAATGTTTTAGTACATGCTAGTTTGCAGAACATATATCATGTGACCAAATCAGTTTGAGTCATAGGAAGTACCTGTTGTGGTTGATAGTATTGTGGTAGTTGGTGTGCTGATATGTGCATTGCTTCATTCTACTGTGTAATTTGAAAGCTGCACAACTGGACCAAAATGCTGCTACAGGAGTAACCAAAAATATTTGTTGAGTGAAAGATGAAGACACAATTGATCACAGTATGATAACCAGATGGTTGACGAAATTTTGCTCAGATTGCAAGACCCTCAATAATCAAGCAAGGTCAGGTAGGCCTAAGACCATGGATTCTAAGATTATGCTGCAAGTCATAGAGGCAAGTAGCACTCAAAGAGTATCAGGCAATCTTGGCATCTCACAGTCCAGTGCACTTTGACACCTTCAATACCTCAGCAAAAGCATTCAGAGCTCCTAATATCTGTCATGTTATATTGCAAAATTTTTGATTCCTCCTCGTAAATTATCATCTCTAATGATTAAAAAGTGTTTGTTAGTCCTTATTTACCCTTATTTACCAACCCCTCCGCTCGGGCAGGATATGACACAAGGTCAATTTTTAAACAGAGTTTAACAGGTTTGAATTCAGAGTTTTCCTTCTCCTAGACTAGTTGCCTCACCAAGGCTGAAGACCCCAGTCTGCCCTACTATTTACCCATAGCTGGAGGGAGAATAATTGGATTCATACCTTTCCCAAGGGTATTAGTGCTAGTCTATCTTCTACAAACAGAAAAAAGTAATTAAGTTTAGCATACATAATCGTTGACCTCAGGGAGAAAGTTTTAACAAAAACATTTTAGTTCCTCATGAAAACAGGTTAGTTTTCATTGAACAGTATCACTATTAATAATCATTTGGAAACCATATTACTGTAATACATAACTAATACTGCTGTATGGTGGCACCACTTGGATTTTAATGAAAAAAAAAAGAAAGTAATAATGGGAACGACATAAAATGTTGAGTATTATTTTGAAAAATTCCTGGGAGCAGCACCATACAAAATCACAGCTGTATGGCCACTTGTCTCTCATCTCACAAACCATCCAAGTAAGATGAGTAAGATATGTTGAAAACTATTGGTGAAGTAAGGAAAAACTCATAAGCAATGTTCTCCTATGAACTCCAACACATGGACACACCAGTGTTGGTAAGAGAGAAAATCTTACAATTCATCAGTTCTATGCAGACACTGGATGCCGTCAAGAGAACTTGCCAAAATGATGGCCAATGATTTGGTTTTATGGCATATCAACCATTGTTGATTATCTAATGCCAAATCCTGTTTATATATTAAAGATGCATGATTTGTAAACATTTTATTGATAACATTTTTAAATGAACCTGAGCTCATTTTTTTTCATATCGTTAAATGATTTCAAGTACTTCTATCTAATACAAATAATTCTATGTGCTATCAATCATTTGTTTGCACACAGTTAAATGGTTTCAAAGATTACTATCTAGAAACCATAATTTAACATCAGTCATTTGCTTGCACTCATTTAAAAAGATATACATGAGATATAAGTTTATCATTTTTAAATAAGTAAAAACTAAATTGTTTGCACACAGTGAAGTGGTTACAAATATTGCTATTTAAAATTAATTATTCTATTGAACACCATTCATTCATTTGCACACAGTCAAATGGTTCCAAGTATTGCAATGTATAACTAACAATTCAGTTAAACATCAGTCATTTGCTTACACAGTTCAATGATCAAAAAGTGTTATTTCAAACAATTCAATTTAGCATAAGTCAACAAAGTTTAATGGTTCTAAGTATTGCTATGTATAACTAACAATTCAATTAAACATCAGTCATTTGTTTGCACATAGTTAAATGATCAAACAGATCAATTTTTAACAATTCAGTCTAACTTAAGTCATTTGTTTGTACTCAGTTTAAATGTCAAACAGTTTTATTTGACCTATAGATAAGACCCAGAATGAACCTGGAAGCAATGGCAATGAAAGAGTACTCTGCATTCCCCAAAGCTCCAGTATTACTGAAACCTCACCATCAGATTGTTTAGTGTCATATCCAGGATATTCATTGGGAGGTGGGTCTTACCTCTCTGCACAGATGCAGTCAATGTATTCTACAGCCCCATCCGACTGGGCCACAGGATACTCATTGAGAGAGGGGTCTTACCTCTCGGCACAGATGCAGTCAGTGTATTCTACAGCCCCAGACGACTGAGCCACAGGACACTCATTGGGAGGGGGGTCTTACCTCTCGGCACAGATGCAGTCAGTGTATTCTACAGCCCCAAACGAATGGACCACAGGACACTCATTGGAAGGTGGGTCTTAACTCAGTCAATGTATTCTACAGCCCCAACTGACTGGGCTGGATGACCAATGGTTACATATGGTAAGAGAAAGTCACGAGAATCTAAGCTGTCAGCACACTCGATTAATGAAGTAACATTAATTAGGTTTATAGGTAAATCTTCAAACTGGGAATCTAAAATATGCACATCACATTATTGCATATCAAGGACTAACAAAAGTACTTAACAAAAATGTTTCAGTTAATAAATCTCTTGAGTGTCATTCAAAACTATATCAAAAGATAGCCAAACAGTTTGATAAAGGACTACCAAATTTGGTCTATATACTTATAGTACCCAATAGAACATCTTAATGTAAAAATAATTTTGGTCCTATGTGACAAAGGAACCATTTACTGACATTATAGTCAGCTTCAAAGTCTTAAGCTATTTACACTGGTTAAAATCAGTGTAAATAGGCACTAAAATATATCTCATATATAAATTAAACTAAATTAAATCTCATATATAAATTAAATATTCATTTACATAATTAATTGATTTTAACAATGTCAAAATATCTGGGGTTATTTTATGCTTGGGGTTAGGGAATCACATACATTGTAAACTTATATTTAAATTTTTTCTGAAATTGTTTCTTAAATAATTTTCGCACAGAGTTATATGTTAAGTATTCCTATCAAATACAAACAATTTGCAAATGGATCTATATGATTAATAGATGGGACCCTAATCAGTACTACCATTCCAGGTCAGAGTGAACCTGAGAGTAATTGCAATGAAGGGGTACTTCCCACCCCTCAGATCTCCAAAACTGGAGCCTTGCTACCAGATGCAGTTTAGTGTCATACCCAGGACACCCTGTGGTTTTGTTGGGGAGCGGGGGTGAAGTCTTATCTCCTACTAACAGGGCTGATATTCATTTACAGTTTATATGTATGTAGATTATATAGATCAATACTTTTAATAGTGCAATTAATCTATTCCAAAATTTTATACATATTGATCAAAACCTAACCAATCAATGTCTTTCATGGAGTTTCAACATAATCCATTGCAGTGAAAAATGAACAATAACCTGGTTTGGTCAGGGCGGGGTTACACTACCAATGTAGCATGACTTGGACAAGAAGGAGCCCATCCTTCTCCAGGTTTTCCTTCTCCTAGACTGGTTGCCATACCAAAATTAAAAAGTCCAGTCTGCCCTACTATTTACCTATAGCTTGAGGGAGAATACTTGGATTCATGCCTTTTCCAAGAATATTAGTGCTATGTGAAATGCTAACAGCCCAATTCAGGATGAAAACCTGAATCACCATGTCCACTTCCTATGGTGATAACCATTACACAATGAGCAGAAAAGAAAAAAAAAAGCAACATTGCAGACAATTTGAAAAAGTTTTATTTCCTAAAGAAATAATCCATCAAAAACTTACATTATTCAAGGTATTATTGTATATCATCACAGGAACCATTAAATTGGCCAACAGACAATGCATTCTAAATTCAAGTTTACTAGCACATTGATTGGCAAATCACTAATTTCTCATTATAGCAGGGAAATTACCGATGTTTAAAAATGTAACAAAAAAAATTGCAAACTGAAATATTCATGCACAAATCATCATCTGACATAACCTATATTTTATTCACATTATATATATATATATATATATATATATATATATAGTCAAATATTGGCAAAAAAAAAGGGCTGTTAATAATTTAATAAGATTAAAATTCAAATATAATAAAAAGAAAGGGCAGCAATGCTTGACATCAAAAATTAAATCCATAAAATAATGATTTTGTGATGATAAATCAGTAGTCAACATATATAAGTATATAAGGAGTATAGGGAGGTGCTTGGTTATCATTGTAGGAAATAGACCTGGCAACCAAAGTTCAAAACTTGGCCGAGGCTGTTTGCATTTCACAACATTAATATCCTTGGGAAAGGTATGAATCAAACAATTCTCATCCCAGTTATAGGTAAATAGTAGGGCAGACTGGGAATCTTTAACCCTGGTGTGACAACCAGTCTAGGAGAAGGAAAAGTCTGAATTAAAAATTGACCTTGTGTCGCATCTGCTTATGGAGGAGGGGTTAGGTAAATACATGAGCATATAAGATCGGTATCGGAGATCCCACAAGTAAAATACTGATTAATCAGACGAAAGTGAACATTTTGTCCTATTTTGAAATTGGACCTTCTCAACACATGACCTTTTAGTCCACTGTTTCTATTTCTATGAACTTTAAAAAAAAAAAAAAGAAGAAAAAAGAAGAAAATAAATAAATAAATAAATAAAGAGAGACATACATTTGTATAGACACAGAATATATAAACAAGTTACTGAACTTCAATGACCAATCAGAGAAATCAATCAGAAATATATGAATTATTCACATTAACTACAAACCTATCAAAATCACTAAAAAAATTTTTAAAAAAAGAAAAAAAAAGAAAGAAAGATACTATCAAGACATTGATTGATTTTAATGTCATGTCAATCCATCTAGGGTTATTTTATACCAAGAGGTTAGGGAATAGTGTACATTGATATTTACATTTTTTACAGCACCCCATTATAATATATGCAAAAACAGACTGAATAAATATTAGGAAAAACAACCAATGAAATATGACTGGTTTGGTTTGGTTGCATATCACCTATCGTAGGTTATTTAATACCAAATTATATATATATATATATATATATTATATGCACACACACAACATTGGTATGATGGTTAGAATGTGCGCCAATAGCCCGGGAGACCTGGGTTCAAGCTCAGATAAAGTCATACGAAAGACTCAAAAAATGGTATTTGATGCCTCTTTGCTTAACACTCAGCATTATAAGGTATGGATCAAGGGTAAAGTGGAGTATCGAAAAGAGAGCCTTCGGGTCACCCTCGACTAAGGTCACCAACTTTACTTTTTACTTTTATATATATATTTCAAATATATGATTTCTAAACATATTTTGTAGATAACATTTTTAAACGAACCTGAGCTCATTTTTTGCACACAGTTAAAGTATTGCTATTTAACACTATTTCAAACAATTCAGTCAACAAAGTTAAATGATTCCAAGTATTGCTATGTATCACTAACAATGAGGCTTAGCATAAGTACATAGTTTAATTGTCAAATAGTTCAATTTGACCTATAGATAGGACCCTATCATGTGCTACCATTCCAGGTGACAGTGAACCTGGGAGCAATGGCAATGAAGGAGTACTCTACATTCCCCAAAGCTCCAGATGGTTTAGTGTCATATTCAGGACACTTGTTGGAGGTGTCTTCTTCCTCTGCAGAGATGCAGTTGGTGCATTCTACACCCCCAACTAATTTGTTGGCCAAATGGAATATGAGAATTATATGATAACCATCAACAGAAATAAAAAGTGCTTGAAACAGCGACTGATGCAAAGGGAAATTTAGAGATTATACAATTACAGCTAAAAAAGTAAAAAAAAAAAAATGACTCAAAATTAATAATAATTATAATTCCTAAATTAAAATAAATAATTAAAAAAAATTTTTGTTGATTGATTGATTTTAATGGCATCTCAACCCATTTAATGTTATTTTATGCTAAGGTTACAGAATTGCAATCATTGTGTATTTATATTTATATTTCTTTTTTTTTTTATTTATACAATCGTAGGCAAAAAATCTCTTAAGAAACAGCTACTGTTTCTTAAGAGATTTTTTGCCTACGATTGTATGGTTTCAAGTATTTCTAACAAATACTAATAATTATATGGTTTCAAGTAATTCTTTTTTATAATAGTCATTCATTTGCACAGTTATATGGTTTTAAGTAACTAATAATAATCCAGAGGAAACAATCATAGCTTTAAGTAACTATTCTTAATACAAATAATTCACAAGTTATTTATGGTAGTTTTTTTTTTTTCTTTTGCATACAGTCCAATTGAGTATGAATAATTTTTTAACAAATTTATTTAACCCATACACAAGACCCAAACAGATTACTACCACCGGGTCAAAGTGAACTTGGGAGTAAATACAATAAAGGAGTACTCCATACTCCCCAGATTTCCAGAACTGGAGCCTCACCATCAGATGCAATTTTAGTGCTAGGCCCAGGATCCCCCCTTTTTTTTAGGGAATTCCAACCCCTCTGCAGGGAGAGATACAGTCAGCATATTCTAAGCCACTCCAACAGCGCAGAAAGACTTATTTATAGAAGTAGTCTTTTAACAGATGCACAAAAAATACAGGAAATTCTGTTTAATATTTTCAAAAGCATCTGAAAGTGATTATGACACATAATTGTCCAGATTGAATCAACTGATTGCAGCTTAATTTTAATGTGCGTTAAACATTTTCAATTTTAGCAGAGGATGGATGTAGAAGAAGAAAATGCAAAAAAGGAAGAAAACCAGAAAGAAAATGAGACAAAATCTAAAGAAAAAGAGTGAAGAATACATAAAGGAAAAAAAAAAAGAAGAAAATCAGAGGAATAGAGTCAAAGAAAAATAGTTAACATGAAAGCTAAGAGCAAAAAAGAATGAATAAAAGCTGATGAAACGGCAAAAGATGGAAAGAGAGAGAAAGATTGTGAAAAAAAAAAAAAAAAAAAAAAAAAAAAATTCAAGCCGATGAGTGTCAATTCATTTTTGGTGAGGTCAGCCAAAAAATTGGCAAAGTTAAGTTTGTTACAAATGGCCACCAGGGAAAAATAGCTGAAATCATTTAAATTAAATAGATTACATCCAAATAAGGATATTTTGCAAATCTCTCTGCTAAAAGAAGGTTTTTTTTTTAAGGGATGACTTTCCCCACATGAGTTGGTATTGTCAAATAAACTAATTTAGTATTACCCTACAAGGGGTGCCTAAAGCTTCAGAGATTAATCTGGACCCTCATACCTTTTAGTAAGTACTGTCTGGAGTGATGGCCTCTTGGCATCAATAGACAAGGAGAGGGTATTATACCAGGTAAATTCTTTACCTTGTCTCCTTGCTATAGGCAGATTCAACACAAGTTTTTTTTCAAGTAGATACCTTCCCATGTATAGATTCTTAATTATTTACAGACACCTCAGGCACTAAACAATAATTCTGACAGGGGTATATTCTGTCTGAAGGGATATTCCCTAGAAACTAGGCTCTAATTTATATCACCCAGCTGAGACCAGGTAATTATATCAGTAACGTATCAATTAGGTTTCTAACATTCACTTTATTTAAATGGGGCTTAAATAAAATTTTAAAATACTTTCTCATCTAAATATGAAGTAAGGGACTTCATTCTTTAAATCCAAAGGAAATAGAAATATAATTTATTAAAAAAAAAAAAAAAAAATTATTTTCATTTAATTATTTGTTAATCTTGAAAACTTAAATGTAACTTTTTCTGCATAAGAAATTATACAAAAATGTTTGAACCAGTTGAGCCTGTTACATCAGTATTCCAGTGGTACTATTATTTTCTTCCGACACCGTAGAATCAGTTTATCATTGCAGAGATCATGCTCAAATGGCAAAGGACAAATTTATTTTCAGGAGCTCAGAGAGTTAAAACTAGCAGGTGGTATGAATCCAAAAATGAAGGACTTGACCAGGTTATCAAGTTTAGAGTTAATATTTATACTAATTGGCACATCAGTGATTTCACAAGACTGAAAAAAACCCAGAAAAAACTATTAGAATAAAGGGGGGGTTGGGGGGGGTGAAATCTGATGTGTCAGTATCATCAACTTTGGATTTAATTTCAGGACTTTTAACCTTCTATATATTACTTACCACAAAGTATAAAGAAAGAAAAAAAAACAAAAAAAACAGTGCCTAATTTCAAAGATTTGATTTCAAATAAAGCACAGTGCAATTCAGTTAAAAAGGAATGAGGATGAAAAAAAGGAATAAAATGAACTGAAATTGGAGTTAAAGACAAAATTTGATATAAACTATCAAGTTGATATAATGCGAAAAATAATATCAAACAATTTACTTGAAAAAACATTTCAAACTATTTTTTTATAAAAAAAATTTAACCAAACTTAAGAAATTTTGTAAGACAACATAAAAAAAATGTTTAAAAGAACCATGTCTGTATTTTTTTAACAAAATATGCTCAAGAAAAAAGTTGCAGTCTATATATGAGGGTCAGCTGAAAAGTTCATAGGCTGACCAAGATACTTTCATTGAATGGCTTCCAATGAGATTTATTTTTTGGCAGTCTTTTTTGCAGTTACACACACTTCTTCCATCAATGTTGTAGTGCTTGGATCTCATTGGTCAAAAACATCCTCAATAGCAAGATATGACATCATCATATGAACTTTTCAACCAACCCTCATATATATATAATACAGGTTACGATATAATACGTATCGCAATACTATACTCATGAAACAATAATATGTATTACAATACCCATAATAGAAAAAAGACAAACTGATTCTCTGAATACAATATATCCTTATCATAGTAAAAGGATTTATAATAATTTGAATTTAGGATAATTCAAATTATAAAAGTTAAAATATAGATTGAAATATATAAAAAGAAACATCTCTGTATGCTGACTAGAAAATATGAAAGAAAACAATACAAGATTTTTGGCAATGTTTAGATATGTGACATTATGGACCTTGGCTGTGTTAGTATATGTGTGTGTATATAAATGTATAGTTGCAAATTGAAAATAGGTATGAATATATATATATATATATATATATGGAGGCTCAAACATATCTGCATGGGTGTGTGTAAGCATATACCGAGTATGTGAGTTATGGATGTGGATTGTTATATAGCCATAATACAAATACAAGCGGACTCAAATACACAGGTGACTCTGTTGTTCAGGTACGAACATTTTATTAACTTCTGACTTCGGTTCTTCAACACACAGAGAAAGACACAATTCTTAAAAGTCTTTCGTAATCATACTATGCTAACAACACCTCCAACGTTCGGCACATCTCGTGGTGTTTTAGATCTCAATTCATCTTCACTGGTCTGGACCTGAAAAACTTAATTGCCAACATAATGGTAGAAAACTCAATTCTCTATGCCCCAATGGCAGAGAACTCATCTGTCTCCATGGCAGAAACTCAAGTATCTGCCTGCATGGTCCAATGTCAACCTTCAACTGTATAGTCGGACTTCAACTTCTCAACACCTTGGTCGGACCCCAACTTCTCAACACCATGGTCGGACCTCAACTGAATCTTTTTCAAAATCTTCCAAATTCTCAGCCCATCTCTTCTGGGCATGACGTCATCCACACTCCAGCTCCATTTCCTATCTGGGGTTTATTATGACAATGGTGATTGTCATATCCTTTGCACACGAGCGTCAACTGCACCAATTGACTACACACCTGAACTCTTAACCAGAATAGTTCAAAGCCCAAACAAACTGAATGATAAAATATAATTAATGAAAAATGATTAAAATAAAAAATCATTCCTTAATTATATAACAGTGTGTCTGGTGATAAATTGGAAGTCTGATCAAAAGTTTGAAAAAAGTGATAAAATCTCAATCAGAAGAAAAAGATCTTTTTTGTCTACCATAAACTGCCATTTGTGGTGCTGTGGTTGGGCAAATAAGTGTTGAGCCATTTTTAAGTTTCCAAAATTAGGGTGGTCCATATTCGGAAATGGGAGATGATTACGAACTCCATATATATGAGTTGGATTTTGAGGACAGGGGAGATCAGCCCAAGGCAGGTGAAGTATTACATCAAGTCCGAAAACTTTGCAGTTACTTTTATTTGATTAAGGGAATTTTGCCAGCCATGCACATTGCAATAGCAAAAACTACACACACAACCATTTTGTGAAGCGTGACACACCCCTCCAATGTTAAGTGACATATCCCCAAGCTTTTGTTTTCACCTTTTTCTTCCCTTGCAAACCTGTTTCAGGCTCATACATTTCAATCCAGACCTATGAAGAAATACTGAACCCTGAGGTTGACATTGTACAGACAAAGGCGCATGAGCTGCAGACAGTCCTACAGGTGGTACTTTAGGTCCCTGTTTATTTCAATGCATCTATTTTACAATAAAATGTCTTAAAATGGCTTTTAACTCAAAGAACATATCTCAAATACTTTTCAAAGAACATAATGAATTCTTTTGAAAACCACACTCTTCATACTATTGTGCACCACTCAAACCTCAAAATGTTTATTTCTAAAGTTAAAATTCATTATAATTAATCAAAACTTGTTTATCTTAATTTTTCACTCATTTGAACTCTTTCTCTAGTAAGAACAAAGAAGAAAAAAATACACTTAAAAAAAATGAATTATGTTAAGATTAAGAAAGGATGAGTGAGTGTCAATAATTTAGTTTTACAGGATCTGTAAATAGTCTTCTCTTTGACGACTTCTTTCCATTTTCCTATTGTAGTTTAAATCTCAAATAATTCCAACAGGAAATTTATATAGGGTGTTCTTTTTCAAATTATAGATTTTGAATCTGTTTCTGGCATATTTTCATTCAGTTGAAATCAAATTATGTATCAAGCTGCTCTTAATTGGACAACTACTAGGTCAAACTAACAAAACAAGAGATAAAACATTTTCATAAAAAAACTTAAAAAACTGCAATATATATATATATATATATATATATATATGTGTGTGTGTGTGTGTGTGTGTGTGTGTGTTTGTATGTATGTTTTTAACAAACTACAATGTATTTATTTTAAATAAACAGAAATAAGGAATTAAAAATTTTTAAATAGTAGCAAGACAATAAAAAAAGAAATAAAATAAACAGAGCATGTAGAAAAAAAAATTCCTGGTGGGTGAACCATGACAGTTAGTCATGCGGAAAGAGATGGTATTCTTACTTTGTGAAGTCTATTTCTTTATCATTAACTGAAAAGGTATTACTAATTTTTACTAACATTATGTTGTTTTGTCTTTTATGGATTCATCAACAAGATAATCAAATATGATTTATAAAATTCAATTAATGAAACAAAACACACTTCTTTATAAAAATATATCTCTCATTTTATTCTCAAAAGGGGGCTCACAGTTTGTTGTAAGTTTAAGCGATAAACGGAGGGACATATACTCAGAGAGGAGACTTCTTCTTGCCCCATCTTGTACCAATGCTTGCACCCCCTTGCAAGCAGTATCATCAGAGAAGACACTAATGCCTCTGATTGGCTGCGTAATCCCTGGCTCGACTCTCGATTCTGACTGGACTGCCTGTCTAAATCTGACCACGTGGTTCTCATATCACATGGTCTCCTTCCGGTTACACACCTGCTCGACCGGCCTACCCAATGCGCTGTCATCCCCTGTTTACTAATCACAACACACACAGAGTCACCAAATAAACTATATATTATATTTTTTCAAATATCATGATTAGTATAGTCAGTGAAGAAAAAAATCGGGATACATTCACTAATTGTTACATTTCTCTCTCTCACGCACACAATTATGGAACAGAGGATTCAATCATCAGATGACATTCTAATCAATACTTGAAACTTCTAAATGAGACTAATATAAAAAGGTGAGATTTTAATTCCTTTCAGTTTTTGTACTGCTCTACTGGGCCTGCATTTGACCACTTCTTGATTTATTAAATGTTTTTAAGCAATTGTTTATCATCTCCCCTACCCCCGTAGGGTTGAGTTCTCCAGCGAATGAAGTAATCGTGTTGCCATTAGCGTTTATTGCAACCCTTTTCATATATGAATTGAGGTCTTGGTAGCCGTTAAACGGATGTATGTAAACAATAATAAATGTGATTCATAAGCGTTTAAAAATTTGCTTCGATGCTACTGGCTCCTTGTGGCTGAAGGGTTAGAAGCTTGGATTGGCGTTTGAGTCAACCGGGTTTCAATCCCAACTACAGGAAGCTAATATGTCTAGCCACACTGATGAGTTTTGATAGAACGAAACAGATTTGTTTGTGGATGACTAATATATATATATATATATATATATATATATATATATATATATATATTTAAACTAAGATTCACTGGTCACTAATGAGAGAGTGTCATGATGACAAAGCAAAAAAACAGCAGTTCTCCTCCCTAAAACAGAAACAATGTGTATATAGCACCAAGACAATTTCAAAAAATCTAAATGATCCAATAAGAAAAGCAGTGATAACAAAGATGCTCAGAAATATGAGATGTGTTGAAAAAGTATCGAGAGCAAAGGTGTATTTCCTAAGACAGAAATGAACAATGAATGAAACATTTTCTTCAAAACTGTCGTTCAACATTCTTATTCCAGCAAACCTTTTATTGGTTGAAGCACCTCTGAAACTTTTTTTTTTTTTTTAAATGACAGATGAAGTTGCATAAAAATATATTTTAATGTCCCCACTCCCATATATTCAAATCTCATTCTTCAGGAATTTTCAGTTTAGGAATTAAGAAAACACTCTGGTGTTTATGGAGGATGCTGCACTTGTACAATCTTGTGTTCCACCAAAGACAATTGATACAAACTTGTCTAGACATCAGTATTATACAGATTGCTCAGCTCTGCAGAAATCTTTTAAATTCTATGATTAAAATAACTTTAAATATTTAAATATTTTATTAATTGATATTAGTATATACACGATCTCCATCTTTCGTGTGTTAAATCAGATTAGTCATTTGGTAAGATGCCAAAGATCATGGATTTAGATTAAGAAATAACAACACTTCTGACCAACTCAATCTACTAGGCTTTTCAAATACTATTTGACAGAAAGATATTCAGATAATAAATGCAAATGTACTGATTTACCCAACCCCTCTGTACAAACAGAATGTGACATAAAGTCAGTTTTTAAGTAAAGTTTAACAGTTGCAAATTCCAACTTTTCCTACTCTTATACTGGTTGCCATACCAAGGTTAAAGAGCCCAGTTTGTCCTACTATTTACCCATACCTGGAGGGAGAATAGTTTGGATGCATACATTTTTCAAGACAGCCTTATCCAGGATTTGAACTCCAGTCATCACGTTCATTTAATACAACAATAATTGTTATTCTATGAGTATGTGCTTGTAAATGTGAGTCACCCTATATTCAAGAATTATTCATATTGCAACACATTAATAATTTGATATTCAAATACAAATATATATATATATATATATATATATATATATATATATATATATATGCATATGATATACATGTGTGTGATTATAAATGCATATTGTTTATGTTACGATCTATGGCCGATTGTGGACCCCTTCACATGGACGAGCAAAGGCAGGATGTCCAGTTTGAACCTACATAGAACAGGTCTGTGCCGATACGGGATGTAGCCCTGAGGATCTGCCAAAAGCAATGGACGATAGGGAGGTGTTGCGAGAGAGAGGGTCAGGAATATCTGTGCTGATAGTGCAACATGATGATGATTATAAATATGTATATGAATCCAAATAGGATAAAGAAAAGAGTTTATGAAAAGTAAATTGATGGTCCAATTTTCTTATATTACTTCCATAAGGATTGGCACTTCTGCTGGCCAAGGTCGTTGAGATTGGAGGGTAATTCAAAAGATTCTAAGCCTCACTCACAAAGAGACATAACTGAATATTTTTGTTGTGGCAACATCCTACCACTTATAATACTAGAAAAACTAATTCAATTTTTTTTAGTTTTATAAAAAGCTGTAGTGCATTGCCATAACAAAAATATTCAGCTACAGCTCTTCTTTCTGAGTGAGGCTTAAAACTTTTTGAACGACCCTCATAAACTTGCCAAGTTGAAAATGCAAGAACATCAGTTGACTTAAGTCTATTCAAATCATGTGAACGTGAATAAAAACAAAAAACAAAGAAACATTAAGAAGGGTTTAGTTTGGTTTTATGGCATATCAACCACTGTAGGTAATTTAATGCCAAATCCTATTCATAAATATATATTAGATATAGATGATTTGTTAACACATTTTATTAACAAGTCTGAGTTCATTTTTTTTTAACACAGTTAAATGGTTTCAAGTATTGCTATGAATAACTAACAATTCAATTAAACATCAGTCATTTGTTTGCAGACAGTCAAATGACCAAACAGTTTTATTTCAAACAATTCGATTTAGCATAAGTCATTTGTTTGCACTCAATTTAAATGTCAAACAGTTGTATCTGACCCATAGACAGTACCCTATCAAGTACTACCACTCCAGGCTAGTGTGGACCTGGAAGCAATGGCAATGAAGGGGTATCCCCAAATCCTCCAGCATTACTGGAGCCTTGCCATCAGGTTGCTTAGTGTCATATCCAGGACACTCATCAAAGGAGTCTTACCCCTCTGCAGAGATGCAGTTGATGTATTCTACAGCCCCAGGTGACAGGGCAAAGTAAGAAGAAAAAATACTAAATGATTAATTGATTTTAATGGCATCTCAACCCATCTAATGTTATTTCAAGCAAAGAGTTTAGGGATTGTGTTCATTGTACATCTATATTTTTTTGTATTGTTGTCTCTTAAGAATTTTTCATACACAGTTACACGGTATCAAATATTTCTATCAAATACAAATAATTTCTAGACATATCTATTTGACTAATAGATATGATGCTAATAGGTACTACAATTCCAGGAGAGAATGAACCTTGTGGTAATGGCAATGTAGGGCTACTCCATACAAGCCAGAGATCCAGAACTGGAGCCTCACCATCAGATTCAGTTTAGTATCATACCCAGAACACACCATTTTTTTTTGGAAGTGGGTGTCTTACACCTCTACAGGAGGATACAGTCAGCATATTCTAAGCCTCACCATCAGTGCAGGTAGAACACTGAAGTACAAAAAAGTTTACAGGAAAAAGAAAGTGAAAGAAAGGAGAAAAACAGAGATGAAGTCGTTAACTCCACTTCATAAAAATGATGGATATATTTGAATTTCTATGATGTGACTTTTTTTGTTATTTTTGTAAAGACACTAAACGACATATCTATATTGGGTCAAACTATTTGCATATGTATTCACCCAACACCTCCACCACAAGCAAGATGCAACATAATTTTTAAGCACAGTTCAGCTGGTTTGAATTCAGAGATTTCCTTCTCCAAGACTGGTTACCATATTAAGGTTAAGATCCCAGTCTGTCCTAATATTTAATCAAAGCTGGAAGAAAAATAATTGGATTTGTACCTTTCCCAAAAGTATTGGCACTATGTGAAATGCAAACAGCCTCATCCAGGATTTGAACCCAGCTCACCAAGTTAATTTCCTTTGATAATAACCATTATGCTACAAGTGCCTCCTTATGGTCAATTAATTAGTAGCACCTATAAATCAAATTGATTTTAGGAATCTTAATATTTTTATTTATAATGGAATAAGGAAATGAAAAGGCTAATTAAAAAAGCAAAGAAATGTTGATTTTGAATCATTGAAATTGTTTATGATATTTAAGTTTTTATTTCTTATAAACATGCTTCACACACAAAAAAAGTGGGAAATCCACTTTTACACCTCTGTATGAAATCTCTCAATTAGAAATTAAAACATAAATTATAATGAAGATGTGTCTGTATCTGTAATCAAAACTATATTACCACTAATGTCACAATTCCCTAATTTATTTACATTATATTCTCAATGATTATTAAATAATCATCACTTATTAACAACGTCTCTATTAAAGTCAAGCTAAGTTAGATTTGCCTCAAAACAGCCCATGCTATCAGTGTGTTTAAAATCCTGCAAAGTGTATTATATATCACTAAAAAATAAAGGTTTACCAAGTATATGGTGTGGATAATTTGCATACTGGTTATATCAAAACTGAGTTTGATAAATAATTATTTGGTGTTACAGATTTCTAATATTATTGTTTCATTCTGAAATGTATTAAAAGCAATCCCATGTATAATTTTATATAAAAAAAAAACCCCAATCAAAATGAAAAATAAGTATAATCTTTTTAAATTTGCTCTTATTTAGTTTCATTAGTTTTTCTAATTCAATATATTTTATTGCATTAAACCTTACATTCTTGTGCCCAAAGGTTACATATTTTTCCTAGTATCTAATAATACAAAAAGACTTGAATATACTTTTTGGTTAACGTTTGGCACACTTTTTCTTTTTTTTTTCTTTTTTTTTACAAATACACATTTCTTATTACAAACTGTGAATAATTATATTTATTATTGATAACTTAATGTTTTATCACTTAGCAACAAAAAGTATGTAAATATTCTTTTTCACTTTCCTGATTTAACAGAGAGTAAAGCTTGTTGTATAGCAGTAAACCCTCCTCTTTAAAATAAAAAGTTTTAAATGTTTTACCAGGTAATTTATCAATATCAGATAAACAGAATTCAAAGCAGATATATGAAAAGAAATATTGACTGATACATTCCAGCCATCCACAGAACACATTCATATGCTAATGATTGAAGATTTATCAATCATTGCCATATGAACTGCCAATTTATTCAGGGTAAAAAAAAAAAATCACTATTAATCAATAACTTTTACAACCATTACTTCTCCAATAAAAAAAAATGTAAAATTGATAATTCAATTTCATGACTAATACACAGGAATATTTTTTTTAAATAAACAAATGTCAAAAAAATTAAATTTGATATTATTTACTATATTCTATATTAGAAATTATTAAGAACCTTTGTTAAAAATGTTTTATAACATTAACAGTTTATTTCTTCATTTGAGCCACAAAAATATACATAAAATGAATAGTTGGCAGATGACATTAAGTTAAACTAAAATATCTTACCTTCTTCAGGAAGATTCCACAAACAAAACATTTTGGCAGTAAAAGTATTATTTAAAAAAATAAACCCCACAGAGATTGGTATCAAAATTTCAGAAATGTGATAAAAAAATACAAAGGCATGAAGAATTTATCCAATGTCTCTCATCACAAAGAAAAAGACTTTCTCCAATGGAAAAGCCAAATATACAGTTTTAAGAAGGAAAACTGTTATTTAAAAGATCTGTCATATTTCCAGTGTTTATATGCTGGTTATAATTATTCTAAAATTTTGAGCTGACATTTCGATGAAGCCATCATTTTCTTCTGCTAGTGGTTGCTGGTTCCATCAGCTGTTGTGAGTCAGGAATCTAAAGTCTTACTGATGTTTCTACACAAACGAAAACCCTTTATTTATGGGGTGGGGTGGAAGAAGATGGAGGGTTGGAGGGACTGTCTTGATGAGGAATTCTCTTCTCCATGCAGAAGAAAGAAAGAAAGAAAAAAAGAACGATGATCAGGCACCTAGATAGAATGCCTTAGAAGTTATGTGGCAGTTGAACTGTTAGAGGTGGCATAGAAGAACTGATAGCAAAGTGGATATGGAAGGGGCGGAGAATTGAGGGGGGGCTCGTAAAATAAAAGAAAGAAGAAAGTAGACAATAGTGATGAAGGAAGAGGGGGTAGCAGGATAATTCTTACAGATTGTGGGGCCCAGCTGCATTCTTGGGAAAATGAAGATTAATCGTAAATGAAAGGAGGGGGAGACACACATGAGCTGGACTGAAAGCAGGTTTTAACACTATGCAAACGCACAGCATACAGATGCACAATGATACATGTATACACATGAAGCTGTAGATGCTTTCCTTTGGTGGGTAAACCGAGAAGCCCAACTATTGGAAAATAATTTCAAGAGACCATTTGTGAAATCACCATTTTATGGTATTTGCCATTGGCCAATAAACATGTGGCTAGAAAAGATAAAGAAAAATTTCTTTTTTGTTTTGTTTTGAATTATTTTAAGATTTAGCATATTTACTCCCTCAGTCCTAAATTTTTATGATATGATGGGTATGATATCAAACTACATCTGATGGTGAGGTTCCATTTCTGGAGTTTTGGGGAATGTGGAATACCACTTCATCACCATTACTCTCAGGTCCACTCTGACCCAGAGTGGTAGTACCTGTTAGAGTCCCATCAAAGGATCAAATAGGATTGTTCAATCTTTTAGTAGGGGTGGTGGTGGCGATTGTTATTATTATTATAAAAAACATAGTTGCGTGCAAGTTATTCATATTCAATAGGAATAATTGATAAATAGAATTACTAATGTTGAATAGCAATGCTTGAAACTAATAGAATTATCAATGTTAAATAACGATACTTAAAACCATTTTACTGTGTGCAAACTAATAAGCTTTGGCTCATTTAAAAATGATACCTAAAACTATTTGCTTACAAACAAATATATATATATATATATAAAAAAAGACAGAATTTTAGCATTAAATACCCCACAAGGGTTGATATGCCATAAAATCAAACTAAACCTTAAGATTATACATTGTTTTATTCATTATCAGTCAATTACCTTATTATATTAAAATAAGGAAGTAATGTTTTAACAGGCCACTTAGTTGCTGAATAAAGATATTTAAACAAAAAACGATATTTTAAAATTTGTTTATATCAACATTTTTAGAAAGCAATAAAATAGTCAATTATCTTTGCAAATCTTATAAAAAATTTGATTTGATGGTATGTCAACAAATCTAGTGTTATTTTATACCGTGAGGTTAGGGAATCATGTTCATTGTATATTTATATTTACATTTCTTTGTTTAGTTGTTTCTCAAGTTTTTTTTTCAGTTACAAAATATGAAGCCTTACCATCAGAGGCAGTTTCATTTTGTACCCAAGACACCCCTTTTTTTGTGGGGAGTCTTACACTTCTGTAAGGGATACAGTCAGCATATTCCAACATGGTAGACACAAACAATATTAACAACTTTGTTTTTTTTAGATGAAGTATTATCATTATTATGACAATAAATTGAAGTATATAAGTCGACTTGAGCCTAAAATAACTTCTACAAAACTAGGGATCAACTTGTACAGTTCAGCGAAAATTCAAACCTTTACCACTGGTTTACCAGTCTGTGATAAAGATTTAGAGGTGCCCATGGCGTAATGGTTATCGTTGTAGGAAATGGACATGGCGACACGAGTTCAAATCCAGGACGAGACTGATTGCATTTCACATAGCACTAATACCCTTGGGAAAGGTATGAATCCAATTATTCTCCCTCCAGCTATAGGTAAATAGTAGTACAGACTGGGTTTTTCAGCTTTGGTTAGGCAACTAGTCTAGGAGAAAGAAAACTCTGAATTTAAACTTCTTAAACTTCGCTTAAAAAAATTGACCTTGTGTCATATCCTGCCCGAGCGGAGGGGTTGGTAAATATGATAAAGATTTAGATTTTAACCCTACCAAATAACTCTACCCTGAGTTTTGTTGAGATTTTTTTAAGTTTAAAAGTTTGACTTAGACACCACAATTTACAGTAATCCTTTAACAAATTTTATATTCTGTTTTGTACTTAAAAATTTGATGTCTTTTTCTACTCATTTCTTTCAAATCTTGTGGGTTATTTAAAGCAGTTGATCTCAATCTTTACTTTTGTTCTTCATGAATTCTTTTCACCATATATCAGAATGTTATTCATCTCTTTCCAAAATTGTCGGACTCAAAAGATAGTGTAAAATTGTAATGTGCAGGAATATTCGAGTAATTTGAATCTGCCAATATATAGTTCAAATTCATCCTTGAAACTAAAAAAATTCATATCTGGTTGAGAACTATTGGTCAAAAACTTATCTATTACCAATTAAGAATAAAGATATAAAAATTCTTCCATTTATTTTTATTTACACAAGCAGAAGTCATTGTCTGTTTTCCTGTTAATACTATGTTTACCAATGAGGTTGACTGGAAGAACTCTATTGCTACCATATAATTCAATAATGTATGGTTGAATACTCAACAACTTAACTGGCTAACCAACCAGACTTACCTAATGAGGAGGGTGCTAAGACAACAAACAGGAATAAAAAATAAGACCTGTCACATCATACTTGGATTGGAGATGGGCATTGCCAAGTAACCCCTCCCTCTGCTCTGCCCACTACCCAGAGAGATCCCATAAATGGAAATACTTAGGCATGGTATTCCAACAAATTATGGTGAGACACCAAAGAAAATTCCAGGATACAAACATACATACTACTAATTTTGCATGGCATGATGGTTAGAGTGTTCACAAATGGCCCAGGAGACCTGGGTTCAATCCCAGGTTGAGTCATACCAAAGACTCAAAAAACTGGTACTTGATGCATCCTTGCTTAACACTCAGCATTATAAGATAAGGATCAAGAGTAAAGTGGAGCAATCCAGGGAAAGGAGTAGCGCCCTTCCCTACATCTTGATGTAGTAGCTATCGATAAGGGAACCTTCAGGTCACCCTCAACTATGGTCGGCAACTTTACAATTATATTTTTCTTAAGATCTTACACATACACACGCATGCTCTCTCTCTCTCTTTATATACATATATATATATATATATATAAACAAACACACACACACACACACACACACACACAGGGTGTCTACAAAAGAAATGGTTTCAAAACTATTTAAGATAATGACACACACAATTATGTTTTATACAGAAACACTATTATTAAGCTTTTCAGCAGCACCAGGTGTTCTATTGTCAGTTGGGTTGACAAAATTCATATCTGTTGAGAAGATATTTTTCATGTGTTTAAATTAAACAAAATGAATTGTATGACAGCATTTTAGAACATATTTTGAGAAATCACAGCAGATTGGCTGGTACAAAAAACTTGAAATAATGGAATGTTTGTTTTAAAGCAAAAGTCCACAGAGATCATCATAAGTATCATGTTTGTACTAGTTACCAATGCAGCCTATAGAAATTCACAAAAGAGGACAGGTCAGAAGTTACATATTCAACACTTGGTCGTTTGAAAATTTTAGAGATACAGTTCAACATCATTCTTTACAAAATTTAGTTATTTCTGTAGAGAAAAGTTGGACAATTGTGAAGATAGGTTTTTATGGAGCATTTAATTTTCAGCAATGAGTTGACTGTCAGTTGCAGTATTACATTTCAAGAGTTTCTCTACAAAACTATATAAGTATCAATACATTTAGTTGCATTATTACTTGGTTCAGTTTGTTTATTTGATGGCATATCACCTCTTTATGGGTTATTTAATACCAAAATTTGATTCATTTTTAAATGTTGGATGACAATCCTAACGATATTTTTAAATGTTTTTTTTTTAAGTCAGGTTATTGCAAAGTGATCAAAGCCATATCTATAGAGAAATGCTGGGAAATTTGTAAAGATGGGTTTATAGAATGTCTAATTTTCATTATTGAGTCAATAAATTTCAGTTATTGTTACAAAAACTGTATCAAGAGTGTCAATATATTAGGGATTTGTTTGCTTTTTAAATAAAGTTTTAAAACTGTTTCTTTTGCAGATATAAATAAAAAGATAAACAAAAATGATAAAACAAATACGAATATTTCTTTTGTTTCTTTTTGGATTTTTCTCAACTATTTTTGACCTTAGGAGAAAAAGTTTTTATGGGAAAAAATATATTTTGAGAAAGTTTGGTAAAATTCTACATGGGCACCTGTTCAAGTTCACCAGGGAAACATTTCTTGTATTTTTTTTTTTTTGTGATCTGAATTAATTAGTTAAACTCACCACAATTTTTTTTATTTTTCATAGAAAAAAAAAAAAAAATTATTATTATTATAATAAATTATTATTAATAATAATTATAATAATAATAAATAAATATATATATACATATCTTCCTTTTATTTAAAAAAATGGTGGTTATTTTGAGGGTCTAATTAGTACAACTCACAAAAAAAAAAAAAAAAACCTACTAGAAATTTTTTTCAAGGTGAACTTGGAGTGTACATGTAGAATAATACGGAAAGTTTTTTTTCTCTTTAAATTTCCAAAGGAGTTGACATGACACAAGAGAAGTGATGAAAAATGTTCTGGTGACATGGTACATCCATTTGTAGAATGAAAACCCATGTGTGTGTGTATGTGTGTGTGAGTGAGAAAAGAAAAAGAGAGAAGCATCTTTCTCCTCATCTACCTAATAACCTATTAATAAAAGTAAATGTCACACAAGGTATTACTAAGAGGACAAATAGTTATTTTTAAACTAATACTTTCTCCCCCACACCCTACTTCCTGGCATTGCTTCTCTCTTCATTTTTATACCCTTTTTTACCCAGTAACATAATAACACTGATTACTTCCACTACTTTGCAGTTTATTTTATGTAAATACAAGTTGCACAAAAGTTTACATTAGTAGACGATTAAAAACAATCTTTCAAGATTCTATGTTATAAATCAGAGATCAGTGGTTAGGATTAGTCAAGGGAAACTTAACTGAATGTACCTGGAAAGAACATAGAGAGTAAAATGAATAAAATCTTATCTTCTCAACTAATCAGTTTTGAACTTGTAAACTTTACAATAACCAAATTGTTGTAATTTGGTTCTTGAGTTTTAAGAAATCAGAAGAGCCAGTTCTGCCATTGTCATTGGTCAATAAAAAGATGATAGGACTCTTTCTCTGAAGTGAACATTTTTTCTGGAGTCTTAGATTTATTAGTTACCTTCCCAAGAAAATTGTGACACATTCAATAAAGTTCAACTTTTAGATTTGTGATTTTATTTTTGGATCGGAATACATTTTCTAGAACACCCTATTTTAAATGGTGATATTCCCTTCTGAATAGCATTAATTCTAGAAGACCAAAAGATTTTTCTATGCCTTGAGCAAGTCATTCGTATGTTATGTTATCTATATCATAATAATATGATTTTTGTATGCATATTACTTTAACACAGCAAAAAAAAAGGCACCTCATAGTGGGATTTCTGTTAGCAAAATAACATTAAAACATAATTAGATAAAGTAATTTCCAATCCAATTTCTAACTTAAAAAGAAGTATTGGATCAATATTCACACTCACCCCCAATCGCAAGGGAGATAACTATTTAATGATAATTTGAGTGTGCATCTCTTATTTATTAATGATTAATTGTAATATAAATTCTGTGAATAGGATTTGAGTCCACAAGTTTAATGGCTGCTGAGTAAGTGCAAAGTAAAAATAATTAATTTTTCTAAATACACTAAACAATACATTTTTAAACATTATTAAAAAAAAGATGTTTTCTTAGAGAAAAAAAAAAAAAAAAAAAAAAAAAAACAGCAAAACCTAAACTCCTAGAGAATGACCTCTATGTCAATAATCCAGAGCTTTACACAGCAATTATAAATATCTGGCTCAGTTATCCTAGGTACTTGTACTCAATGTTAGTAGAGTCTGGAACAATCACTAATGTCTGAGGCATCCCAAACAGGTGAATACCCAAAGAACTGAGCTATTTTTGATATCACCCACTCTTACACAGAAGAGTCTCCACTAAACACTGCTTTAGTGTCACAGAGATTGAAGGACAGGGAATGACCATTTCTTTGATCATCAAAGACAATACTGACCCAACTCCTGCACTACAGGCACAATGTGACACAAAGTCAATCCTTAAGCAGAATAAAGCTAGTTTAAATTCAGAGTTTTCCTTTTCTTAGACTGGTTGCCTTAACAAGGTTGAAGAATCCAGTTGAGCTAGCTATTTACCTATAGCTGGAGGGAGAACCAATGGATTCATACCTTTCCCAAGGGCATTAGCATGAAGTGAAATGCAAACAAGCTCATCTAGGATTAGAACTCTAATTGCCAGTTTCATTTCCTATGATGATAACTGCCACACCATAAGCTTACAAAGTATAAAAGATGATACATGGTGAATTCAATAAGTTTCCAGACTTTTTTGTACAGGCATTTAAAATTGTTATAGACTCTTGAAAATTCACTATGTTATTGCTATACATCTTATGATATGACTGACCAATTTTTATGATTTCGGGTTCAAATCAACAGCTACAGCAGCAATTGGAATACACCCTACTAAAGCCCGATTGTCACAGCTGGTGAATTTCAAAAATGCAATCTGGACGTGAGGACACTTTAGAAGAACGATATGCAATAAAATTCCGTTTTAAACTTGGAAAAAATGCCACAAACGTATGGAATGCTTCAAACTGCTTTTGGACCATCTTGTATGAATTGAGCATCAGTTTTTGAGTGGCATAAGAGATTCAAGGAAGAAAGGAGTCTGTGAGGGATGATGAGAGGTGTTGGAGGAGTAAGAAAGTCAATACACCAGAGTTGATTGGCTAAATAAAGAATTTCATGGATAGGGATCGTCGTGTGTCTGTAGAGACAATAAGTGCACAGTTTGATGTCAGTGTGGAAACTGTACACACAATTATTTGTGAGGAACTGAAGACGTGGAAGATTTGCGCAAAGTTTATCCCAAGGGTGCTCAGAGAAGATCAGAAAAAAGACGTTGTCATGACAGCAGGGAGATGGTCAAGCTGATCAATTCAGATCCTGCAGTTCTTGATGCTCTGGTGACCTGCGATGAAAGCTGGATCTACTGCTATGACCCAGTGGAAGCATGCTGGCTCTCCCAGACCCAAAAAGGCCAGACAGAGCAAATCCACCAACAAACTTTTGATGATCCCTGTTTTTCCGTTGGAAGAGGCCAGCACTCTTCAAATTGGGTCAGTGGCATTTCTAGCAGGACAATGCACCAATCCACAACTCCATCCTTGTCACAGACTATTTGACCAAGATGGGCATCAAGACAGTTCCTCAGCCTCCCTGTAGTCCAGACCTTGCTCCCTGTGACTTTTGGTGATTCCCTCAGCCCAGAGGCTGTCATTATGAGACAATTGAAGAGATTAAAGAAGCTTTGACGATCACACAAGAGGACTTCCAT
>OY757918.1:8886573-8921573 GCA_963585895.1 Sepioteuthis lessoniana | reverse complement strand
ATATATATATATATATATATATATATATATATGTGTGTGTGTGTGTGTGTACAACACTCACTGAGATACTGTACTGACACTAAGCAGAAGTACAGATCTATAATAATTCTATGATTTTGGACAAGCAACAAGTGATCCGAAGGCTCCCTTTTCATTAGCTACTACACCCTTGATGCCTACCTTATATTGCTGAGTGTTAAGCAAGGAGAAATCAAGTACCATTTTTTGAGTCTTTGGTATGACTCAACCTGGGATTGAACCCAGGTCTCTTGGGCCATTGGCGAACACTATGCACCACATCAGTTGACTCCAGGTTCATAAAGAACAGCAATTAGACAGCCTTTTTCACAGTAAATTCCCTGATGGTTACCGACTACGACAAAAGACACCTGTAGAGAGTGAAATTAACAACTAATATGAAGACAATCACATAACTCCTAGTTTCAAAAATTTAGATGACGTGGGATAAAAACACATCAAAACTGAACTGAACCCCAAATTTCTTTCAAATTTTCAAATCTAAATGAATCAGTGTCAATCTTCAATGTTTTTCAATCTGCAGTTTTTTGGTGAAACACAAGATTATGCAAGTGCAGTACCACCCACACACATCACACCTTCCATACGACCATTTCTTAAACTAAAAATTCATCCTAAGAGGAAGAGATTTGAAGATGTAGAAGACATTAAAAGAAATACAATGACACAGCTTCACATATCAAAAAGGGAATTTCAGTGGTGCTTCAACCAATGGAAAACTCACAGGAATAAGAGTGTTGAATGCCAAGAGAATAATTCATAGTTCATTCCTGTCTTGGTAAATAGTTTCAGTCTTAATACTTTCTGAATACACTTTGTATTATTTATGGGTAAAAAGTAAGGCTGACTAGGTTCTCTCTGCTTGATAGGATTACTAGACTTGGAGAAGATACCAAAAATTCAAACCAACTAACATGTCATCACAGGTCAGTAAAGCAAGTTCTATCACCCACCCACCCTCATCTGTGAGTATATGTTTAACCTAAAAGTTATCATTGGAGGAAATGAAATTGGCAACTGGAGTTCAAATCCTCAGCAAAGCAGCTTGCATTTTACTCTTGGGAAAGGCATGAATCCATCTGTCTCCCCACCAGCTATGGGGAAATAGAAAACCAGATTGGTTTCTTTAGCAGGCAGCCAAGTCTAAGTGGAAAAAAAAAACTCTGAATTCAAACTAGTCGTACTCCAATTAAAAATTGGCCTTGTGTCACATCTTGCTCATGATAGAATGGTGGGGTAAATACATATCTCCCCAGCGTGATTAAATAATAGGGCAGCCAGGGTTCTTTAGCCTTTGTTAGGCAACCAGTCTAAGAGAAGGAAAACTGAAATCAAACTAGTGGAACCTTAATAAAAAATTGACCTTATGTCACATCTTGCTTGTAGTGGAGAGCTTAGATGAATACATACTTCACATATGATATAAACTTTAGAGAAACTCTGAGTTCTGTGGTGGACAGTGAAAATGGTTGATGGGATATATATATGTGTGTGTGTGTGTGTGTGTGTTTGTATTTAATGGATAGATACACATAGTTTTATGTATGTGGATAATAAAGATCTTAAATTATACATTAAATTTACCAAGCTGAATATTAGAAAACCAAATTGATTTTTTTTTGTAAGATTGAGATTGGTTTATGCTCAACATATTTCAAGAAAAATATAGAAAAATGTTATTTGGACTCTTATTTAAGAGCAATCCTTCTCCTTTAATACAAATATATAAGCATTTTGTTCATCTGGCAAGATTAGGAATAACAGATCAAAGTTATTGCTTATACTCTTTGCCTAATTTATTTATCTATTTTTTTAAACAATTAGACGTTCTAGTTTTTGACCTACAAGCTAACTGTAAAGTTAATCCACTTTAAATTTGGGAGTCAGTGACACCAAAAAAGTCATTAAGACATTTAACATAAAATAATAAATGAACTTAGATATGGTTTGAATGTCACAGGTGGAGAAATTATATAACATTTCTTTGCATACTTAAATTATATCTCAAAACTAAAAATAAAAACAAAATATTTATCTGTAATTGGGAGGAGTCTGCTGGTCTCTATAGATAGACCAACAGTTTCATGTAGAACTACCAAATTTCCAATGCATTTTTATAGTAATTTCATTGTCCAATACATTTTCATAATAATTTAATTTTCAGTTCATTTTTATACAAATTTGTTTTCCAATGCATTTTATAGTAATTTCTTTGTCAAATACATTTTTATACCAATTTCATTGTCCAATGTATTTTTATACTAATTTCATTGTCCAATACATTTTTATACTAATTTCATTGCAAAATACATTTTTATAATAATTTCATTTCATTTTTATAGTAGTTGTCCAATACATATATATATTAATATTTGGGAAAAATTTTGTTTTTCTGTGTCCTATAGATGGACAAACAATTTGAGGTAAAGCTACCAAATTTGGTAGGCATACTTACTGAACACAGTGAAAGATCAAGAAAAAAAAATGTTCCTCATGAGTAAAATAGTTTCTCATCTAAAAATAATCATTAACAGATTCTGCTGTTGTATTTACCCAACCCCTCCAACACAAACAGAATGTAAAACAAGGTCAATTTTGAATCAGAATAAAGCTGGTTTGAATTTAGATTGATTAATTAATTTTAAAGGCATGTCAACCCCTTTAAGCTTATTTTATACCTTGAGGTTAGGGAATTGCATTCATTGTACATTTACATTATTTATTTTTTGTATCAAATTTATTACGGTTACCTTTCTGAGTAATTGTGACATTTTGATAAGGATTTTTTTTGTTTTTTGTTTCAGACAAGGCAATGTTAGAAGGTTTGGATAAGTACTGCTATGATACTGGAAATATTTCTTCTTATTCAGACTGTGCAGAATAGCACATGGTATTTAGAAAGAAAATGAAAGACAATTTTACTTAGCAAAATTGAGGAGGATGTGTGTTTACCACAAAAACCAAGTAAAAAGTCTTATGAGAAACTTATAGACATTCTTACTTATGTCATACTACCAGTACAGGTATTTAAATAGCAATTTCTGTTAAATTTAAAGCTAGGTAAGGAGAAATGTTTTAATTTGGTTTTTGAGTTTTAAGATACTGGATGTACCAGTTCTACCATTGCTATTTGTCAATAAAAAGGTGGAAGGACTCTCTCTCTCTTTCAGGATGTAACATCTGACAGGAGATGTGTGATGAATTTATTAGTCACCTTTCCAAGCAATTGTGATAGGAACATAATGAGAATTTTAATAATATATAGATTTTAATAGTTTGTATTGATTATCTGATATAAATTGTTGATAGAACTTAAAAATTTAATGTTTTGCTAGAAAATCAGATTATCTTATTTAATAAATTTGATTTAATTCAAGATTCAAAATTGTTTTCAAGAATTAAAATTAGGTATTGTTGCAACATGGCATTATCTAAGTAATTACTAAATTACTTAAAATACGAGGAAATTTTTGGTCATTCTTAGATCACTGAGACTTAAACTAAATAGCTTTTTAGTCACATTGCTTCTAATTATAGAAGCTGTTGTTGACCTTCACTGGCCAAAATTAAGACAAGTATCGTTAAATAAGTTGACTTTATGTACACTTAAATAATTTTCTTACTTTCTTAATTTGGCACAGAACTAGCAATTACATTTTTTTTTCTTTTTCTTGTTCTTTGTTTAATTGAGTTTGTTGAGAAATACTATTACAGTTTACTCACATAATCTCATATGAAAGAGCCAATGTCACATAAAAACTTTGGTTTAATGAATAAAATCAGTTGGTAAAAGGCAGTGTCTACAAACTGACCAGTTGAATTCTAGACCCATTTTCTGAGGATGACTCTCATTGCTATTCTACTGTGAGGAGTTAAAAGTTTTGCCATATTTTGGTAACTTATTCTTCAAATGACAAAAAAAGAAGCCTACCATTCAAAGAAGAAACCACTGTGTCGCACCATCTGAAGCCATCTTTCTGTCATTTTTTTTATCCTATGCTGACACCAGTTCTTGTGCTTTGAAACAACCACTTCCTATTGATTGTTGAAGCATCACAAGTAAAGGAACTAGATCCAGACTATATGCTGGGTGTAGCATCAGCCCGATCCCCTTAAGTTCCTGGAGTTTATTCCAAGTCATTTGAGCAATATGAGGTTTTGCATTGTTTGCTTTTGTTAATCAATGCTGGGTAGTTTTGCTGAACAATGGTATACCCTAGATATTCATTTTACTTTTGTATTTCTCAGAGGTTGAATTACCTTTATTACAAACTGATATATTCAGACTTTTGTCTTTATCTTAGATATCATTATAGTCATAATGTTTCAGTCATTGAGCAATGTCATCTCACAGACACAGCACTATATGATTGTAACATTACCCATTAAACATAACATGAAACGAATCTGTTGGTTATTTGATCCGAAGGTTTATTTGTTATCCTCCAACCTGATAGCAGTTGTAACAAGAAAGAGAGATGAAAGAGTAAGAATCTGTCAACTGATTAGATATACAGAAAGATATGAGCCCTGAGAGATGGATAACATAAGCAGTGGACTTAGTCTTTTTGTTACTCAATAAGTCCCAGGTTTGACATATAGATGGCGTCACTAATAAAATGATCCATGATTTTTATAAAGTACTAACCTTCAATTGGCACATGTCGAAATTTCAGCCCAATCAGATTGTTAGTTTACAAATTAAAGTTATTTAAGTGAAGCTACTGTTGCAAATTTACAAAACAATAAAAGAATCTGAATTTTGGGTGTTGCAAAAGCATTGCTTTCTGATGGGAAAAAAATAATATTCCAGCAAAGCAATGGTTTAGTAAGTGTTATTCGGACACTACTTCAGCAGAAACAACAGTTAAGAGAAGGTATGCTGACTTTAAGTGCGATCATACAGACACAAATGATGGTGAACATTCAGGTCGCCCAAATTTGGCAGGTGTCCTGGAAAACACCAAAAAACTCCACAAACTCGTTTTGTCTGATCATAAATTAAAATTGTGTAAGATAGCAGAGGAGTTGAAGATATCAGAACACAGTGTATTCAGCATTTTGCATGAATATTTGTCAATGAGAAAGCTGTGTTTAAAATGGGTGTCACATTTGCTCACAGTCAATAAAAAAAACAAAAACATATTGACAATTCAGAGCGTTGTTTACAACTGTTTCAACACAACAAAAAGAAGATTTTGCTTAAATATGTGACAATGGATGAAACATGGATCCACCACTTAACTTTAGAGTCAAATCGGCAGTCAGCTGAGTGGACAGCAGGAGGTTAAAGCCGTCCAAAGCGACCAAAGACACAAACATCAGTAGGCAAGGTTTGGCCTCCATATTTTGGGATGCACAAGGTATTTTGTTCATCGATTACCTTGAGAAAGGAAGAACCATCAATAGTGAATATCATATAGCATTATTAGTGTGTTTGAAGGAAGAAATTGCCCCAAAACAGCTACAAATGAAGAAGAAAAAAAGTGCTCTTTCAACAAGACAATGCACCATGTCACAAGTCAATCACAACGGTAGCAAAACTACATGAATTGCATTTCAAATTGCTTCTGCACCCACCCTATTCTCCAGATCTGGCCCCCAGTGACTACTGGCTGTTTGCAGACCTCAAAAGAATGTTTCAGGGAAAGAGATTTGACTCCAATGAAGAAGTGATATCAGAAACTGTGGCATATTTTAAAACCAAAGACAAATCATTCTACAAAAAAGGCATTGAATTATTAGAGAAGTGTTGAAATCAGTGTATCACCCCAGAAGGAGACTATGTTGATGAATAAAGTCAAATTTTGCCTAAAAGTCGTTTTATTAGTTAGGCCGAGGACTTATTGAGTGATGTGTTATTCTGCTTCAGATGTCTTATTCTGATTGTTAATCTTATAATATAATAATGCTATGTCTATGCTGTTAGTCCCAACTAACCAATAATGCTATGTCCATGCTGTTAGTCCCAACTAACCAATAATGTTATGTAATTATTTTACATCTCCAGCTTGAAGAACTATCTATAAACCTAATTAGAGGTGCCTGTGGTGTAATGGTTATCGTCGTAGGAAATGGACACGGTGACACGAGTTCAAATCCTGGACGAGACTGATTGCATTTCACATAGCACTAATACCCTTGGGAAAGGTATGAATCCAATTATTCTCCCTCCAGCTATGGGTAAATAGTAGGGCAGACTAGGTTCTTCAGCCTTAGTGAGGCAACTAGTCTAGGAGAAGGAAAACTCTGCATTCAAACCTGTTAAACTTCGCTTAAAAATTGACCTTGTGTCATATCCTGCCCGAGCGGAGGGGTTGGGTAAATATGATAAACCTAATTAGTAGTGTTTAATTAAATATTAATAATCATCTTAATAAGACATAATTTGGTAATCTTTCTTGTATTTCATTTTGAAAATGAAAATTTTGTTTAATTATATCTTACAGCTTGGAGGCATGTTTAGGAAGCATGGGAAATGGAATCGGCAACACAAGTTCAAATCCTGGATGAAGCTGTTTGCATTTCACTTTGTGCCAATGCCCTTGAGAAAAGAGCGAATACATTAGACAACCAGTCTAGGAGAAGGAAAACTGAATCCCATTGCCATATCAGCAGGGCTTAGAATATGTTGACTGTATCCTCTGCAGAAGGATAAGACAGGTTGATATGCTGTTAAAATCAATCATCTTCATAGCAATTTTTCTTTTAAAGCCTTCAATATAATCCAGTTGTATAATCTAATGAAACTAAAAAAAATTAATAACTCAAGTTTCATCTTATGAAATATTTTTTTAAATATCTAAAAGACACTCAGTTAAGTTTAATGTCAAGTAATTTCCTATTCATAGAATTTATATAATTATTTAAAAAATAGCTTAATTGAAACAGTAGGAGAATATGGAGAGACTTAAAAAAATATGGACAGACTTTATAAAAAAAAAAAAATAAATAAATAAAAAAAAAATTTAAAAAAATCATTAACCTACAAGAACATAAATTTATAAATGACTCATTTAGGAAAATTTTACAGTTTTTGCTTGCTTCAATTTATCTTGAAGATAAGTGTTCAACAATATATTTCATATTTTAACAATGTCTGGTCATTTTGGTTCCAATCTTTAAAAAAAATAAATGGAAAAGAAAAAAAAGAAAAATAGATAAGAAAAAGAAAAAAAAAAATGATACCATTTAAACAAAGATATCATTTTATGAAGTAATTTGGAATCTTTATTTCTTTCATTTCAATGTGAATATGATTTTTTTCCTTTTATATTTTAAATCCTAGTGGGTAGAGTATTCACCAATAGTCCGGAAGACCTGGGTTCAATCCTAGGTTGCGTCATATCAAAGACTTTAAAAATGGTACTTGATACCTCCTTGCTTAACATTCAGCAATATAAGGTACATATCAAGGGTAAAGTGAAGCAATCCAGAGAAAGGAGTAGCGCCCTCCCCTACATTTCCGTGAAGTAGCTATTGAAAAGGGAGCCTTCTGGTCGCCCTCGAGATTATTAGAGGAGGGGTGCTTAGCATAATGTTTATCATCATAGGAAATGGAATCAGAGAACCAAGTTCAAATCCCAGACAATCCTGATTGTCCTTCACTTCATGCTAATGCCCTTGAAATAAACATGAAACCATGTTTTTTCTACAGTAATAGGTGAGTAGTAGGACAAACGGTGTTCTTTATCCTAGGTTAGACAACCAGACCAGAAGAAGGAAAACTCTGAATTTAAATCAGCTCTACTCTACTTAAAAATTGACCTTGTATCACATCCTGCTTGTAGTGGAGGGGTTGGTTGTATTTTGTTTAATACTTCTAAAACACATAACTGCTGAAATCAAAATTTCAGTTCAGGATAAATCTACACCTAGAATTATTCCCCTTTGATCAGACATGTAATCATTTAAAAATCAGATCATTATTGAAGTAGATATGCTGAACCCACACTATCAAGTTACTAAGTAAAATGAAAATTGTTTTATTCTTAAACTAGGAGCATCTTGATGGTGTTGCTCTAACAAAAATCTTGTTTTGATGTGCTTTGTGGGTGGGCAGTGTTACAGTAATATACAAAAATATAACTATTACAATAAAGATATACATTTGTGTCAGACAAAACCCTTTCAACAAGATACTGAAGAGGATAAAAAAAAATTACTTTCTTTATTTGCAGATAAGAAAAAAATCTTTCAAGCAGCTACGAAATTAAAGTGTTGAAAGTAAAAACAAAAAACAAAAAACAAAAAAAAAAAACATGGAGATTCATTTGCGTCATAATACTTCATTGTAGGAGGACCAAAACATTAAATGATATCAGTGAAATGAACCCGTGAAAATGTGACAAACAAAAGAATATCTAACAAATAGCATTGACCCAGTGAATAGAATTTCGGATATTTTAACAAAACATACTTCTTGCCTTGAACAATTTCAAAATTATACCAGAGATATTGTGAAATTTTAATTTGTATTCATGGAAACTATCATAGATACAAAGGAGAGAGCAATAACACCATCCGATAGAAGAAGTTTTCAATTACCAAACATTATTTTCTTTAGATTGAATATGAATTTTAGCCTGTTAGAGAACAAAGCCTGCAAGCAGCTCTTATTAAGTGTTGAATCTTGGTAGTATGGCAGTAGAATTTAAACCTTCCAACCAATAACCATATATTTGCCTTGTTACAAGAGCAGATCTAAAATTAATGGCAATGAAGGGGTACTCCACACTTTCTAGAGCTCTAGAACTAGAGCCTCACCATAAGATACAGTTTAATATCATACCAAGAACATGCCTTTTTTTTGTGAAGTGGGAGGAGTGTATTCTAAGTTCTGCCAACAGAGATAAAATTAAAGAAAAATACTTTGATATAAATAAAAAGTACAAAAAAAAAAAAGGTGTAATGTTATTTTTTTCTTTCAAGAATAGAAATACCCTTCATAGGAAAAAAAAAGATGTATAAACATTAAAACATTGAATTTTGAGTTGTTTCTATTTTTTAAATTTATTTTTTATTCTTCTTCATCATACAATGTGTGAAAGCACATGCGATACCCTGCCCTCATCAGCCACCAACCAGGGGTGATAACACAGTTTCATTAGCTCAAGTTAAAATCTGAAATCCTCTGTATGAGAAATAGTCACGTTATTAGATTACAATATGATATCAATTTTTCTGGAAAACCCTGTATATCTTAAATGATATCCAATTTTTTTTTTTTTTTTTTTTTTTTAAACGCTTTTTATAATAAAGTGATGATCTCTAGATGACTAGACAAAGTTTAGATGTTTTTTTTTTCTTTTTCAGTAAATGACATTTCTATGTCTGAAAAGAAAAAAGAATTATTAAAAACAGAATTTTCAGTTGAGTCGACATATGCAGTAAAAATTCAAGATCATTTGAAAGAGATTTAGTCAAGTTATTAGATGACAACATATCAATATTTCTGAAACACTCTGCACATCTCTAATGATATCAAATTTTTTAAAATACTGTATATTAAATAAAATCCATTGACATTCAAAGTATGCAGTCTAGGCAAATTATCCACAAATATGGTGCTAATCTATCTCATTATAGTGGTAAGTTTCTTTCAGAAGACCATATGCAAAAATCATTTGCTCCATCTTTCCTGTATATGGAATAAAATACCTTAGAAAAATCTATGAACAGTAGTGCAGCCTCAAGATTTTTGACATGTACTCCTTCACTGGTTCAATGGATTGTCAGAAAGACAAACTCATATATAACATTTTCTAATGGAATCCTACGCATAGACATGCCCATGTTGGCCAACCAGCAAAAACTTACATAAATCAGCTCTGTGCAGACACTGGATGCAACCTAGAAGACTTACCAGGAGGTGTAGTCAGCACAACTTGATGATATCAAATAGATGTGAATGTGGGTGAACATTTGACAAAGTTTTTTGATGTTAAAACAGTTCTTCAAGTAAGCGGAATAATTTTTTAAAATGAGTCTTTAAAATTGTCGCACATGAAAATCCAGATTCTTGCAATGTCTGTGTCCATTTTCAAGAAGCCCCAAATCAAAGATTAGGATAGATATTTTTTTCCTGTACCATAACCTGCTGAATTAAGAAAGCTGTTCTGGAAATACAAGGACCCATTTGCCAATGACATATGTGGGGCATTCAATAAGTTTCCAGACTTTTTTTGTACAGGTATTTAAAATTGTCGTAGACTCTTGAAAATTCACTATGTCATTGCTATACATCTTATGATATGACTGACCAATTTTTATGATTTCAGGTTCAAATGAACAGCTACAGCAGCAATTGAAATACACCCTACTAAAGCCTGATTGCCACAGCTGGTAAATTTCAAAAATGCAATCTGGACGTGAGGACACTTTAGAAGAACGATATGCAATAAAATTCTGTTTTAAACTTGGAAAAAATGCCACAGAAACTGATGGAATGCTTTAGTCTGCTTTTCAACCATCTTGCATAAATCAAGCATCAGTTTTTGAGTGGCATAAGAGATTCAAGGAAGGCAGGGAATCTGTGAGGGATGATGAGAGGTGTGGTAGAAGTAAGGAAGTCAATACACCAGAGTTGAGTGGCCAAAGGGTTAGGGTTACTATGTTGAGGTTTTAAGGGAGTTCAGGAAGAGATTCTGTCGGAAGAGGCCAGCACTCTTCAAATCAGGTCAATGGCATTTCCACCAGGACAATACAACTCCATCCTTGTCACAGACTATTTGACCAAGATGGGCATCAAGACAGTTGCTCACTCTCCCTATAGTCCAGACCTTGCTCCCTATGGCTTTTGGCTATTCCCTAAGCACAGAGGCTGTTGTTATGAGACAATTAAGGAGATGAAAGAGGCTGTGACGAAGGTCATTGACACGCTCACACAAAAGGACTTCCATGGGGCCTTCCAGAAGTTGTTGGAATGGTACAAGTGCATTGCAGCCTGAGAAGATTACTTTGAAGGGGACTAGAGTTTCTTGTCTGTACTATCAAAAAAAGTGCCCATATGAAAAAAGTCTGGAAACTTATTTAATGATCCTCGTAATTGTCACTATAGAGTTGACACATCAGCATTTTAAGGCAAAGTTTCAAAGTGTTTGATATTATCACACATGGAAATCTGGACCCTTGCAGTTGAGTGATTTTTGCAATTTTTGAATTGGTCCACTTTCAGGAGGTTCCAATCAAAAATTAGGAGATATATAACTTTAAATCTAGACTCACTGCCAGATGCAATTTAATATATAAAGTTTTTATAATGGTTTTGATATTTCTGTGATGATTTATTGAGATCCAAAATTTTTTTAAAAATTCAATATTTTCCATATTTTTTATTAAAAAAGAAAGATACTTCTAATCAAATAGATTTTAGGTGTTTGGTTGACTACTCCAAGCCTATTATTAGAGTTGAGTAGATGAAGTGCTTTAAACATATTGTCATGGAATGAGAGCTACTTAAACATTGAATCTTCTCAAAATTGCCCCCCAAAGCAGGTTTTTAAGACATTTGACAGTTGATTTTCCAAAGGTTTCTAAGTTAAAACAATTGGTTCTAACATATTTTAAAACACTTTGGGATGAAGATTAAACAAAAAAAGGCCTTTGAAACCCAATTTCAAAATGCAAGCCTCCAAAATAGAAAAAATTTTTAAAAATCAAAAGTAGCAATTTTTGGAAATTCCCTGAAATTTAAATGGTCATAAAAAAACAATCAATGCAATTTTCAGGATTTACTTCTCCAAACAAATGGTGAAATTTTAAAATTTGAGGATCTTCAGGACAGACCCTCAATGAAATTGGCTGGAATGACCGTTATGCAAAAAAGCCATACAGAATAAATCATGTACTAGAATTATTTGCACCCAAAAGTGAGATGCATATTAAGCAAACAGCTTCTTCTAGAATTTAAACTTAATTTGCCAAATTCATTTCTTTAAATGCTAACTGTTTCTCCATCCTTTGATACATATATTAGTGTAAACATTTTTAGGTAAGAAGTTGTTCAAAATATGTGAATACTTTTTTTTTAATTGCCTAAAGATTTTATCAAACTATTTAAAGTGTAAAATGTTAAATATATAAATGTTATATACAAAATATCTTCTAAACTTATAGAGTTAAAGATTGCAAGAATTTGCTTAGGCAAATTTAATCAAAACAGCCTAGAACAGTTTCTCACCCCCCCTTCTCTTTTGTTTATCAATAAAATGTTATTCACAATATCAAATATTGTCCATGGCCAAGTTTCATATACATTGGATGTAAAGGCAAACAATTCCACATAGATTCCCAATGTTAAATGTGGAATTGTTCATCTTTACATCCAATGTATATGAAACTTGGCCATGGACAATATTTGATATTGTGAATAACATTTTATTGATAAACAAAAGAAGAGAAGGGGGGGGAAGGTTGAGAAACTGTTCTAGGCCGTTTTGATTAAATTTGCTAAAGCAAATTCTTGCAATCTTTAACTCCATAAGTTTAGAAGATTTTCTGTATATGCTTAATAGATGTAGTCAAAGTAAAAACCATTTGTAATAGCCACTAGTTTGACCCACTCGACACAGCTGTCTAATGTTAAAGAACTGATAGCATTCATTTACTGCAATCATATCATTACAAGATTTTTTACCAACTGGCAAATAATAAACATTTAGAATCTAAACAGCAAACAGCAACATTAAACATGAGTTTAAAAAATATCAAAAGCTGTTTGGATCTATTACATAATCTTCTAGGATTATTAATAAATTAAGACTTAAAGAGAAACAGAAGAAATTCTGTTATGTTTATACAGCTGTGATTTCATCTGCGATAATATTCTTTTAAACACCTCTTCATATATACAGGGCGTTTGAAAGAATTTGATATCATTTCAAATATACAGGGTGTTTCAGAAATATTGATATCATTTTGTAATCTGATAACTTAACAACCAATTTTCGTTAAAATGATCTCAGATTTTAATCATGTGAGTAGAAACAACACAAAATTCTATGTTTAATGTTTAAAAGTCTTTTCTTTCGCATTGAATGGCGTTTCTATAAATGAAAAGAAAAATAAACATTAAGCCAAGAATTTTAAGTTTTTATTACACATATTAAAATTTGAGATGATTTGAGTAAAAATTGGTCAAGTTAATGAAATGAAATGATTATAATGAAATGATTACCTTTTCTTCTGAAACACCCTGTACATCTCAAAGGATCTCCATTCTTTTGAAATATCCCATATTTAGAACCTATGTAAAAAAAACTTTCTAGATCATACACTAACAGTAGAAGCAATTACAATGATGTTTCAAATTTCATTTAAAGAGTTAAATGAAAGAAAAATAGAATCATTACCATCAAATAAGACCAAGATGGATAATATTTTAGAGTGCAAATCATTTGCTTGTGTAGTGAATGGGTTCAATCCTCATTGGGTAACCAACTATTCTAGCATTGTCTTGCAAAATCCTTTGTAGCTGAGAGTGATAGGAAAAAGAAACTACCTTGTATAAACAATAAAAGGTCTACTTTTTACCATTTTTGTAAACGTGAACAAAGAAAATTTGTTTTCCATAGATTTCCATAGATTTTTTTTTATCTTGAAAAATTTTAAATATTGTCTAACCCTAAACAAAATATTGTTGTTACAAGTAATTTCATTGCAGTCATTAAAAATTATTTTTAAACATTGCAATTTTGAACTTGAATTTTATTTGCGTTTATTTCTCATCATCAGGTGAGTAAACCATTGCACCAGATGCACCCCACCGACAGTTGATTGAGCAAGCTAGATTAAATGTGCAGAACTTGAAAAAAAAAAAAAAAAAAAGGAGATGGGTGCTGATTTAGACCAGAGGAATAAATCAGACAAGAATAATCTTTCGAAATGAACCAAATATAATTTTAAGATTGGAAGGAATCTAAATTTTATTTTAATAGGAAAATATAAAACCTACAATACAAGACATGCAACTTTTTAATGTCACAATACAGTAAAATCGCTATAAAAAATAAGTAAAAAGTATTTGTTTCAAATATGATATCAAAAAATGTCGAAATTTAATCTTGTTTAAAAATGTGGTAAACCCAGTTAATTTAATCACCCTTGACGAGATAATAGTGAAACAAATCAATGATACGTAAGTACTTTAATTATCCTTAAATTTTTTTCTTAAACTTCAAGAATATTAAGTTTTATTTAAGAGAGAGAGAGAGAGAGAGAGAGAGAGAGAGAAAGAATGTAAAGTTTTTAAAATATATAGCAAAGCGGGTATATTTGATCTCATAATTTTTTTTTTTTTTTTTTTTTTTTGGTGAGAAGGGTACCACACGTGGTATAATGGTTTGCAAGGTAGATTAGCAGATCATTGTTAGTGAGTCCGATTCTCACTGGGTACCCCATACTTTTAGCCTTGTGCTACATCTACTCTAAGCTTAGTCAATGACTATATATATATATATCTTTTTAGGTATGTGCGCACTGTGTAATCGTGTACCTAAAAATACCATTTATAATACTTTGTTTCTTTAATCAACACAAAAACCCTTGGCATTCCACAACACTTGAAAATGGCTTTTAAGAATTTATTCAAAAAGGTATTTCATACAGAGAGAGAGAGAAAGAAAGAGTTTTTGATAAACATTTGGGCCTAGTTGATTTGACAGTGACATTAAACTAACACGTGGAATGAAATTAACAAACTTATCCTTTCAATAACAAAAAATCAAAACAGTAAGTTATTAGATTTAAAATTGGCAATACCAAACAACCACATTATAAATCAGTATTAGCAATAAAATTGGACGGGTTAGAGAAGAAATGTCTTTTATTTCAGAAATAATAAATGTTTCTTCTTAGAGAAGAAAAAGAAAAAACGTGATGAAGTCCATAAAAAAAATAACTTAACGTATGTGACGTTTTCTTACCATGAAGATAAAAGGCGGTTTTCAAGATTTTAAAAGTAAATAAATAACATTTTGGAGTGAAAAGTTTACTTTTTAATTGAGAAAGGGTGTGTATATATATATATATATATATATATATATATATATATAAAACTAAAAAGATAATTTTGTAGATGAATATATCGAGGAAATATCAAATAAGATGTTAATTTCAACAAATAAAATAAAGTTTGTTTTTTTTTTAAATTAAACTTTTGAATAAAATCATGAAGTGACAATAAACAATTTTAAAAATCAACAAATCCATTAGAATTACAGGAATTTTAACACGGCTCGTGGGGGAAAAAAGGTTTACAAAAATAGTAAAAAATGAATTAAATAAAATAAAAAGGTAAGTTTTTTTCTTCTTCCTACCTGGATAAATGTTGTTAATTTTTGTAGTTGCTTCAGGTACGAGTGGGGAAAGATTTGAATGACAACAATTTCCAATGCAGAAAGCAGAACAATGTGATGATGTACGACTTTCATCCTCATCTTCTAAATTTGTAACCTCCTTCATATTTTAAATCTGTATTTTCCAGCAAATCACAAAAACAAAACAAAACAGGATTCCAAATGATAAAAAGAAAAAACCCGCTTCTTTATAGTTGTTGTTTTTTATATATCCAACACAAAAGAGAAGAGAGTTCTTTTTCACAAGTATCAATTCCAAACCTGTAAATACTTTTCTTTAAAAGGTATTTTTCTTATTTCATCTTTAAGTTATTTTGCTTTTTTTTTTTTTTTGTTTTTTTTTTTTTGTTTTTTTTTTACTTTTTTAAAAAGTGAGTTATGAAGTTAAAACTTTGGGTTTTGTTTTGTTTTGTTTTGTTTTTAATTACTTCTCTCTACGGTCTTCGACAGTCTCGGCTTTTCTTGGTAGTTCAAGTTTAAAACTTTTTCTTTTTTCAAAACGATAGACTTAACTATCATAACCAATTTAAATTATATCTTATTTTCTTTACTAAAAAATAAAAAGTCAACTGGTTAAGTTTAAAAATCCATCATTGTTGATATTTGCTTATGCAGACAGAGTTGGCTTCAAGTTGACAAAGTTAAAAACCCCAAAAAATGCACGCACGGACTTTTTAGCGACACAGCAACCCCGTAATTTTTTTTAAAACTATGAAGAAAGAAAAACCGCATATGTTTTGTGGGGTTTTCTGGGGTGTTTTTTTCGTGCTGTAAAAAGTGACATGTCTCTTTTTTACAACTAGTTTTCCAAGTCAAACAAGCAGAGAGAAAGAAGAAAGTAATTTAAGGACGGCAGCACTAGTGGTGGTGGTGGTGGCTAGTAATAATACACTACTGATGATAGTAAAAATAAAGAAGAAGATATGTAAATACTAAATAGAGAGGAGGAAGAGCAAAAAAGAAAGGAAGGGAGAGAGAGGGAAATGATGATGATGATGATGGAGTAATGAAATAAAAAGTGTAAATACCTACAATGATATACACACGAAATATTTGCAGCGAATGGATGAGGTTGACAAAAAAAGGAAAAGAAAAGCCAACCTTTTCAACTCCTTGTCAAAACTTTTTACAACAGAAAGGCCACAAAAAAGGTTTTTTCTCTTCTTTCAGCGTTTAATAGACAAAAAAAGAAAAAAACGTTTGAAAACAAATTCTTTACTTTCTAAATTTTACTAGACCACCCGCGAAACGGTTGGGTTCCAGTTGTAACTGCGGTTCATGATGTTATTGAGACTTTTCTTTAGGAAAGAGCCAAAAAAATTCTATTAAACATGGTTATATCTCTGTTATATTAAGAATTTGAATGATTTTTTTCAAAAAGTGATGTTCAGTAGAAAATGCAAACTCCCAAAAATTATAATTCAGTTGTAAATAGACTAGAAATCGCTTTATTCTTGAAGTTAGTGTATTACTCTAACAAAAATCTCGCTATGATGCGCTTTTTTTACTTTTTTTTTTTTTTTGTTGTTGTTGTTGTTGTTTATTTATTTTGTGTGTGTGTGTTTGCGGATTAAGGTCTGATTACATATAAAAAGTTACGAAAACAATGACTTTACATACACAATTTATATATATATATATATATACTAGCGTTGCCTGGCGGCCAAATATGTAAGATTTTCTTGGAGTGCGGGGGAGTTAACACTTAAATAGCTACAGCAATTTTTATGTAGTTCTTTTATGTAATAAGTACACATTTTTTTATTATTTCAAAGCACAGTATACACCATATACATATCTAAAATTGAATTTACCAAACAAAGGAAAAGAGTATTTTCATATTTAAATTTTATTTTTATAAATTCATAATTTTAATTTTTTTTAATCAATTAAAACAAACTTTAACTTAGTATTTGATTATAAAGCGAAAAAAAAGTTAAGATATATTTATTGACAAAAAGTGTTCATATAAAAAGATATTAAACCATCATTTTTAAGTAAATGGTTTAATTTAGTTATTTACGAAGCTTCGCTTAGTTGTGACGCAAAGCGAGAAGTATGAGGCACGCAGTGAGAATCGAACTCACTAACAATGGTCTGCTAATCTAGCTTGCTAACCACGTGAGGTACCTCAAATACAGTTTTATTAAACGTTTCAAAACTTACCTAGCTTAATTATAAAAATATTTTGAAAACATTTAAACAAACCTGTTAGATACCATCAACAGACATTTCGAATTTCAAACTTACATTTTTTTTAACCTAGTTTTATTAAACTTAACTTTGGAGATGTATTTATTTAATTTTTATATATATATATATATATCTGTACATATAAAAGAACTGCACAAAAAAAATTTATTCATTTAAGTCAGGAACTTCGCCACCTTTTCAACGAGTGTTGGCACCCGGGCAACACCGGTTACCTCAGCTACCCTCCAATATTTTGCCCTAGAAATGATCCTTGAGAGTTGGCGATTCGTAATTGGTATATAATAGGACTTGGGGTCTGCGGTCATCAGGCTATGCATAAAAAGCGGACAAACAATTCTAGCATTTTATAAACAAAAGTATTTTGCTGCAAATGATACACTCTTTCTGTTAGCATTGTCGCTCTAATTAGAAAAAAAAAAGAAAAGAAATCGAAAAAAAAAAAAAAATCAACATCATCATCATCATCATCATAATAATAATAATAATAAAAAGCTGTAATAGAGTAGTCGTCGTGGTCCTTGGAACGAGCCTATAAGTTCTGGTGAAGAGACGAGGGAAACTAAGAGATTAGACGAAAAATCAAAACTATCCACAGTATTATTAAAATCAGCAAGGATACTTAGAACAGTCCTGGAGATCCAGGGGGACTTGCTGCCACTTAAACTTCAATTTAAAAAAGTGATGTGAAAAACTTACATAAACGGAAAATTTGTCTTGTAAATTAAATCTGACTTAGAATAATTAACTTCATTTTTACCAATGTTAAGGTTATTATAAGGTTAATTAGAACATATATGTTCAAAGTAAGACTTTATACTATTAAAAAGAGATGATTTTAAGGGGAACATGGTTTCACATGTGCTGACACTAATAAAATAAAGTTATCCTTATTTGAAAAATGAAATAAAATAAATATTTTACTATAGATTATTTTTAATTTATGAAATAATAGAAATTGTTACAATTAAATTATACCATACCAAAGAGGAAAAAATGCTGAGTATTTTTTTAAGAGTATCGTTGCTATAATTCCCATGTCCACTATGACCTGAAATGGTATACAGTGTAACCCTGATATAAGAGAGTTACAGGGACCTGATAAGACTCTTATATCCCGGTTTTGTTATTTTGTTTAGGTAACACAGGCTCTAATATGGGACCAGAATTTTTTTTTTTAATCTCTCTTATATCCGGGTTACACTGTAGTATCTGTTAGGACCACATCTGTAAGTCAAATCGATTTGTTTGAGATAATGTATAAAATTATTTTGAACTGCATAAATATATTGGCTTTTAAAATATTGATATTGCAACTATGGAATGTTTACCTTTTAAAACGATTGTGGACTAAATTTAATTGCTTTCAAATTATTAATATTAGAAATAATTAAAACTATCATTCAGTTTTAACTTGAACTGAAAATTGCTTTATTCTTTAAGTTTAAGCATTTTAAGCGCATTGCTCTAATAAAAATCATGTTATATAGTTTTTGCTGTGTTACTACAGTGTAACCCGGATATAAGAGAGTCGCCAGGACCGAATAAGTTTCTTATATCAGGGTTTGGCCTATTTTGTTTAGGTAACAAGGCTCTAATTTGGGACCAGAGAAAATCTCTCTTATATCTGGGTTACACTGTATTATGTTAGTTATTTGAGTTTAAGCTTCATTATACATCCAATCTTGTGCCACAACTTAAAGTTTAATAAATAAATACACACACACACACTCACACAGAATTAGTATAAAAGTAAGGAAAGGTTTTGAAAAGGAGGCGGGAATTGGTGATTAGAGCAAGACTCAAGACAATCCAGACCACAATACAATTAAAATCAGCTAAAATACTAAGAAAAGTCCTGGAGATCTGACAAAACTTGCTATGCAGTTTTTGTTCTATAACTGTTGCACATACAAATTATTAGTATAAAAAGTAATTTACATAAAACAATGAAAATCTGAGCAATACATAGTTTTATTCAAAAAGGTTTTGACTTAAGAACTTCAGATATTTCTTTGAATTTTATTCCTTGTGTTTGACATGAAGTGTATATTAGTTGTCTAAATTTCTGAGACGAAGCTTGATGATTTTTCAGGATTTTCAGACTATTGTCTTCATCTTTATTGTTATTTCCACAACGTTTCGGCCGATATGTCCTCCAGCCTTAACGGAATCAGAACAGACGACCCCCGTGGATTTAATAAAGGACATAGTTCGAAGTTCCGTGAAGGTTTCCGAGTTCAACAAACAAGAAGAAGGCTGGAGGACATATCGGCCAAAACGTTGTGGAAATAACAAGAAAGATGAAGACAATAGTTTGAAAATCCTTAATGATAAAAATAAAGTGTATACATATCTTTTCTTACTATGATGCTTTGAAATTATTTTAAAAAGTCCTCTATGTAAAATGTGTTAAATTACAATGAATCTCCCCAACATCTCAGTTTTTGTAGATTATTTTCTAAAAATTGTAACTTCCCTACTATTCCATTTTTATCTATTAAAATTAAACAAATATCAGACATTAGTCTTGCAAGTTTTAGAGAGAGAGAGAGAGAGATTAATAACTTGAAAACCCAAGTGAGAAAAACTGAAAAAGAATATTTTTAATTATGAAACCAGTTTTATGTTTGTTTTTTTTTTGTTTGTTTGAGGAAAAGAAACACTTGAGTGAGGGTGTGAATACAAAATCTACAAAGACAGGATTCCAATGACGTCAACACATGCATCACCAAATTTTTCTCAGAACCACTTCTTTTTAAAAGTACATCTTACAGTAATTGAATTTATTTAGTGTCTGACTTTAAAATAACCCAAACCTTGAATAACAAACTTCATTTTTCACTGGTAACCATGATTTACTAGACACAATTTCAATTGATTAAGCATGAATCCCATCTAGAGTTATTTTATGCCTTGTGGTTAGGGAATCACATCCATATTTTCTCTACGTAGTTGTTTCTCAAGATTTGTGTCGTTGTTTTTTGCACATAGTCCTATTGAATACAAATAATTTTAAAGAGATCCGTTTAACTCATAGATGGGACCCTAACAGGTACAACCACTTTTGAGTCAGAGTGAACCTGGCAGTAGATCTCCAGAACTGAAGTCTCACCATCAGATGCAGTATAGTGTCATATCCAGGAGACCCCCTTTTTGGGGGAAAGGCGTCCTACCTCTTTGCTAGGGATACTATAAGTATATTCTAAGCCTTTCTAACAGAGATATGGAATTTACTTAATAAATTTGATTATGTTCGACTGAAACCAATGGGCACACGAACCTATGAACATAGAAAGCTGCAAAATGTTAAGAAAAAACATTTTTCAATTCGTATTATTCTTATTGTATCATGAATTTATAGCCAAGTTATAATTGACCTAATAAAATTTGTCCACCAGAAAAATTATTCCGAGTCATTTTTTTTTCTGTGATGGACATTTACTTCTGCTTCTAACACCTCAACATCAACATGTTTTAACTTCAAAAGCCAAAAATGACAAAGAATATAATTTGGGTTTGTTATTAATTAAATTATTCAATAAAACATTCTTAAATGAAACTTAATTTTATGTGATTCTTCAATTTTAATATTACATTTCTGTGTAATTATCTTAATATTATTTTTGATTCAAAAAATTATTTTCACATATACAATATCAACAAATTTCACAGTAAAAAAAACAAAAGAAAAAAAAAAATCAAAATGATAATTTTTTATCTTTATTTTTTTCAATTAACAGTGGTAAAAAAACGGAATTAATTTAAAATTAAAAATGTTTATCATTTTATTTTTTTACAATTTATTATTGCATAAATTGTAAAAAAATAAAATGATAAATTAAATTGCAAATATTGTTTCTGGATTTGTATATTGTTGTATAATACACAAGCAATGGAGGATTTTTTTTTTTTTTTTTTTTTTTTTAATTATTAACATTTTTCTTCCTTACTTAAAGATATATTTTAACTTTGTATCAATCTGAACAATTTTAATCTTAAAATACTTTATTAATAAAGAAAAATAATTGAATTAAAATCAGGAAAAAATTGATAAATCATGTTAATTTTTTTTTATTTAATTAATTTAATAAGAAACTTAAGACATATTGTAAATAAAAAAAAAATGTAGCCTTCATTTTTGCTTTTCATAAGTAATAAAAGTAAAGTTGGCATCTGTAGTTGAGGGCAACCAGAAGGCTCCCTTTTCAATAGCTACTACAACAAGGTGCAGGGGAGAGCGCCACTCCTTTCCCTGGATTGTTCCACTTTGCCCTTGATATGTACCTTATATTGCTGAGTATTAAGCAAGGAGGTATCAAGTACCATTTTTAAAGTCTTTGGTATGACGCGACCTGGGAATGAACCCTGGTCTCCCAGACCATTGGCAAATACTCTACCCACTAGACCAATGAGCCGGTCCCCGTTTTATTCTTTTTTTTTAAAGTAATTTCTGAGTGAGAAAGTTGAATCAATATTGGTAAAAAAGAAAAAAAAAATGTTGTTAAACAAAGATATCTTATCCTTTTGAACAATTTTAAGTGTAAAAAACTTTTATAAAAATGAAAAATTATTGAATTAAAATGAAAAAAAAAAAACATTGATGAATTATAAATATGTCATCATTGTATCCTGTTTAAACATATAAGTTGATTTTTTTATGTTATTAATTTAATTCTAATAAATATTGTCCATCTTTCAATTATTTTCTGATTTAATTAGAAAAAAAAAAGAATTGTATATTACTGGTATTAATTTGTTATAATAGATTCGTGTAATGCCAGGTATCCCTCATCATCATCATCATCATCATTATTATCTCATCATGCAATCAGCATGGATATCCCTGCCCCTCTCTCACTACCCCTCCCTATCGTTCATCGCTTCCGGCAGGTCCTCAGGGCTAAACCCTGTATTCTCACAGAGCTGCTGTATGTAGGTGCGAGCTGGTCGCCCTGCTTTTGCTCGGCTATGTGAATGGGTCCATAGGAGTACATAACTTATGAGCTCGTCCCTACTTCTCCACAGGAGGTATCCCTACTAGCAATAGATAATTTTCAAAATACGTTTTCCTTCAGGCAGACAAAAAAAAAAAAAATTATTATGAAACACGCTAAACTCATATACAAAATAAAGAAATAAAAATGGTCGAATGTAAATGTCAAAAACTGAATTCTTGTATTTGGTTAGGACGATAGTCAATAATTGAAATAAGGTTATATCTTATTTTTGGTTGGTTGGTTGAGTTTTATGGCATATCAACCTTTGTAGGTTATTTAATGCCAAATCCATTTTTATGTGAATAATCAGTTCTTTTCAAGCAATTCAGTTTAGCATGAGTACACAGTTTAATTGTCAAAAACATTTCTATTTCAAACTATTCAGTTTAGTCAAGTAGTTCTAATTCAGCTAATTCAGTTTCGTATAAGTACAGATTTTGTTTACACTCAGTTAAATGTGAAAACAGTTCAATGTTAAACAATTCAGTTTAGTGTAAATACAGTTTCAATGTCAAAAAACAGTTCTACTTCAAATAATTCAGTTTCACATAAGCACGCAGTTTAAATGTAAGTACAGTTTAATTGTCAAAAACATTTTTATTTCAAGCTATTCAGTTTAATCAAACAGTTCATTTAGCATAAGTATGCCATTAGTTCTATTTAACCCATAAATAGGGCCCTATCAGGTGCTACCACGCTGAGCCAGAGTGGACCTGAGAGCAATGGCAATAAAGGGGTACTCCGCATTCCCCAAAGCTCCAGCATCACTGGAACCTCACCATCAGACTGTTTAGTGTCATATCCAGGACACTTGTTAGGGGGGGGTCTTACCCCTCTGCAGAGGTGCAGTTGGTGTATTCTACAGCCCCAGCTGACTGGGCAATCTTATTTTTGATTTTCAAATAAAGCATCTGAAAATGAAAAACAAAATATTTAATTACTATGAAATTTAATTTGTATTTTAGTTGATTTGCAAGAAAATTATTTTCATACTAAATTTTTAACAAGTGTTTTTGCATCTGATGGTGAGGCTCCAGTTCTGAAGCTCTGGTAAGCATGGAAGATCCTTTCATTGCCATTATTTCCAGGCCCACTCTGATCTGAAGTGGTAGTACCTGTTAGGGTCCCATCTAGGGGTCAAAAGATTTGTTTAAGAGTTATTAATATTTAATAAAATCATGTGCAAAGAAAAAAACTCTTAAGAAACAACTACACAAAAAATGTAAATATAGATGTACAATGAATACAATTCCCTAACCTCTTAGCATAAAATAACCCAAGACAAATTGACATGCCATAAAAATCAATCAATCTATGCCTGTTTTAATAATTATTAATTTTTATAATTAATTAATTTTAACAAGGACAATTCAAGATAAGCTCTTGGTGAGATTTGAACTCTTGTCTTTTAAACAAAAACAAGACATGAGTTTGATTCTCACTGAGAATTGTTCTTTTTTGATTTTGCTTTTCATGCTGTTTCTGCCATAGATATAAAGACCTAAGCAAGTTGCAATCAAAAAAGCAACAAGAAATTAGGTGGGGATGTCCTTGTGGTGTAATGGTTAAAGCGATGGACTGCAGAATCATAGTAAGCGAATTTGAATTCCAGTCGCGCTATTCACTTTAGGACAAATACCCTTAGGAAAGGCATGAACCCTCTTATCCTCCCAGCTATGGGTTAAATAGCAACACTGCTGTTCTTCTAGGAAGATGGCTTTAGCATTAAATAACCTACAAAGGTTGATATGCCAATAAACAAAGCAACCGAAACAAGAAATTAAGATACTAGTTAAAAAGTAATAATAATGACCGACAAATTTTCATCCAAGCTGGTTTAAATTCAGTCTTACTTCTCCCAGACTGGTTTTCTAACTAAAGCAAAAAACCAGTCTGCCCTACTATTAACTCATACCTAAGGGAAGAACAGATAGATTCATACCTTTCCCAAGTGTATTAGCACAAAGTGAAATACAAAAAATCTTGTCCAAGAATTGAACTTGGGTCATAGATTCCATTTCCAATGATACTAAGCGTGCCTTCCCAATGATGGATGTATACCTTAAGATATCTAGACAAATGCATTGTGGAAGGATATTCTTTCTGACACCATACTGAACACTACTGAACTGTAGCCAAGAGAAAAACAAAATTCTTTATCTGAATTAAGGACTAGCATTCATGGTCCACAATCTATTTGCATTATCACTTCCATTAGTTGAGAAGTTGAAATAATCAATTCTCATCAGGTAAGTTCAGTCCCTGCCAGCATTTTCTAGAGATTACATTTACTCATAAGAGGAAATTTAGGGGCTGTTTGCAAGTGACAAAACAAGAAAAAAATGCATCCTCTTCTTCCAAACTAATCGAAAGCAGACATGACAGATACAAGACGGAAGATTGAAAATGTGACAAGGAAAAGGAATGTGAAAAGGAATGAAGCAAGGAAAATGTGTGATGAATAGAAGATTAGAGCTTTAGAGCAACAAGAAATAATAATGGTTAGAAAAGGATAAATTGAGTGAAGGGAGGTTGGCAAAAGTAATGGATGTAAGAGGGGAGATGAAAATTCTAAAAGAAGGAAAGATTATGGATGAAATAAAAATAAAAAAAATAGTGGGGAGGGATGAAGAAAGATGAAGGTAAAATGGAGTAGAAAAGAAAAACTGGAAAAGAGGAAATAAAATGAGATACATGAGCAGAATTAAGAAAAATCAGAGAGAGAGAGAGAGATTAGAAAGAAAAAAAAAAAAAACAAGAGGAAAAGAACAAACATTGATTAACTAAAAACTGAACAAAGACTGGCAAACCAGAAACTGAACAAAGATAGACCAACTAAAAACTGAACAAAGACTGGCAAACCAGAAACTGAACAAAGATAGACCAACTAAAAACTGACAAACATAGACCAACTAAAAATAGAACAAAGATAGACCAACTAAAAACTGAACAAAGACTGGCAAACTAGGAACTGAACAAAGACTGACCAACTAGAAACTGAACAAAGACCGACCAACTAGAAACTGAACAAACATTGACCAACTAGAAACTGAACAAAGACTGGCAAACCAGAAACTGAACAAAGATAAACCAATTAAAAACAGGACAAAGACTGGCAAACCAGAAACTGAATACAAGAAGTCTGCTGCATTGAAGTTTCGTGTGGTGTCCACAATCATCAAATGGACATAATTATTTAGCACTATATTTTTTAAGGCAACAAATGAATTGCGAAACTATTCTTTAAACAACACACAACAACGAAAGTTTTTATTTGCAGCTTTGAGGCGGTTTGTTCTTGGTGCTGCAAGACTCGTGGTGGTTAGGCTTGTTGGATGTTTGAGATGAAATGGTTTAGCGGGATGTTGAGATGGCAGCGTATCGTTGGACGTGTGAGGGAAGTATTCAATGTCACCGTGTAGTTTTGTGTGTCTGGTAATTGGGGAGAGTAGGCGTTATCTCCATTAATGTGGACCAGAGGTGAAATGGGATCTAGTGTGTCGAGAGCGAAGTGGGCTCGGATCGACATAGTAAATTTTTGTGGTGCTTGTGGAAGGCATGCTGAACGTATCTAATTCATATTCAACTGGGATTCCTTGGTCTAAAATGTATTAGATGCAAAGAATCCATAAATTAGATTGTTCCCTCGTTGAGTGTCCATGTTGCTGCTGCTAGGGTTAAAGCCACAGTGAGATGTCCCACTGGGTGGCTTGTTTAGCTAAAAAGCATCGCTAAGCAGGGACGCCCAGAGACACGTCTGTTCTGGTCGCCGTCTCAAGCTGAAGAGAGTGTTTGGCCGCTCACCCGTTTTGCTAGCCGGAAATGAAGGTCCAGGCTGAATAGGATATGTCATCCTGATTGGGTGAAATTCAGTGTTGAATTAAATTGCGCGCCAAAACAAAATACGAGATTTTCCTCTTCTCTACAATATAAGTAAAGTTGGCAAGTGTAGTTGAGGGCGACCTGAAGGCTCCATTTTTATGAGCTACATGAGGTTTAGGAGAGGGTGCTACTCCTTTCCCTGGATTGTTCCACTTTACCCTTGATCTGATCCTTATAATGTTGAGTGTTAAGCAAGGTGGCATCAAGTACCATTTTTTGAGTCTTTGGCATGACTCGATCTGGGATTGGTAAACACTCTACCCACTAGACTAATGGGCCGATATACATGCGAGTGTGTGTGTGTGTGGTTAGGTTATTTAATGTCAAATCCTGTTTTTATACATATGATTTGTAAAGGAATAGTTAGTGGATAACATTTTTAAATGAGCCAGAGCTCATTTGTTTGCATACAATTAAATGATTTCAAGAATAGTGACTTATTGTTTGCACACAGTTAAATGGTTTCAAGAATTGATATTTATTGTTTGCACACAGTTAAATGGTTTCCAGTTTTATTTGACCTATAGATGGGACCCTAGAAGTTACTACCACTCCAGGTCAGAGTGGACCTAGAAGTAATGGCAATGAAGGGATATTCCAGATTCCCTAAAGCTTCTAGACTGTCATTTCCAGGACAATGGTTGCAATGGGGGTCTTACCCCTCTGCAAAGATGCAATCGACATATTCTACAGTCTCAGCTGATGGAGCTGATAGATGTGTGTGTGTGTGTGTGTGTGTATGTGTAAAGCACTAGTTATATATATATTTATATATATATATATATATATATATATAAATGTGTGTGTGTGTGTGTGTGTCTAAAACACCTATATGCAAATGCAAAAACTCCAGTATTGCTAAGTAAGAGTGTATGGTAAATATAGGTAAGCCAATATTTGTTAAATTTAAGCTCAACAGGCTTTAAAAAAACTGCTTTAGTAGCCATTAAGTTTAGAATCAAATTAGTTATTGAATTTATAATATAATTGCAATTAACAAATAAATAAATATAGGGGAAATATTCTATAATTAGTCCAAGTATCTACTACTTACTTCCCTTGATAAATTATAATGCCCTACGCGAGTCCAATGATAAACCCAACATTTATTATTGGATTATAAATTGCTTTATTTTCTAGATTAGAGTATTTTAACATTATTGTACTATCTCAGCACAATGTACTATTTTAATAAGTGTCTATGGTGTAAAGGTTATCAAAGTCAGGAATGGACATAGCAACCCGAGTTCAAATCCTGGATAAGGTTGTTTGCCTTTCACATAGCGCTAATACCCTTGAGAAACATGAATTCAATCAATCTCCCTTCAGCTAAGAATAATAGAGCAGACTAGGCTGTTTAACCTTGATATGGCAACCAGTCAAGAAGAAGAAAAACTCTGAATTCAAACCTGTTAAACTCCTCTTAGAAATTGACCTTGTGTCACATACTGCTCCTGCAGAGAGGTCAATAGATAGATACATAAAAAAAATTAGATTAGGTCATAAGTGTACACAGTGAATGTGTATAGGTTATGAAAAATAACTGAGAGAAAATAAAACTATAGAACCCAAAATATATGCTTCCGTTAAATCAAGATTAAACATAAAGGTCATATAAGTGCAACGTTGTACAGTAAATTACCACATGTCAATTACTAAGTGTCAGTAACACAATCCGTATCCAGGTTCAGAAGTCCAAAATTAAATTTACATATAAAAAGGAGTAAAAAAAATCCAACTTTCAAATCCATAAAGAGTGACCTCACTCACTTTCAAGCCAAAATTCACACTGGCTGCTACTCATAAAGCAACGGTTTTTATAGAAAAGACAGAAATTTGTGATTGGTCAGTGACTAAGCACTGCCACTCCTAAGCAAATGAAACCTCCATTGCAAGGGTCACACAATTTTTGTTCGAGGTGGGAGGGGGTCACAGACACCAAATTTCCACACACCAAGTACCACTTAGTTACAGTCACTTTTCCTGATGGTCTGGTTTGGTCTGAAGGCATATCAACTTTTGTGGGTTATTTAATGCCAAAGCCATCCTAGTAAAAGAACAGTAGTGGTAGTTTTTAACCCATATTTAGGGGGTTCATACCTTTCCCAAAATTTAGTCCAAAAGTAAATGTAATAAATTGTTAACCACTCTGCTATGGAGAATCCCTTCTGATGGTCTGGTTCCCTGCTACACACATATACTGACCAATATGTACATAGGAAGAAAAATATGAGGGAAGTACTAAGACTCTACCTCAATACACCATGGGAGTTAACACAGGCCTGTACCCTCATATGTACATAGATGGTAAATACTATTCTGCAGGACAATATTCTATAAAAGAGACTAAAAATTTTGTCATAATATCCCCTCATCAGCAAACTGAATCCAGATAAAATTGGTCTCGCCATACAAGGTGTTAAAATCTTATCTAGTGTCAGCATATTTGAAGAGAACTTGTGAGAAAATTAACTTCTTTTTATTATTAAAAAATAATAAGGGTGTACTTACTTATGTAAAATATCAATTTCTGTCTCTTCTTGTCTATTTTTCTATCAATCTATACATGTTCTTGCCTATCTATCTATCTATCTTCTTGCCTATCTATCTCTCTATCTATCTATCTTCTTGCCTATCTATCTCTCTATCTATCTTCTTGCCTATCTATCTATCTATCTTCTTGCCTATCTTCTTGCCTATCTATCTCTCTATCTATCTTCTTGCCTATCTATCTCTCTATCTATCTATCTTCTTGCCTATCTATCTATCTATATATCTATCTATCTTTCTATCTTCTTGCCTATCTATCTATTTATCTATCTATCTTCTTGCCTATCTATCTATCTATCTATCTATCTTCTCGCCTATCTATCTATCTATCTTCTTGCCTATCTATCAATCTATCTTTCTAGGTCTGTTCTTGTCTAACTATCTCAGTCTGTGTATCTATCTTGGTCTATACATGTCTATGTCAATGAGTAAATGCATATGGTAATTTGGATAGATAGATAGATAGATAGATCAAGAGTATATGTTATTTATGCATGCAGTGAAGTATTTGAGTGTCACAATTCCTGTATGTATACATGTAACTGTCGAGAAAAGAAAAAAAAAGCAAGTGTAGTACAGTGCACACATCTTCATCCCATCTCTCCCCTCTCCTCTTCTAAAGTTAACGAGCCATTGTCTGCAATGATCATATGCTGACAATACATACTGACAAACAAAGCATTTTTAGCTCTTCTAATTCAACTTGACAAAAGGTGAAGGAAAATGAGTAAAAGGAAAGAGTGACAGTCCTTCCAATTTTACACAACGCAAATCTCTCCTATCTCCATCCTCTTCAATAAACAGTAATACTTCCTCTCCTCTCTCTATCTTGGTAGACATTTACAGAGTATATATATATATATATATATATATATATATATATATATATAGTTGTATGTGTGTGTAAGACAAACATATATAAGAAAAAGAGAAAGAAAGGAATTGTTTCTCAAATTGCATGAAGCCCTTATTTTGTTTCTGTTGCTATTACAGAAGCCAATTAATTTAAGGGTTGGGTCAGGGAAAAGTAGAGACAAAACATAGATAGATAGATAGATAGATAGATAGATAGATAGATAGATAGAAACAGGCAGAGATAAAGTACTGGCCACAAATAAGCAAACAACTTAAAATTTTTTAAAATAAAGAAAAAGTTAATTTTCTTCAAAACCAAAAATGAAGATTTTATTATTTCTAGTGGAACATTATCCAATGAAAATGGATATTATTAGGTACCACTTATTACCAAACTCTACAGCATTCTACTCCAGTATTATGGAGTCTTTCAATGGTCATGAATATATAGCAGTCCAAGCACTTAAGTAAAACAAAATCCTGCCAGAACTGTTTTAAAGGAGATAAAATTGAATTATAATAAAGTTGAAAAGACTTAGTCTCCTTACTTAATAAATCAGCTTTGAGATTATATATATATATATTATAACAGTATTGGCTGTCACTAAATCACTTTGTGGATTTGTGTCGAATCAAGTGCAATATAATATGGAGAGTGCTCAATATCTAGGATAGAGCTATTATATACATATATATATATATATATATATATATATATATATATAACAGAAATTAAAACCACACATTTCAATCAATAGTTGCACATTTTTGCAAACATCAAGTAATATTAGATTCTAAAGACTTACATGTGTAATAGAGTGGTTTGGTTTCTTTGTTTAATGGCATATAAACCTTCATGGGTTATTTAATGCTGAAACCATCCTTGTAGAAGAACAGTGATACTATTCAATCCATAGTTGTGGGTGGGTGGTGGTTAAGGTAGTTCATGCCTTTCCCAAGGGTATAAGTCTGAAAGTGAACATAATAGTATGACTGGAGTTTGAACACTCTTCCTTTGAGGCTGCAGCCCAGCACTTATGCCACAGGGACTTCCCCCAAGAGGGTGGCATATAAAAAACATAAAATAATGGAATCAGATGGAAATAACAAAAAACTAGAAGTCTATTGACTTATCAAAGATATTTTAGAAATTTAGCTTTTTATTACATTATAACCAACATTAAAGCTTTTTTCATATTATATCTAGATACATAGGTCGCCAAAATAGCTGAGTGGTAGGTGGGTTTTAATCCCAGCTTGAAGCATCCTGTGTGTCTAGCCACACTGAAGAGTGGTGATACAACAAAACAGTCTGTCTGTGGATTATATATATATATATATATACACAGATGAAAAACACAAGGTTTCAAGATTTTCATAGGATAATTTTATTTGTCAATGATAAACGTTTTGGATTTTAGACTTTCATCAGGGTTTGTAAGTCATGAAATGAAGTGAAATTTTGTACTGAAAAGTTACAAAATCTCTTATTTAAAATAATTCAACATCATTTAGATATATATTTAGAAAGATAGATAAACAGATAGTCAAATTAAAAAAAAAAAAAACAGTGATAGAAAGAAGAAGGTTAATCCTGATAAAGACAGATAGATATATCATGGAATGTCTTACAATTGGTAGATATGAACTAAATAAAATAAATATTAACATAGATAAATAGATATGATAAGGATTTTTCTTTTATAAATAAATTTTGGAATGCTAATTACATCACACAATTTTGAAACAGAATTCTACCTACAGAAACGTAATGTTTTAAAATTTTCTCATCTTTTTCATTACATTTAATAACTTACACACTCAGATGAAGGTCTAAAAAACTGAAACATTTAACATTGGCAAATATTTCTCAAAATAAATTCATACTCTGAAGACCTTGGGTTTTTCGATTCTGTACATTTTCATACTAATGGATTTATTCCCAGTTTTACCCAGATTATAAATACACACACACACACACACACACACACACACACATATATATATATATATAAAAATCAAGGAATACTGACGCCACAGATTTCCTTGACTTGTGTGTGTGTGTATATAAGTAAAAGATGTCAATGGGTTAAAAAAAGAAGGGATTTTAGATGTCATCACAAAGAAAACCTGTTGCTATTATTTTCTCAAAGATATTGTGACAATAAGTAAATATCACTGCCTGGAAAACATTTACGTCATTCAATGATAATCAAATGAGAGAGGAGGAGGGGGAAAAAAACTTTAATCACCAAATAAAACTTCCATTTAGTGGAAAATAGCTGGGAGGTTGCATGACAATAAATCATACAACAAAAATAAAAAACAAGCTTAGAATTTATTCAATGGTTTTTTTCAAACAATATAATGAAAGATCCAATTGAGGGAAAGACGTAATCTCTTTACAAAATGTCTTTTCATACACACACTCCTGGCTGTAGATAAATATTACAAAGTTGTAAAGATTTTTAAAAAGATCAATAAAATCCAAGTTAGTGTTGGTTGGTTTTACAGCACACCAATTCTTAATGGGTTATCTAAAGCTGAAGAGTGGTGCACGAAGCATAACAGTAACCATTATAAGAAATGGTATTGGCAACTCCTGTTCAAATCCTAAACAAGGCTGTTGCATTTCACTTCATGCTAATAACCTTGGAAAAGGTATAAATTCATCTGTCCTCACTCCAGCTATAGGTAAATAGCAAGGTTGACTAGGTTTGTTAGCCTTGGTTAGGCAACCAGTCTAGGAGAAAGAAACTGAATTCAAACAAGCAGTACTCTACTAAACAAATTGACCTTGTTGTGGACAGGTTAGGTAAATACATATTTAATACTGAAGTAATTTTTTTTCCAACACAATTTTATGGTTTTAAGTAATTAATAATGATTATCATTTATTAACAATAATAGCTTCAGTTAAATATTCTCAACACTTGCAGGTAGATAATTTTTTTTATCCTTGTAGAGTGGGTAAATTATGTGTTATACCTTAATATTGAGTTGGCTAACAAGCAGCTAATAAAATGCCTTACATTGAATTACAAAAAAAACGTGCTACTCTGCCTGCAAAAGGGTTAATATATTATGGCGATCCTTATAAGGATTGCCTTGGTTAATACAAGTAATTTATATACAATTATATGATTTCAAGTAACTATTTCTATTTAATAATAATCATTTGTTTGCACACAGTTATATGGTTCCAAGTATTTCTAACTAATACTAATAATTTTCAAATAGATCTATTTGACTCATAGATGGGACTGACTTGTATTACCATTCCAAGTAGCTAATAATAATACAAATAATTCTTTATAAACAATTATAGTGGAGGAGATGCCCGTGGTGTAATGGTTATTGTCATAGGAAATGGACACAGTGACACGAGTTCAAATCCTGGATGAGACTGATTTCATTTCACATAGCACTTGGGAAAGGTATGAATCCAATTATTCTCCCTCCAGCTATGGGTAAATAGGACAGACTGGGTTCTTCAGCCTTGGTGAGGCAACTAGTCTAGGAGAAGGAAAACTCTGAATTCAAACCTGTTAAACTCCGCTTAAAAATTTACCTTGTGTCATATCCTGCCCGAGCGGAGGGGTTGGTAAATAGGATAAACAATTATAGTGGTTGACATCCAGCTGAATGGAAAATAAGACCTATCAAAGTGTTGATAAACCCTCTTGTAGGAGCCAACAGCCACTTATAACAATTTCATGTGGTGAAGTGTAAATAAAACTTTTAGTCTGGCTATTCAACCCTTGTGGGTGATTGACCCCTTGTGTTTGTTAAAACATCCATCAAGCAAAGGGACACTAATATAAAACCTTCAGCTTCCAATGTTACACTTCTTTCTGGATGTTTTTGTAGTTTAGTACATTAGACTGATTCAGTACGCCATCTTTACTCATAAAAAATTTCATGCAAAATGATGTCATATGATGGTCATACTTGAATTCAAAGCAGCGATAGATAGATAGATAGATAGATATTCAATCTGTTTTATGATAAGCTATGATAAAATTCCTGACCATAATATTGTTTAAAAATTTAAATCATCATCATCATCACCAGTTATAACACATGAAAAACTCATGGTTAAGATGGATTCCATTTCTTGACTATTTTTCTTGTCTTTTTAAAGAGGTCAGTGGAGGGCAAAGAAAGATATGTGTAGAGATTTCTGTTTTAAAAAAGTTGGAATAATGTTAAGACAAGATTTATAACCTTCCTTATCAATTATTTTATTGCCTTACATTATCTGAAGACAGAACTAAATTTCAGCATGTAAGCTTGCTTGTGTGTCAGCTTGAGAAGATTCCATTCCACTTTGGGGATACCTAGAAATGACCCTTGAATATTGGGTTGCTTTTTAAATTTTTAGGCAATCACTGATTTTTTTTTGGGAGGGGGTAGACAAACCATTCCCCAAAACTTGTGACTCAAGTCACACTCCAGCTGTGTTTGTCAGTACACAGATCAGTTCATATGGTTTGGTTGCTTGGCTTCATCGTCAGTCAAAACCGCCTGACATGGGTACCGGGAAGCCGGCATTCATATCATGCATGCTAAAACTGTCTCTCCTTGAGGCTCAACAGGATGTCTCTCCAGGCTGTAAGCCTCTCCAGAGGGGCTAGGTTTATCGTCTGGCGCCGCAGGCACCTCTTTTTAGGAGGAATGTTGACGGGGCCAGAGACATTTTTTTGGAGCTGCCAGGCATGTCTAGGCAATAGCCTTGCGTCCAGACCCACCTTAAAAAGTCTTGTACAGCACTCATCTGGTTGGTGGGACATACGACAAAAAACACCATTCTGAATTATATGAGAATGATAAAATATTCCTTCAATTCACATTGGGAAAACAAAAAAAAAGCACTTTTCCAGTGGCCTAATGAGTAGAGTGTTTGCCAATGATCTGGGAGACCAGGGTTCAATTCCAGGTCGAGTCATACCAAAGACTCAAAAAATGGTACTCGATATCACCATGCTTAACACTCAGTATCATAAGGTAGAGATCAAGGGTAAAGTGGAGTAATCCACGGAATGGAGTAGTGCCCTCCCCTACACCTTGATGTAGTAGCTATTGATAAGGGAGCCTTTGGGTCACC
>OY757918.1:8814073-8881573 GCA_963585895.1 Sepioteuthis lessoniana | reverse complement strand
CGGGCCAGATTGAACCTGGGAGCGATGGCAATAAAGGGGTACTCCACAGTCCCCAAAGCTCCAGCATTGCTGGAACCTCACCATCAGATTGTTTAGTGTCATATCCTGGACACTCGTTAGGGGGAGGGGTCTTACCCCTCTGCAGAGAAGCAGTCGGTGTATTCTACAGCCCCAACAGACTGGGCAAATGCAGCATAGTGGATGTAAAGCAAGGCAGATGAATCAAAAAGTGGTTGAACAGTATTCTTCAACTGATGATGGGTGGAGAAACCAGATAAGTCAATCGCCATGATCAAATAATTCAGATAAGAATTCAGATATGGCATTTATTGATGAGAAAAAATAGCCACTGAAAGATTACCATGACATATATATATATATATATATATATATATATACATGACAATATTTAAATTTCTGAGATATGTTATTATTTGAGTTACCTATTTAGGAGATGCAATTAGCATAATGATTACAGCTGTAAAAATAAAGAAGAACTTGGCAATTCAAGTTTAAATCTTGGACAAGGAAGTTTGCATTACCCTTTGTGCTAATGACCTTGAGAAAAGATATTAATCCATTTGTCTCACCCCAACTATGGATAAACAGTAGGAAAGATTGGGTTCTTTAGCCTTGGCTAGACAGCCATTCTAAGAGAAGGAAAACTCTCAATACAAACCAGCTTTACTCCACTAAAATTGACCTTGTATCACATCCTGTCCATATCAGAGGGGTTGGGTAAATAAACAGTTGCATTATCTACACATCTCAAACTCATCTTAGTGGTTATATTCACATTTCAGCCAGTGTATGTATGTATGTGTGTGTGTGTGTGTGTGTGTGTGTGTGTGTGTGTGTGTTAGTATGTATATATACATGTATATATAGATAAGTATGTGTCAGTATGTGTATATGTATATCAATATCAATATATACATGGGTGTGTATGTATGTGTGTCAATATATATATATATATATATATATATATATATATATATAAAATCAATGAGTGTTTGTGTGTGTGTATATATATATATATATATATATATATATATATATATATATATATACACACACACACATACACACACCTTTGTGTATATGCGTACATAATGGGGCTAACATTTCCCATCTGGTCCAGGCCTATTACCAGCTTTGCATGGATCTGCACACTAATTTAAAAGAAAATTGAGAATGATATCTATGCATTCATGATTCATTTTTTTCCGTCTAAATGTTTAAAAAAATTTTAAAAAAAGAAAGTCAGAAAGATGAACACCCCACATCTGTTTCCAACTTTGGAATTATCATGATAAGATGTATTTCAAAATGTGCAGTGATATTTCATAGGCTTCTAAGGAAAATATATATAACAATATCAGTACTCATAAAATATATTACTGATTTTCCAGTGACCCAAGTGTTGTGAGTTCAATCCTTGTGTCAGCAACCCAGTCAGCTGGGACTGTAGAATACACCGACTGCATCTCTGCAGAGGAGTAAGACTCCTCCAAAGAATGTCCTGGATATAACACTAAATAATCAGATGGTGAGGCTTTAGTAATGTTGGAGCTTTGGGAAATGCAGAGTACCCTTTCATAACCATCACTTCTAAGTCCACTCTGGTTCAGAGTGGTAGCACCTGATAGGGTCCAATCTATGGGTCAAATAAAACTGTTTGACATTTAAACTGAGTACAAACAAATGACTTGTGTTAAATTGAATTGTTTGAAATAAAACTGATCATTTAACTGTGTATAAACAAACAACTGATGTCAAATTGAATTGTTAGTGATGCATAGCATAACATAGGAATTATTTAATTTTATTGACTTGTGTTGAATTGAATTGTAAGAAATAGAACTATTTGATCATTTAACTGTGAGTATTTACAAAATGCGTTAACAAATTATATATTTGATACATATGTAAAAAAAGGATTTGGCATTGAATAACCAACAATGGTTGATATGCCATAAGACCAAACCAAACCTTGTGTCAGATAATCTATAAAAGTTATATTCTGCTTCCATGGCAGAGAAAGAAACAAAATTTCAAAAATAACTTAAGTTAAACTTGACACATTAACAAATATAAGTTAGTGTATTTGTATGAGTATGTGTGAATATAACAAGTGTATGTACATGGATATGTGTGTATAGTAGTATCAAAAAGATAGCTAAACATGTTAGAGAGTTTGGCAGATTTTGATAGATGATAAAATAGAGAGAGAAAGATTTCTCAATGGAAGTTTTTTCATGTCTATTATAAACTCAAGTCTTAGGTGCTTGTATAGTCAGGTTGAAGAATGAAGAGAGAAAAAAAAAAAACAACAGAGCAACACCAAAGAGAAAGAGAGAGAGAGGTGTAATCCGTGACTGGAACTCAGTTACTAGCTGAACTCTCCTCTGGGTGACACTGTATCCAATAGTCTTCCATATTATTCACTGATGACACCATCTTCAATAGTATCCCTCGAGTGCAAAGAGTCTCCTTACAACCCTCACTGCACCCTTCTTTTATAGTTGGCAAAGCATGCTGGTCCCACGTGGTCAATATGCATAAATATTGCGGTTCCAGATCGTACTTGTTTTCTCCTTACATTAAAGCTCCGCACACCAAACAAAGATGAGCTCTTTTATGGCGGCGATAAGGTAAGTCATTACTGTCTTTATTACCGGATTCAAGTTCTTGACCGTCATGTCGGTAACACAGGTCAGTAGACAAGTCTATAATTTTTTTCAAGTACATTAGTTTAGGGAGGCCCATGTAAGAGGTGTTGGGGTTCTTTCTGGAAACAAGGGCAAAGAAGCAATCAGGAGATAGGCAACCAGACAGAAAAGCTACAACCCAAAGCAGTGCAGGTTAAATGTTGTTGGTCATAGGATAACGTCAACAGCAGAGTTAAGAGCAGACTGTAGGACAGAATAGAATAATCATGATAGTGAGAGATTAGCATCCAGATTCATGTTGCAAGGTGTCATACATGCCTGCTGGTCAGCATGAATCAGAAACATTGTTGTCAATAAAGATGGCCAACATGAGTAATCTTGGAATTCATTTTTTTTCTTCTTTTATTCCAAATAGAGCTGACTCATAGCTCATAGGGTTTTGACCAAAACTTATGACTGTCTAATCTTGTCTGAAAAGAATCTATACAAATGTGAAGTTGAGCTGTTTAGCAAGCAAAACTGTGTAGGCCACAACAAATATTGCCACACAATACCTGAAACACTGACTATGATAATCAACAAGATAAGTCAGAATATATTAATATATAATAAAAACTTAGTGTATACTAATTTGGAGTTTAAACTTTGTAGTTATTATTGCATCAATTGTGCTATAAATATAAGTCATATTTCAGGTATTCTTATAACTAAACACACCTCTGATCTACTTACAAAATGGAGCAAAGCACTTTTCCATGAAAAAGTTTTTTGATTTTCTAAAAAAAATCATGCACCTAACAAATCAGTCAACTGTATATTAAGTTAACTTGATTATTCATAAAAGTGAATAAATTACACTGAGGCAGTCAGCTGTTAACAAACTCTCAATCAACAGCTTATGATCTTAAAGTGGAACTTGATAGACAAAAATTACAACTGCAAAAATCTATATAAATAATTTACAAAAGTTTGTCTTTACTTATAGCTAACAAAACATTTTGATGTAGCACAATAAAATTTGCAATAAATTTTTATAAAATAATTTCCAATGTATTTTTCATAGTAATTTCATTGCCCAGTGTAAACATATTGATATTTGGGAAAAGTTTGTAATTCATAGACAGCCAAATAGTTTTACATAGAGCTACCTAATTTTAAAAAAAAATTTTTTTTTTTCAAATAAAATTATTTTCAGTGTATTTTTATAGTAATTTCATTGTTCAATACATTTTTATATAGATTTCATTTTCAGTGTATTTTTATTGTAATTTCATTTCCAATGTATTTTCATAATAAAATCATTTCCAGTTCATTTTTAAAATAAAATCATTTCCAATGCAATTTTATAGTAATTTTATTGTTCACTTCATATATATTAATATTTGGGATAAGTTTTTCTGTCCTCTATCGATGATCAAATTTTTTAATGTCAAGCTTGTAAATTTCCAACACATTTTTATAAGATTATGTACAATGTATTTATATATTAAAATGATTTTCAAGGTATTTTATATCAATTTTTTGGCAATGTACGTATATCTATAATTAGGAAGAGAAACACAAGTTCAATAAAACAAAATCTATTGAATGATGCAAATGCCATTTCCAATATATTTTTCTTAAAAAAAAAAAAAAAAAAAAAAAAAAAAAAAAGATATATATATATATATATATCAAACTTACGAACAGACCAAATTTATTCATGTTAAAAAATAGAAATGAGCAACTAACCAGTTTCAGTCCTACCTGGTCACAATTAAACTAGAACAACAATTAAGACAAAAGTGAGGAAATATACTCTGTAATGTTTGAAAAAAAAAAAAAAAAAAATCAATTAATAATGGGAGGAGAATGTTAAATTGTAATTACATTAAGACCCAATAAGTATTCCCTCTGCTTACAGAGAGACAGTTTATGGGTCAAAAAATATATGGTTTCTAACACTTAAAGGTGGAAATCTGAGTGGGACCTGCTTAAAATAGTAAACAGATCCACACTGTAGGTTGAGGCACTATCATGGTTATTTATAAGGTGTTCCGCTATAGCATACCCATATGTGTTATTAATATGGTCAGCAAAGTAGTTTCCTAGCCTTATTTTCATAGGCATATGCTGTTTAATTTTTGCGTCCAATCGTTGACTTGTTCTCCCGATGTACTGCAAACCACAAGTACATCTAAAGGAATATATTAAAGCACTGCTATGTTGGGTGGGGAGAACATCTTTACGACCAGATGGCAAAACAGTACATGTGCGATACACAACACGTAAATTGGAGGCAAAGTAACACTTCCGTACACACGCAGAAATCTGATCAGGGATAAAATTGCTCACTTTCATAAAACTTATGAAGACCATGAAGTTTAAAAAAGTTTCCTTTTGTTACTTCTGATAAATTGATATTTATTATCCTATAGATCAGGACCATATGTGGACCTTGCGGCCCATTTGTGCTACCCTTCACTCAACTTTGAAAATTTTCTCTTTATCTTTTAATATTGACTTATGAAGACCATGAAGTTTTAAAAAAGTTTCCTTTTGTTACTTCTGATAAATTGATATTTATTATCCTATAGATTAGAGTTCCCCAACCCACTGCTCATGGACCATATGTGGACGTTGAGACCCATTTGTGCTACCCTTCACTCAACTTTGAAATTTTCTCTTTATCTTTTAATATTGACTTATGAAGAAATACCATTACAACTGCAGATGGAGCTCATTGATTTTCAGTGTCTAGAAGATTTGGAGTCCAAGTTTCATTTTTGTCACATCCTCAATTTCTATAAGAACTATGTTTTTCTATCTGAATGATTCCCAGCCTTATCATTCACACCCAGCAAGTATTGAACATGTTTAACACCACATATTGCTGTGAACAGTTGTTCTTCAAAATGAACCATGCCAAAAATAGTGTTCACAATTGTCAAATCACTTGTTTCATGTGCTTTTTATGTCAACCTTTTCATTTAACTCTGATATTGCATCTTTTTTATGAATGCAAACAACATCAGATGTCTCATTATTAAATTTTGATTGTTACCTTCTGAATTTAGCTGGGTTTTTTTTTTTTTTTTGGAGGGGGGGATCATTTTAAGCTCGGGTTCTTTCTGAGTTAATCTTTGTAGCCCTCTAGCAGAAAAGGTTAGGGATCCTTGCTATTGACCTTTTGGATTTTTACAAGTACTTAACTTCTTATGAATATATGGCACCTCTCACTTCAATGTATCCAGGACATTGCTCTACTCACTATTGTACTCAGTAATGATTATACTGTTTAATAATATCTTGTTTGACGTTTCCTTTTTCTAGATGAATGGAGTCGTGTTGGCGGTGTTCTTCTGATGGGTTATGAAATGTATCGACTTTTGGTGACTTCTTATGAATATATAGCACCTCATACTTCAAGGTATTATTTAACCCTGATATTGCATCTTTTTTATGATGTAAACATCAGATGTCTTGTTATTAAATTTTGATTGTTACCTTCTGAATTTAGCAGATTTAGGTTTTTGTAATTTTAAAATTTTCCCTTGGACAACATTGGTGCTGTGAAAGGAAGATCTGCAGCATGGGCAACTGTTAATCATACAATGTTGTGCAGGCTTTTGTCAAGATCCAGGCTCAGATCCATGGGTTCTTGAAAGGCTGATGGATGCCAAGCAAGTGAATCTAATGGCATTTCCTAATAAACCCACTACCATCACAAGCAGTAGGTTAGCTTGCTGCAATGGAGCAGAAAAACCAGGTGCTGCAGTCTCTAATGTAGTCTGACATTATGCTCAACATCATTCCAGCATAGTCGGCTGGGGCTGATGAATACACTGACTGCATCTCTGCAAAGAGCTAAGACCCCAGCCCCAACAAGTGACCTGGATATGACACTAAACAATCTGATGGTGAGGTTCCAGTCTAGGATCTTTAGGGAATTAGGAGTACCCTTCAACTGCCATTGCTCCCAGGTTTACTCTGACCCGGATTGGTAGCACCTGATAGAGTCCTATCTATAGGTCAAATGGAACTGTGCGATATTTAAACTGAGTGCAAATAAATTACTTATGCTAAAATTAATTGTTAGAAATAGAACTGTTCGATCATTTAACAATGTGTATCTACAAAATGTGTTTACAAATCATATATTCAATATATCTGTAAAAAACATTGGCATTAAATAACCAACAATGGTTGATATGCCATAAAACCAAACCAAACTATCTAATATAAGTAATTTTCAAATAGATCTATTTGACTCATAGATGAGACCCTAACAGGTACTACCACAGTGGGTCAGAGTGAACCTGGGAGTAATGGTAATGAAAGAGATCTCTAGAATAGAAGCCTCACAACTGGATGTAGTTTTGTATCATATCCAAGTAAGCAGTCTAGTTAAGTGAATTCTTGGGCACTCCTATGTTAAGTGCAATGGGAAGAGAACCTTATAACATGCATATTGCAATCATTACATGCAACTATTACTCTGGCAGAAGATGAAAGCAAAATCCTAATCAAGTTTGTGCAAACTTAAAAAAGAAACAATAACCAAAGTTATAAAGGGTGAATAGTAGAAGCTTTTGAAAGGACTGAAATACCAACTAGCTAATCAAGTGATGAATGAAAAGTAATTTAGTCATTTCTTTTACAGTGGATACAATAAATAATTGATGATCACTGATGGAATTGGGTTTTGGGAATGAGGTATACAGTTTTTTTCTAAGTTGGCGACCTTAGTCAAGAGTAATCCGAAGGCTCCTTTTTCAATAGCTACTACACTGAGGTGTAGGAGAGGGTGCTACTACATTCCCTAGATTGCTCCACTTTACCCTTAATCCTTACCTTATAATATAGAGTGTTAAACAAGGTGGCATCAAGTACCATTTTTTAAGTCTTTGGTATGACTCGACCTTGGATTGAACCCCAGTCTCCCAGACCATTGGCAAATATTCTACTCATTAGGCCAGAATTGACTGATTTTAATGATATGCCAATCAATCAAGGGTTATTTTATGTCTAGGGGTTAGAGAATTGCATTCATTGTTCATTAATATTCACATTTTTTGTGTAGTTGTTTAAGAACTTTTTATACAGTCATATAAGTTCGAATATTCCTATCTAATACAAATGATTTGCACACATTTGTATGGTTTCAATTATTCCTATTCAATACAAATAATTATATATTTTCAAGAATTTATTTAATGTAATAACTTGTTTGCAAACAGTTATATGGTTTCAAGTAACTTAATCCTTACTAAACAATTATCGCTTCAAATAACTATTCATAAGACAAATAATTTTCATAGTTACATGATTTCAAGCATTTCTATCAAATACAAATAATTTTTAAACAGATCTACTTGATCCTAACAGGTACGACCACTCTAGGTAAGAGAGGACCAGGGAGTAATGGCAATGAAGGATAACTCCACACTCCTTAGAACTGGAGCCTCACCATCAGATGCAGTTTAGTGTCGTACTCAGGAAACTTTGGTGGGTGGATCTTACCCCAATGCAGAGAATACAGTCATCATATTGTAAAGTTTGCTGACAGGGTGAGGTTCCATCAGGGATGAGAAAAGTAAACTAGTGCAGCCAGTGGGGGGGGGCATATAACCAATCCCTGCTATGATGATTCTACATACATACACATGGGGGAGTTTCTGTAGTATAGTGGCTAACATATTGAGCTGCAAAATTGTAGTAAGCAAATCCAAACTCCAGTCACACTATTATGTTCACTTTTGATCTAATGCCCCTTGGGAAAGGTATGAACTCACTTATCTACCTCGCACTGGGTTAAATAGTACCATTACTGTTTTTCTACAAGGGTGGCTTTGGAATTAAATAACCCACAGAAGTTGATATGCCATTAAACAAAATAGTCAAACCAGCACCAGGAAGTCATAATTCCTTCCATCAAAATAAATATAAATTTAACTTCCAACAGTCCAACATGGTGTAATGATTAGTTACCTAGACTAGTGGATCAGTGTTAGTAAGTTTGATTTTCATAGGGTGCTTCATACTATTGGCCTTGTGCTAAACTAAGTTTACAGTCCAACCAGAATATTGAACTATTCTTACTGTATAGTACAGTCTAAATTAATTGATATTTTCTTTGTTTTTTTTAATGAAAACTAAATAAAATATGCATACATAATTATAATAAATAAGTACATTTTCATGGATAGAAATTTAAATATACTGTTATGGTACCTACCTTACGGACTATAATGAACTCTTCCTATTACTATGAATACCGGGAGAATATTCATCTCGGTGTTAAGTCAACCCCAGCCGTTTTGGACTGTGTTTAATTTTCTACAGAAAAGTAAGTCAATATTGTTAAAAAATTATTGTTATTGTTGAAAATTATTGTTATCGTTGTATTATAGTTCTTGTTTCGTGACCCCCCTCAAACAATTGTTATTGTTGTTTGTGTGTGAGGAGGGTCAAACCTCGACTCGACTTCATTGTTTTACTAAAACAAAACAAAACAAAACGACCGCCATTTTTTCATCGAACATTTATTTCACTCGTTGAAGTCCATTCGCATTTTAAACACCATTCCCCCTGGTTGCCCTTTTAAAACGCAACTATGGGGGAAACATCTCGGATTCCAAACGAGATGAACTTATCACAGGACATATTTATTAACACGGAACCCTCCCCGAAGCCGGAAGACTTATCATTATCTTCATCGGCCATACAACCAGCGCAAAAACCACCGGCAACGCCAGTCTCCTGGTCGTCGCAATTACAAAAAAAGAAGAAAACACCAGAAGACTACGAGAACGACAGAGTCAGGAAATACGCAAAGTATTTCAAAGAAAACGAAATTTTACCCATACCTGAATTGGTAGAGGCTGTTGAGCCTAAGACTCTGTCGTTCGTAGTGACAGATTTAAGGACCAGGAGACTGGCTGGCCTCAAAAAGGAATCATTTGAGGAATTGCTCCAAACTGCAGGCATCCCAGGTAAGTATTTTTACCGAAGGAGTTTTGCTACCTGGGATGTCTTGCTCCCATCCGAAGAAATCGCCAAGAAACTGGCCACACAAAATATAACCACAAAGTACTTCCGGCTTCAGCCAGAATACAGAGGAAAAAGAAGAATAAAAGTCACTGTATGCAACGTGTCGATGCAACTTAATGGAGACGTCATCGCCGCCTATCTAAGTTCATACGGTGGCGTAGAAGACTATATGCAAATCAAATCAGCGCATGGTACGGCATACGGTGATTTTTTATTCACCATGATACAAGATAGGGGAGGGTTCAATACAATACCTCATATCATATCGTACAGAGACACAACAATGACAGTCATCGTAGAGGGCAGGAAACCGCTTTGCTGGTATTGCAAGCAATTAGGACACTTCTCGCGGTCCTGCCCTCAGAAAGCCACCATCGCCACAAACAAAACGACTACCACCGCCAACGATACAACGAATACCACCACGAAAACAACCACGACTACTACTACTACAGCAGCCAAGAAAAATACCAACACGGAAACAGGGGTCCAACCCGATAAAGAAGAAGGGTGGACTCTAGTAAAAGGGGGCAAAAAGAAAAAAACATCCTCAACAAAAACAACAGAAACTACTAAAATATCAGCAGCAGCACCAGCAACAACAGAGACACCAATAAAAAAGAAAAACAAAAACCAACCAGAAGAGATGGAAACATCTTATAATTTAAAAAGGAGAAGAGACAGCGGGGATTCAGACAAGGATGGGGAGAAAAAACAGTGTACACCAAAACCAAGGAAACAACAACCACAAATAGAAAAACAAAAACCACAACAACCCATGCCCACTCAACCCCAGAAACCCACAGAAAAAATCCAAGGACCATCACCAATCATACAAAATAACCCACAACGCCCAGCGCAAATCCTCCACTCCCCAGCTCAACATATACAAAAAGAACCCCCCCTCCTACCAATTCTTCCTTCTCTCTCTCCAATCACCACTCCCAAAGTGTTCTCCCGATCCAGATCAGTCAACAGAATTGGACAATCACCTTCACCGTCACCCACACAGACAAGAACTCATTCAGCCACAAACGAAGTTCGAAAACCATTAATTGAAATCACCCTTTGTTCAGAACCAGACCCATCTAAAATCACAGATCATCAATTAAAGACAATTCTAAAACCCTTATTTTCATTCAAATCCATCAATGAAAAATCCATAGCAAACCCATACTTGTTTAGGGATGCAGCCAAGGTGACCACCTTTGTTCGCGCAGCTGGTACCCGTACAAGGGAGCTGTGGCGCTTCATTCAGGAAGCCAGCTGTGCAAATTTAAGGCTGGCGGAATTGGAGCATTCCTCCCTCAAAAAAATGCTTCCTTTTTGCTCGGGCAGGGTCCCAATTTTAGTTCACCCATCATTTTATAGGTCCCTAAAACTGAGGTATCCCATGGATGTCGGAGGAATTAGCAGGGACGACCGAGTGAGTACTGAGCTCGGCACCGGTTCCCTGCGTCAGGCCGTCGGCATCCCCACCCCGAAGGATTTCCGGCCCGTAGTCGACACTGAGTAAGGTAAGTTGGATTGATGGCTTTAAACCTTGCCAGTTTGAATGTGAGGGGACTGAGGGATTCAAGCAAGTGTACGCGCTTGCTTGCTGAACTCAAGAACCTCGGAGTATTTGTTGCTGCAGTGCAGGAGACTCACTTCACTTGCGGTGCCGACTGTCGGGTGCTGGAAAGCGACTTTAACGTTTTCTCAGCATACGGCAGCCGCACCAGCGCTGGGGTCTCTTTGCTAGTTGGACGCAGCCTTGATGCTGATGTTGACGTTGTTTTTGCAGGTGACGAGGGCCGGCTGGTTGTGGCCGATGTTGCCGTGAAAAGTTTCAAGTTTCGTCTGGTTGCGGTTTATGCGCCCAATATCGCTGCGGAGAGGGTTTCCTTTTTTCGTCGGTTGGCGTCGTTCCTGGACGATACGAAGCGGCTAGTCTTAATGGGTGATTGGAATGCGATCCTTGATCCCAAGATAGATAAGGTCGGGCGGGGAGCTAGTAGTGCGGGAAGGTGTGAGAGCAGCCTTGTCGGCTTCGTGACTCGTCACGGTCTTGTCGACAGGTTTTGTCTTGATCACCCAGGGCGGGAGATGTGGACGTGGCTAGATAGCTCGCCCTCTGCCAAAGTAGGTTCCTACTTGGACAGAGTGTTAGTGAGAAGAGCTGACATTGATTTTGTTAGTTGTCCCACGTTCCACTTGATAGCGTGGACTGACCATAAACTCATTAGAGTCAGTCTGCGGTTAGTTAATAGACCTAATCTAGCCGGCTACTGGAAGTTCAATACCTCCTTACTGGAGATATGGGACTTCCGGGACCGGCTGGAATCCCTAATTCAGCGGGCGTTAGAGGGGGCGGTTACCGGGAATAGGTGGTGGGTTTCTCTTAAGCATAGGATTAGAGATTTCGCCACCAAGTACGGTCGACAGCTCAACTTAGATAGGACTGCGGAGGCGAAATCTATAGATGATAGACTTTCCCGGGCGGTGGCTGGGGGGGACTCCCTAGGTGTAGAGCTAGCTAGGAGGGACCTTGAGCGTGAGAGTAGCGAGCGCTACAAGGGATCAATAGTTAGATCTAGGCTAAAAAGAGTTCTCAACGAAGCTGTGAAATCGAACGCGACTGCGCGTGAAGAAGAAGTGCGAAGGTTCCCCGATCGGTACATCGCATCTGTGAAGACCCCGGACAGGCGTCTGCTGCGATCAGGTCGTGAGATACGTGATGCCTTTCGGGCGCACTTTCGGGATTGCTTTGCCCGCTGCACTGATCTCCCGCTCCGGGAGTTTCGTAGCTATCTCGCTGACTTCCCCCGCCTTGGGGCGGCTGAAGCGGCTAGCTGCGAGGGTGTGGTTACTGAATGCGAAGTCCGTGACGCGTTGAAGCAGGTCGGCCTCAACAAGTCGCCGGGACTAGATGGTTTGCCGTACGAAGTGTACTTGAGGATGTCGCACATGTTTGTGCCTATTCTGACGGATATGTTCAACCTTTGGTTCGCCCAGGGAGCCATCCCTGGTAGCGTTACCAAGGGCGTGATCACATTGCTGAAGAAAGGTGGCAGGCATGTTTGGGAGGGTTTAGACGATTACAGGCCCATAACTCTGCTTAACACAGAGTTAAAGATTTTGGCCCGGGTCTTAGCGAATCGTTTACAGCTTGTCATTAGTGATCTGATCGGCCCCGAACAGACCTTTGCTGTGAAGGGAAGATCGATCCAGGACAACCTGCACTTGATTCGCGAGGTCCTAGAGGGGATAAAAGACGACACCGAATCCGCGCTGATCAGTTTAGATCAGTCCAAGGCCTTCGATAGGGTAGACCATCGGTTCTTGGCGTCTGTTCGGGGGTGATCGCAATCGAGCGATCGGTCCGGCAGGGCTGCCCCCTGTCTCCACTTCTCTATGTCCTCGCGTTGGAGCCCCTCCTGCGCAGGCTTAGGGATGAGGGGACAAGTCCGGCACTGCGCGGTATCCCATTCGTTGGCCGCCTTGCGGCTAGGGTTTCCGCATTCGCTGATGACGTCATAGTTTTCGTATCCCGCCTCCGGGATATAGAGGCTGTGAAAGAGGCGGTTGTCGAGTATGAGCGGATTGCAGGGGCCAAGGTCAATTTTGACAAAAGCGAAGGTTTGCGGCTTGGTGCTTGGAGGGGTAGCAATACTCTTCCAGGGCCCTTCCGCTGGAGTGACGGACCCATCCGCATCCTCGGGGTGTGGTTTGGGCCCGACCTCCAACTGGAGCGAAATTGGTCGGAAGTACATGCTAAGGTGAATGCTCAGGTGGGAATCTGGCTTTCAAGGAGGTTGTCCTTAAAGGGCAGGGCGGAGGCGTGCGCCGCGTACGTCTTCCCCTTGATCCTTTACCGATTGGCTGTACTCCCTCTGCCTAAGGCACATCGGTTGGCGCTGCAACGATCCCTCTCCAGACTTGTCTGGGGAGGTGCAAGGCCGATGGTCCATAGACAGGTCTGTATCCAACGTACACGCAACGGGGGTCTGGGTATGCCTGATCTGGAGAGCCACTGGCTTGCTGAAAGACTTGCATATCTGGGCCGTGTCTTGACGGGGGACTCAGTGTGGAGACGAAAGGCGAGTCGGACTTTTCCTCGCCTCAAGTCAGACCCAAAGGCTGAAGGTCGACGTAGGCCTTTGGGCGAAGCACTGTTTGTCCGCGAGTGCCGAAAGGCCCTTCGTAACCTTCTTGGGTCCAGTAACCTTTCATGGCCTCGGAAGGAGCTGTATCGGGAATTAGTGGTGGGTTCCGCTTCTGATCCTCTCAGCGAGCGGCGCGGCTGGACGGCGGAGGAGATCCGCTCTCACTGGAATTGGGCGCCAGGATCGAGCTTCTTGAACAACTCTGAGTTCTTGCTCACCTGGCGACTTGTTCGGAATGCGTTATCCCTTCGCGGCTTGAACTTCAGAGCGGGCCTGGCAGACATGCCTGATTGCCCTCGCTGCAGCAGTGGCTTGGAAGAAACGGCTGAGCACGCCTTCTACTACTGCGAGCGAGTCCGCCCGTTTTGGGATCACGTCGGGGAGTGGACAGCTCGCATCGAACCCAAACAGCTCGTGCTGCTCGACGTTGGTTACGTCGTAGACAACGTTCTTCCTCCGTATCAAGGTGAGAAGCGTGTGGTGTTTCTCGTGATCCTAGCTGTTGCCCGAATGGTGATTTGGACGACGCGAAACAAGGGATTGTATGACGATGCAAACTTTTCTCATCGTGATCTGGTTTTGTATTTTCGGCATCAGCTGAGGGTCAAAATCAGATGCGATAGAAAACGCTTGGATCGCATAACATTCAGCAAAAGGTGGGTGACTGCAGCGAGCCTGGTCGTACGAAAGGGGGCAATGTTGGAGTCATCCTTCCCTCCTCTGCCGGCCCATGGCGTCTACGGTACGGGTCCTTAGGGACCCCATCCCTGGTAAGTAGAATTGTTTTTTCCCTTGTAACCAAGTTAGTAGTATGTTGTGAGTCATTGTCCCCATCATCTAGTCGTTAGTTTCTCAAGATCTTCCCCCTCCCTATTATTTTTGTACCCCAACCTGAATTCCAGCCCGCTTTTATTGAAGATCTTGAACATTCATATATAAAAAATCATATTACCTACTTCTATCGACCCATACCGCGCCCGACCCTTTATTTCTTTTATCTCTGTAGATTAGTATTCCCGCCCCACCTAGGGCAGGTCCGGCTTGTTTCCGGTTTCTTTCAACCCGGAAAACAGTCGGCCTCCAATTTTATAGACGGGGGGATGGGAGGGAAACCAAACGGGGAATTTTTCTTTGTTTCTCTTGTATATATAATTTTTCGGGGTTTTTTCTCCCATTCCCATCATTTCATTGTACATAAACCATATTTTGTAAATAAAAATCATATACCACCTTTGGGTTTTAAGTAGGTTTTCTTCATAGAGCAAATGCGGTATTTTGGTAACTGCTGCGCGCATGATGAAGGATGAATGGTTATATATTGTACTGTTGAATGGGTCGGCGAATGTGGCTAGCTAGGTCCCTTTAGAATATATAGAAAAGCAAGACCGCTCCCTTCCCCTCCCCAAAAACCTTAAGGCCTCGTGCCTTCTTTGTACTTACAAAGAAATAAAGTTAAGTTAATTCCAGCCTAACACTTTGGTAGTCAAACTGACATTCAACACTCTTTTACCTATGCTGTATTTATACTTTAGTTCAATATACTTGTTTCATGTAATCCCAAGTTCGTGTCTTTCTTCCGGACCTTTTTAATGGTCCACAATATATACACAAGCTGAAAAATAAAAAGTAGGTTTATGAGGTACTCTTCCCACCCACCACCAGGTTCCAACACTGATGATGATGATGATAAAAACTCAAAAGTCATTTTATCTTACCTCATTGTCACTAATTAGGATTTAGATAAGGGAACTTGCCATTTCTGACATTTTCTTTTTGCTGTTCATTTGTATTTCATCACATGGAAATTGTTATTGAATAAATATAAGAATCATGACTGCCTTATGGATGACATTAAAAAAAAAAAATTGGCTTAAATATTTATCCTGGTGTCAAAGAATCTACAATTAATAAATTCAGTGTTTTTGCTTTAGGAAATAAAAGAAAAAAAAAAGTATAGTTCATTTATTTGAAACCAAATCTCAACCCTTTTGCAGGCAGAGTGACGTATCTGTTGCCAATGATACACAGACAGAGGAACATTTTTGTCGTTTTTGATAGTAGCTTAATGTAAGTCATTTTCCTATTGGCTACTTGTTGACCAATTCAAAGTTAATTTTAGGAACATTGTATAAAGTTTGTTTTTACAAAATATCATAAATAAAACTAAGTGTTTTATTTTTTTTTCATGCTATTGTTCTATGACACACAACTGCTAATCAAATTATTATTTTTGATTTATTTTTAAAATATAATTAATTAACTTGTTTGAACATATTCTTTATTTTGTAAATCTTCTAAAAATAATTTGTCCACTCTACAGGGATTAGCCCAGTTTGCTGGGGCTGTAAGATACACCAACTGCATCTCTGCAAAAGGGTAGGACACCACCAATGTGTGTCCAGATATAACATTAAACCATCTGATGGCAAGGATCCAGCATTGAAGATTTGGGGAATGCAGAGTACCCCTTCATTGCCATTGCTCCCAGGTACACTCTGACCTGGAGTGGTAGAACTTGATAGGGTCTTATCGATGGGTCAAATAGAACAAACTATATGTGTAAGCAAATGACTGATGTTAAATTGTGACTGTTATATAGCAATACTTGAAACCATTTTATCTACAAGGGTTGATATGTCATAAAACCCAACCAAACCAATCATATATATTTAATATATATGTAAAAAGAAGATTTGGCATTAGATAACCTACAATGGTTGGTATGCCATAAAACCCAGCCACACCAAATCATATATATCTAATATATATTCATAAACAGGATTTGGCATTAAATAACCTACAATGGTTGATATGCTATAAAACCAAACAAATCTACAAAGATAAAAAAAAACATTTACCTTAGAATGGGTTACATATTTCAAAAATGCACAGAATTTGAAATAATCCCATCATTTATGATAGAAACTATTTATATATGGACTGGCACTTCAGATTGCTTGTAGTTCCAAGATTTTATCATCCCTTACAGTCCTGATGATGGTTCATTAGAACCAAAACACTATAGTGTCAACTTTGCTTCTCAATAAATCTCTCCTTCTGCTTGGATTATCTTGGATTTTTCTCAATATTTCAGTATCAGTATCATTGGCAAACTGAGAATAAGGTGCCTCAGAAGTATTTTCAAATCATTCAAGTAAACAGAACAGTTGGTTGGTTGGTTTTATGACATGTCAACCCTTCCTGGGTTATTATAAGCCAAAGTCAGTTCACCAATTTTGGGGGCCAATTATTTATGGCACAAAAAATATATCTTCACTATCATTTTAAATAAATAAATATTTCACTATCTCAAACAGATCTATTTGACCCATAGATGGGATTCTAACTAGTAGTAATTTTCAGAGTCAGAGTGGACCAGGGAGTAATCCCAATGAATAGGCAAATCCTCACTCTAATGCAGCACAGTCAGCTAGGGCTTTAAAATACACTAACTGTATCTCTGCAAAGAGGTAAAACCTTCCCCATGAGTGTCCTGATTTGACACTAAACCATCTGATAGTGAGTTTTCAGTCCTGGAGCTCTGGGGAATGCAGAGTACCTCTTCATTGCCATTACTCCCAGGTACACTCTGACCCGAAGTGGTAGTATCTGTTAGGGTCCCATCTATGGATCAAATAGAACTGTTTAACCATTTAACTGAGTGTAAACAAATGACAGATGTAAAATTGAATTATTAATGTTAAATAATATTTAAAACAATTTAATTGTGTCCAAACAAATTATATTTAATAGAATTATCATAGTTAGACACTAATACTTAAAACCATTAAACTGTATGAAAAGAAATGTGCTCTGGCTCATTTAAAAAAGTTACCTAAAAAATTATTTGTTTACAAACCATATATATTTAATACATGTCTAAGTAGGATTTGGCATTAAATAATCTACAAGGGTTAACATGCCATAAAGCTCAACCAACCAACACTGATGCTTATAGACAGAAGCCTCACCACCCAATGTAGTTAAGTGTCATAACCAAGACAACTCTAAAGGGGAAGAATGTTTAGTTGTTGTCATAAATAAAATCAGTGACCAGAGTTCAAATCTAGACAATGGCTGTTTGCATTTCACTTTGTGCTAATGCCCATGGGAAAGGCATGAATACATCTTCCCCCTTCCTCATTCCAGCTATAGATAAATAGTAAGGCAGACTAGGTTCTTTACACTTGGTTAGGCAACCAGTCTACAAGAAGGAAAACTGAATTTAAATCTGCTTTACTCCACTTAAAATTTGAGCTTATGTCACATCCTATCCATGGTGGAGGGGTTAGGTAAATACCTACCAAAGACATCCCATTTTTTTTAAGTCTTTAGAAAAATAAAATTGTTTGAAACTACTCATGAGTTTTGTTTGGTTGGTTGGTTGTGTTTTATGGCATATCAACTTGTGTAGGTTATTTAATACTTATACATATATATGAATATATATGAAATATATATGATTTGTAAACAAATAGTTTATAGGCACCGGTCCAATGGGTAGAGTGTTTGCCAATGATCCGGGAGACCTGGGTTCAATCCCAGGTCGCATCATATTAAAGACTTTAAAAATGGTACTTGATGCCTCCTTGCTTAACACTCAGCATTATAAGGTATGTATCAAGGGTAAAGTGGCACAATCCAGTGAAAGGAGTTGTGCCCTCCCCTACACCTCAGTGTAGTAGCTATTGAAAAGGGAGCCTACTGGTCACTCTCGACTACGGTCGCCAACTTTACTATTTGATCCATAGATGGGACCCTAACAGGCACTATCACTCCAGAATACTTTTCATTTGGATTAATAGGCAGAATTGTTCAACAACAAATATAGACACATTTTTAATTCTTAACTTACTCCTTTCTTTCCATTTTTTATCTCAGTCATTGGTGTTTCTAAAATCGTTTAAGTCATCATTGCCTGGGTACTTTTGTTAGTAAATATACACATATACACACATATATATTGTACAGAATTTAAATGTTGAAATTATAACTAAATCATATAACCTACAATAAGAACCCCTTTCTCCCCTCATGAGAGACAAAATATCAAACATTTCCCAGAGTTTAATAAGTAAACATTAAATTTTGTAGATATCATCAAAATTAGAATTTTCAAAACAAAAAAATATAATCTATAATTCTTATTCTTTGGTGTCATACTCTATCTACAAGCCACTACGAAATGTAGACTGCCTATAGAAGAACACTAGAGCAAACAATGTTATTTTAGAACCCAAAGAAAAACAAGCAGAATATTAATAGCACACATTCTTCAAAGGAAACCCACAATAAAATCTTTCTAAGAACTTAGCGGGGAACCGGAAGTGACTAAACTCTTGACAGCCAATCAAAATTACTAAAACAAATACTTGACTGAATGAAAACAATGTTCCAAAAATAACATTAAGGAGTTGGAAATGAAATTTTAGACAAAATGGCATAGGTTATTGGGTGGATAGAATTGGCATAGGTTCCTCAAAGTATAAGGTAAGAAAAACAAAACCTGATATCATTATTATTAAAGATGTGAATTTGTTCTGTTGGCAAATTAGACAACGAAGAAATAAATGAAAAAATCTGTATTCTAGTATCTCTACCTAGGAGTGTAAGATGCACATTATAGAGAAAGAAGAAAATGATCTTTATTTTCCAAAAAAGAGAGATAAGATCTAAGGTCTGCCTTCTTACTTAACTAATCAAATACTCCACCCTCAGTAAGATAATATTTCTCCACTGTCTGCTACAAAAGGAAATGTTGGGAGCACAAGATGTAAAGGCTATCATCATAGGAAATGAAATTGTAACACAAGTTCAAACCTTGGATGAGACTGTTTGCATTCACTTTGTATTGATGTCCTTTGAAAAGGGCATAAATCCATTTTTTCTCCTCCACCACCGGTTATGGGTAAATAGTAGGGCAGACTGAGTACTTTAGCCTTGTTAAGGCAAACCAGACTAAGAGAAGGAAAACTCTGAATTCAAACCAGTTTTACTTTGCTTAAAAATTGACTTTGTCTCACATCCTGCATGTAGCAGAGGGGTTGGGTGCATAAATTCTACAGGAAACATTCTAATAATTTCTGTAGCTTAAAAAAAAAAAAGTGAAAAGAGAAAGCCTAACACACTTCTTTCTCAACTAGACCTGTTACATAATAAAAAAGTAAAGTTGGCAACCAAAGTCAAAGGTGACCCGAGGGCTCCCTTTTTGATAGCAACTACACCAAGGTGTAGGGGAGGGCGCAACTCCTTTCCTTGGATTGCTCCACTTTACCCTTGATCCTTACCTTATAGGCCATCATCAGGGGTTGCTTGCGTATGTAAGGAGTGTTTTTTTTTTTAAATGAGTTTTGAAAGTTTTTATGACATAACATTTTTTTAATATTCCATATCCCTTGATAATATTCTACTTCTGTTGATAGCGTTCTCTTTTAAATTCATCAGCAACTCAGTTTTATCCAACCCTGTGTTCGCATATTCTTGTTATGTTATAAAAAACTTTCAAAACTCATTTTAAGAAAAACAACACTCCTTACACATGCAAGCAACTCCTGATGATGGCCTATGTAGGGTCCGAAAACACTCGGGACAATTTTGGTAAATTCATCCACCAATTCCAACCTGAAACTCATCAGGAAACTCAAAAGGATCTTAATTAAATTATACAGACAAAATTTGTCTTTACTATTTAATGAAACATGCTTAAATGAATGACTGCTGCCTAACTACACATATATGAATATGTATGTGTACGTGTGTTTGTGTAAGATTCATGTTCCCTCTATTTTGTTTGTATCTTCAAATGAAGGATACAAAGTTTCTTATCAAAATTCTGGTTTACATCCTTTTCCAGCAATTATCAAAATCAGTTGAATGCATGAATATTTGTAAACATATATACGAGGTGCTAAGAACCACAAGATATGGTTTACTATTTAAATTTATGAAATTGACTTATGTATACCACCATGATTTTTAAAGCCTGGTTCGTCTGGGAAGCAAGTCAAATGAATTGGGTGGTGTTTGAAAAATGTTAGAAATTCTCATTATTTAGGGTGTTAGCAGTTGTGTGTTTGTGATGTTTGAATTTAACTAGATAGAATTAAAACTATTCTAAAATTTGGGCATTAAAATACCAGTTTTTTTTTCTCACAAGAGTGTTTATATGTTAAAGTAAGTAAAGTTGGTGACTGTATGTAATATAATGGCTGAGGGATTTCGTTAACACAAGGTCAGATTTCCTTTTCCTAGACTAGTTGACTATATGAGGCTTAGTAAAGTTTGCTTGTTGTTATCTTATTGGTTAGTAGGTTGTTGGTAGTTGTCCGTTTCGTTTTGCTTAATTACCGGGTTCTATGAGATAATTTAGTTGTTTTTTTTGGTATCTGGCTCCTTAGTTTTTCTTATAACCCCATGAACTTGTTCTATTGTGGTTGGCCAGAACTGTAAATGAACTTAAAATGGAAAAAGGCAAAGATAAAGACACTTTAAACTTAACCTTTATTCTATAGATTTACGAGCCAAGGAAAGCATCTGTCCAGTAGGAAGTTGTAGCGAAAAAAGAGCTGAGAGGTTGTTTTTTTTTTGTTTTTTTTTGGTGCCAAGAAGCCCGTCTTTTTTTTTTTAGGCATGAGCGGATCGTTTTTCTTTTTGGCATTTGTTTATTTTATTTATTTATTTATTTTATTTAATCCTTCAACTAACCAAGGCTGACGAACCCAGCTTGACCGACTATTTACCCATAGCTGGGAAGGGGGAGAATAGATGGATTCATGCCTTTCCTAAAGGCACCAGGTCGAAGTGAAACGTCAACGGCCTCGTCCGGATTTGAACTCGAGTCGCTGACCCCTTTTCCTACTTCGGTGACCGCTTTGCTAAACTCATTTCGGATTGAATTAACTCCCCCAAACCCCTTCTTTCCCGAATACCCACAGAAACATATTTCTATTACTTTATTCTTGATAAACAATTTAGTAATTGAAGAATTTTTTTTTTGATGAATTATGTTCGAATGGGGAGGAAATAGTTTTCTCCAATAATAAAATCTAAAGAAGAAATGAAAAAAAAAAGTTATATACATGGTTGTATTGGTTTGCATTAGATAACGGCACAATACTTTGAGGAATGAAAGAATGGCCCCAGAATAAAACCAAAATAGAAACTACATCTTTTAGGAACAACGACAAACTTCACGCATTCAACTCGCGACATTGATGGAAATTCTGCAGTTGATATTGTAGTTATGTAAGTGTTTTATTAACTTTTGTTGAAATGATTCATCATCGGTGAAATGTCGAGGATATTCAGCTGATTCAGATCATGAAAAAATTCTGATCAGAAAACAAATTAAAAAAAAAAAAAAAAAGAAAAAAGAAAAAAGAAAAAAAAGGAAGCTGTAGCGTTAATAGAACAAGGCATGAACGCATGTGTTTGAATGTTACTCCCTTTCATCATCTCAGAAAAATAATGGGTCATTTGATTTTGATTTTGTGAAAAGAAAATGAAGGAAAAGAAATTGCGACATGCCAGAGAGAAAAAAGTAAGCAAATGTGAGAAAGAAAGAAAGAAAGAAAGAAAGAAAGATAAATAAGCAGAATAGATATATATATATATATATATATATATATATAGAGAGAGAGAGAGAGAGAGAGAGAGGGGGGATGAGAGAGAGAGTGAGAGGGGGTGGAAATGGAGAGACAGAAACGAGTAAAAAATGAATTAAAAAACGTTTATTTTGAAAAAATATTTTGGGAGTTTATTTTTAAAAAAAAGTAAGACGTGATATTTCATAAATCTACTGAAAGTCAACAAATTATTCAATTTGAATAAATTTTTCAGTACTCATTCGGTTAAAGAAGCAAATAAAACAAAACATTTAAATTGGATTGATCTAATTAACCTTGTTTATTTGTTTGTCAATTTGCAAGAGGCAAGTAATGAGTGAAAATAAGTAAATCATTCTTGTTTATAAAATAAACATTAAAAAATTCTGATATACACCAATGTATTTCCTCACAAACAAGATGCGACACAAGGTCAATTTTTTTAGCGGAATTCAAAATCTTCAATTTCAGACTTTTATTTCTCTTACCCTGATTGTTGTACAAGCACAGTCTGACCAATTATTAACCTGTAAACGAAGATTAAAATGGTTGGATGCATACTTTTCCTGAGGATACTTTCTCATAGTTCAATTTACAACATTAATAATTCTATTAGATATTAATTATTTGTTAATAATTCTATTAGATGTTAATTATTTGTTTGCACACGGTTAAATGATTTTCAAATATTGTTATCTAACATTAGTCATTCATCGAGTATTTCTATGTCATATAAATAATTTGTACACAGCTGTATGGTTGCAAATGACTAAAAATAATAATCCTGGTCAAATCATTACACAATTCTTTCTGAGCCATAGCTGGAACTCTAACAGGTACTACCACTCCAGGTGAAAGTGGACCTGGGAGTAATAGCAATGAAGGGGTATCCCACATTCCTTAAATCTCTAGGAGTTAAGCTTCACCATTAGATGCAGTTTAGTGTCATACCAACAGCACTAGTTCTGTTTGACCGACAAAAGGGACCCTAATAGGTATTACCATTCCAGGTAAAAGTGGACCTAGGAGTAATGTCAATGAAGGGGTATCCCACTTTCTCTAAAGCTCAAGGAACTAAGCCTCACCATTAGATGCAGTTTCGTGTCATAGAACCTTCGTTTAGGAAGAGAGGTCTTACTTCTCAGCAGAAGTCTACTCAGCGTATTCTATAGCCCCATCTGACCGGGTGGTGTTAATAAAAATGAAATCTATAAATCTAATACAACTACCCTTGGCAAAAAAATTTTTTAGAGGATGTTCGCCTTGAATTTTTATCAAGCAGTAAAGAATCTAATAATAGATCAGACGCAAAACATTTCTTAATCAAATACATTAGGTTATTCCATATTTTTCTCTCAACAGCCTGGAAAAAATTATATCACAAATTTAAACAATTTAATCTAGTTTTCTTCTGAAACCTGAATAATCAGCTATTAAATAAAAAATGTTTTGCATCTTATCTGTTATTAGTTTACTTACTGCTAAATAAAAAAAAACCTTAGTGAATATTTTCTAAGTGTGATAATCCCATAATTTTTGATAGGTGTACTATAAAAGTTTTTTTCCTCTTACTTCCAGTATATATATATATATATATATATATACGTGAGTGTATGTATGTGTTGCAAGCAAAGTATGGGGTAGAAGAGTCTCCAATCTAATAACAAAACAGTGCAGAAAGTAACTCTTCATAGTTAACTCTAAAATTAAAACCGGAGAAGGGAGCTCCAACATCAAACCTCTGCTGACTTGTAGGTATCGGAAAACGAAGAAAACGGGAAAAGTCTTAGAGAAGATACTCAGAAATAAAATCTGCCTTTTGCAACAGTTACCTTGCTATGCTTGTCACTGAGCTGTCACTATGTAGACACAGAGAGTGGCGTAAGCGTCGTACAAATCTATGTCACTATAATTCAACGGCATACAGATATCTTAGCACCTTTTGTAACTTGTATATTTTTCACTAGTTGAATTAGTTGTTAATTAGGATTTTTTTAGTTGTAATTTAGTAGTAAAGACGGCTATCTTCTGTTAAGATGTGGCAGTCACCATTACAAGCAGAGATTTTTTTTTGTTTTATAAGTTATCTTTCCAGAATAAATGTTACGTCAATAGTACTCGGCAATTGAGGAATATGTTGGAATTTCGAGATGCAAATGGCACACAATTTGAAGTCGAGTGGAATATCTTTTTAAAAAAAGTATAAACATATTTAGAGAAGTGAAAATATTGTAGATTGTGTTTAAAGGAAAAGTTAGTATCGGATTCCCAGAAACTAAGAGACTACTAAATAAAAGATTAGAATTCGTATGTAAATGTCGACATGAAAATAAAATATTTGAATTTGTAATCATCCCCCAGACGAGGTTAAGTCAAAGGAAAGAATTATTTTGTTATTGTTTTTTTTTACCTCCAAAAAGAGGAGTAACATATCTATTTGGGAGAAAATAGCCACTACGTTCTAATTTTTTTTTTTGCCAGGGAAGGAGTAGCGCCCTCCCCTACATCTTGGTGTAGTAGCTATCGAAAAGGGAGCCTTCGGGTTACCCTCGACTATGGTAGCCAACTCTACTTTTACTTACGTTCTAATTAGTCAGCTGAGAATCGTTAAAGCGTAAAACTTGGAATACCGGGGGAAAAGATTTTTAAATCCTAGAAGCAGCACTTTGGAAAACAAGCTGCTGTACGACCACTTGTCTCCTATCTCACAAATTTTCAAAGTAAGACTCGTTGGACAGAGACGAACTCATAATCGATGTTTTCCTGTGAACCCCGACACGAAGAGACAAAAGTGTTTGCCGATCAGCAAGGATTTGTAATCATCGCGGACACTTGATGCACTCTAGAGGACCTATCAAGAGCGGTGGCAGATAGAAATGGAGGGCGAGAGAGTCAAGGGAATCCGTGTTATCAACAGGAATTGATTATAATATCATGATATATATATATATATATATATATATATATATAAGAATGTGTGCGTATTTTTGTTATTTACTAAACATTTATTTAGTCCGGTTTGGTTTCTTTGTTTAATGGCATATCAACCTTTGTAGGTTATTTAATGCCAAAGCCATTCTCATAGAAAAACAGTAGTGGTACTATTTAACCCATAGCTAGGAGGATAGGGGGTTCAAACCTTTCCCAAGGGTATTTGCCCGAATGTGAACGTAATAGCGCGACTGGAGTACGAACTCGCGTACTACGATTCCGCAGTCCATCGCTTTAACCATTACACCACGAGGACACCCCCTTTATTTAGTCCTGTACACCAACCTCAGAGTATTTACTTAGCTAGACGCGCTTGATGTAATGATCATTGTGGTAGGAAATAAGATCGGTGTACTGAGTTCAAATCCTGGACGAGGCTGTTTATGTTTCACTTCGCGGTAATGCTCGGGAGGAAGACATGGATTCTTCTGTTCTCCCTAACGATGGGTAAATTGTAAGACAGACTGGTCTCTTTAGCCTTGGTAAGGCAACAGTCTCGGAGAAGGAAAACTTTGAATTTAGACCAGTTGTACATATTTACCAACCCCTCCGCTCGGGCAGGATATGACACAAGGTCAATTTTTAAGCGGAGTTTAACAGGTTTGAATTCAGAGTTTTCCTTCTCCTAGACTAGTTGCCTCACCAAGGCTGAAGAACCTAGTCTGCCCTGCTATTTACCCATAGCTGGAGGGAGAATAATTGGATTCATACCTTTCCCAAGGGTATTAGTGCTATGTGAAATGCAGTCTCGTCCAGGATTTGAGCTCGTGTCGCCGTGTCCATTTCCTAGGACGATAACCATTAGACCACGGGCACCTCCAAAAAAATTTAGACCAGTTGTAATCCGCTTAAGAATTGACCTTGTGTCACACCCTGGCCCTGACCGAGGGGCTGGATAAATACATTCCAACCATAATCATAAATTAATTTGTACTCCCTATCGCCCGAAATTTGCTGTGTCACTCCAAACGACGAGCGTAAAATCTTTCCTTGGTTTCAGACGTATAGACGCCATTTTGATAACGCTGATTGCAGCGCCATCTGTACAGGAAAATCTTATACATTGTTTATAAATTGTTCTTCTTGTTTATATCTAGAATCTATTGACTTTAGTTTCAAATAATTTCAATGAATGAAAGTCTCTGCGGTTTTGTTTAAGAAACACTACCCGACATATCACTGAAGATATTAGCAGGGTTTTTTTTTAAATCAATCCTCACACTGATATAATATAAAAAAGAGGCATGAAAAAATTAAACATTTTATGAAAATGCTAAGGAATACTGAAATCTGAAAAATGATGTAAGCACCAGCCAAAACCAATAAAAGATGCTAAATAATCGACTATTCTCGGGGATTTTGCTGTCCAAACTGGTAGAAAAATATAGAGCAATAGACCAGATATAGCGAATAAGGACTATAAAAGAAAAACATCCCTTCTAATTGATATGTCAGTGTCAACAGATAATAACATATCGAAGAATTGAATAAAATAAGTAAATAGAAAGATCTCGGAATAGAAATTAAAAAAGGAAAACAAAAAAAAAAATCTGCGTATGATCAAGAAAGAGACAAATAAATAAATGAACAAGATACCTGGCAGTTTCAGCCTGTATGAAATTCCCCCCACCACCAAAAAATCACTTTGTGGAGCAGTTCATTTCCTTAGGAAAGTACTATCAAGGTGACTAATAAATATCACCCAAAAGAGGCAGCAAAAAACGTAACTACATAGAATAAATATAATAACTATTTTCCCTCACGCTAGGTCTTAGGTAAAGACCTGGTGAAGGAAACAGAAAGTATAGCCGAAAATTGAATAAAATAAATTTTGTCATACAACGTGTGAGAACATGTGCGATATCCTATTCTTATCAGCCACCAACCAGGGGTGATGTTAGTTTTGGTGGCTAAGATGGTACCGCCACCCTTGGCGCCACTAGCAGCTTTTAGTTTCAGACAGGGTATGAAGACGAACAGAACGATATAACATACTATTACAACAACTATAAATACACGAGCGGCAACAATAACTACTACAACAACAACAACTAATAATAATAATAATAATGTTAAAGCAAAAACTAATTATAATTAACTAAATAGCAAGTGGAGGTTATGTGAAGATAAAGACGAAACGGTTAATCACATAACAAGCGAATACAACAAACTTGTACAAAAGGAGTACAAGAGTAAGCATGATTGGGCAGGGAATGGTGTCTACAATGAATTGTGCAAGAGATAAAAAATTTCTCATATGGTATATGCGCAAGTTAGAATCGATCCGAGAGAAAGACATGCATAAAAATCTCAGGGATTTTGTAAAACAAACGAATCCTCTTATCCGGATCAGAAGACCAGACCTTGTGTTTATTAACAAAAGAAAAACAAAAAAGAAATTGTCATCTAATGGATTTTCTCATTCTGGCGAACCACAAAATAAAAGAAAGCGAAAAATTTGCTATATTATTTACCAGTAGCTGAAGAGGGAAGAGTTGGATTCATGCTTTTCCCAAGGGTATTTGCGTCATTGTGCTGTTTTCCGTACTGACAGTACCCAACTAACTCTAGTTTGAAACAAACAAAGCGCATGTGCAGAATTTAAAAAATTTAAATGACGAGTATTTACTCATTGCACCCTATATATGTGCGTGTGTGTTTGTGTTTACATACATACATGTATATATATATATATGTTTGTCAATTCATATCAGTCGGTTCATATTTTTATGTCTGTTTATATATATATATATATATATATTTTAGTCTATCCCTACATTCCAATCTATCTATCTATCTATCTATCTATTATAATTCCTGTTTCTTTTTTTTCTTTCTTTGTTTTTCTTCTTTCCTCGTTTTGACTATTCGTTTTCAGCGTTCTCTTTCGGGTCTCCATTTTGTTTCGAACCCTCTAAACTGATATCATCCCCAATTCCCTCCACTTTATATCTCCCTTTTTTCTCACCATACTACTACTACTACTACTACTTCAAGGAAAGCCCCCATGGCGGGATGGTGGCAAACGTACTTGACTGTAACATCGTAGTACGTGAGTTCGAACTCCAGTCGTCCAATTTCTTTCACTCTTGGAGTGATACTTTTAAGGAAAGGCATGAAACCCCTTTATCCCCAGCTAGTACGACTACTATCCTACGAAGACGATTTTAGCATTAATTAACCCACGAAGGTTATATGCCATTAAACAAAGAAACCAAACTTTCACACACACACACACACACATATATATATATATATATACGTGTGTGTGTGTGTGTGTGTGTGTGTGTGTGTGTGAAAGTTTGATTTCTTTGTTTAATGGCATATCAACCTTCGTGGGTTAATTAATGCTAAAATCGTCTTCGTAGGACAGTAGTCGTACTAGCTGAGGGATAAAGGGGTGTCATGCCTTTCCTTAAAAGTATCACTCCAAAAGTGAAAGAAATAGGACAACTGGAATTCGAACTCACGTACTACGAGATATATATATATATATATATATATATATATATATATATATATATATATATATCAGTTTCTTCTTTAATGTATTTTCATTTAAATATCATCAGCACAAACGTATTCTAGCAATGTTCTTTTGCCTCTCGAGGTGAAATATAAATCGTTTCATCCATATTTCTGTTTATTTTTTTCTTTTTTAACGTTTTTTTTTTTTCTTTCTTATCTTTTCTTTTTCTTGCCGGCCAAACGTGCGAGCGTTCCCATGACAACCAACTCGTATATGTCTTCTCGCCTCTGTCGAGAAAAAGAGGGTCTCTTATCGCAAAAGACAGCGCCTTCCCAAACCCACTTACATTCATACTTCACCTTTTACGCATGTACGCGCATGCGTGATCGCATGCATCCACGTATCGGCTTTTTCTTAAGCAATTCTTTGTCTTTTAGTGCTAAGCCCTCCGCCATGAACCGAAATGAATTGGCAAATAGGCATATTGCTTCATTTCGTTGCTTTATTTATTTATTTATTTATTTATTATTTATTTATTTATTCTTTTGTCTTGTGGCTACCGGGTTCCAAGTTGCTAGAGATGGACTGATGGGTCAGTCGTATTCGCTCCCTCGGGACAGTTGGACTTAACGAATGTCTCAAGGTGTGGCGAGACACTGCCGTGGACAAGCTCTACTGTCCATGCAATTATTATTGGAGGGGGCTTATCAATGCTTAACAAAAAACAAAAAACAAAAACAAAAAATTCTACCATTTTGTAATATTTCTTTTTCTTGTTCATTACCTATAATTGCCTACCATTTTTAAAAGATGTTCTGATTATAATTATTTTCTTTATTATTCCTTCTTTTTTTTATTATCTCTGCCACTGCAATTCATTTAAGCTTTCATTTAATTTTTCTTTCTTTCTTTCTTTCTTTCTTTCTTTCTTTCTTTCTTTCTTTAAAATAGTATAGAAAAAACAAAGAAAAACCAAAGAAAAGAAAAAGAAAATTACAAGTTTCCACTTGTAATTTTCTTTTTCTTTTCTTCTTTCTTTATTTTTTCTTTCTTTTTTTCTATACTATTTTTTCCTTTTCCAACGCTCCCCTTTTCTGCAAGTCCCTCTCTTTCTTTCTTTCTTTCTTTCTTTCTTTCTTTCTTTTTAATTATATTCTTCTTTATCATTTTTTTTTATAATTGCTTCTTTTCTGCCCAGCGATTCATTACAGCTTTCATTTAATTTTTCTTTCTTTCTTTCTTTCTTTCTTTTCAGCGATATTCTTTTTTCCATTAGTAATTTTCTTTTTCTTTTTTTTTTAATCATTTTTTTTCTCTTTTTTTATCTATATTATTTTTCCTTTTCTTTTTTGTTTCCTCTTTCTGCAAGTCCCTTTCTTTCTTTCTTTCTTTCTTTCTTTCTTTCTTTCTTTCTTTTACTTCCTTTTTTTTCTTTACTTTGTTTTACTCAATTTTTCTTTTTTCATTTTTTTTTCTTTTCCCTTATAATCTCTTTTGCTTCTTTCTGCTTATAATTTTTCTTTCTTTCTTTCTTTCTTTCTTTCTTTCTTTCTTTCTTTCTTTTCAGCGATATTCTTTTTTCCATAAGTAATTTTCTTTTTCTTTTTATTTCAACCATTTTTTTTTCTCTTTTTTTAACTATATTATTTTTCCTTTTCTTTTTTGTTTCCTCTTTCTGCAAGTCCCTTTCTTTCTTTCTTTCTTTCTTTCTTTCTTTCTTTCTTTTACTTCCTTTTTTTTTCTTTACTTTGTTTTACTCAATTTTTTTTTTTCATTTTTTTTCTTTTCCCTTATAATCTCTTTTACTTCTTTCTGCTTATAATTTTTCTTTCTTTCTTTCTTTCTTTCTTTCTTTCTTTCTTCCCACTATTAATTTTCTTTCTTTCCTTCCTTCTTTCTTTCTTTCTTTCTTTCTTCTATTAATTTTCTTTCTTTCTTTCTTTCTTTCTTTCTTTCTTTCTTTCTTATGTCTTTTATTTTAATTTCCTCTTAACCTCCTCGCAGACTCCGCTTATTTCAAAATTGTTATGACGAAATCATCGTTTTATCTTTATCAACTTGGACAAAATCTGAAAAATTTACACCGATCGTCATCATCATCATCATATCGTGCTGGCAGCACGGATATCCCTGACCCTCTCTCGCCACTCCTCCCTATCGTTCATCGCCCTAGGCAGGTCTTCAGGACAACAACCTGTATCCTCACATAGCTGCTGAATGTACGTTCGTGCTGGTCGTCCTGCTTTTGCGCGGCCGTGTGTGGGGATCCATAAGAGTACATCTCTTATGAGTTCATCTCTGCTTCTCCAGCAATGTCCTGCATGTCTGGTTCGCCTAACTTGAATAGTTTTCGTGATAGGGGGCAGGTGGCCGTACAGTTGGTGTCTTGTGGGGTGTTGCTGCCAGGACTTGTTGAGGATTGCACGCAGCATTCTTGTGTAATTGCCATCTAGTTTCTTCTCCAGCCGTTTTGTTAGCGTCCATGTAGTGCATCCATATAGCAGTATCGATGTGACCGCTGCCTGGAAGAAACTGCGTTTCATTTTATCGGTTAGGTCTGATTTCCATATAGTCGATAGCCTATTGATAGCTGTCCATGCTTTCGTTAACCTCGTTTCGATGTCCTTTTCGGTTGATTCGACGCTGCTTCCTAGGTACGTGAATTTGTCTACAAGTTTAAGAGGGGTTCCTTCTAGAGTGGAGATGTCCCCCGTTTGGTTATAGCACATATATTCCGTTTTGTGTGCATTAACATGGAGGCCTATGCTTGCTGCTGCTCGTTCCAAACTATGCAGAAGTGTTTCGGCTTGGTCAGGTGTATTTGCCAGTATCGCTATGTCATCGGCGTAGTCGGCGTCGGTAATTGTTGTTGCGGGGTATCTTCTGCTTCTTTTCTTCGTCAGTTCGAAGCCATTCTCTTTGATTTTGTCAATCGATGTTCTAAGTACGTAGTCTAGACAAATGATAAAGAGATACGGAGCCAGCGTGTCTCCTTGTAGTACTCCTGCTACTATGTCGAAGTATTCTGTGTCTCCATCTGGTGATCGTACTTTTACTTTAGTGTTTCTATAGAGAATCGTTATTGCCGCTACGGTTTCTTTAGGTATGCCGTACGCTAGTAGGATTTGTTCCATCTTTCCTCTGTGAATGGAGTCGAAAGCCTTGGTAAAGTCGACAAATATTAATGTCGCTTGTAGGTTCTTTGCCCGTACACCTTCTAGGATTATGCGGATGGTTAATATTTGTGAGGTCGTGGATCTATTTCTTCGGAAGCCATTTTGGTTTTTAACACCGATCGTATTTAACAGTAAATAATACAGGCAACATGTATTTTGCAAAATTACACAATTGACCACAGTTCAGCATCTGCAAAAGTTTCGTTAGGTTAACATAAATCTCTCTTTAAAAAAAATCAGCTTTACTTTAGATATTAAAATTACATATCTTCAAATACAATAGACGAAGAAGACGAAGAATATATTTATTTACAATAAAAATGAAAGTAAAAATTTAATCACTATAAGGAGAACGTGTTCACACCTAAAAAGGTGATCTTCCTTCCAACTCCTGAAAAAAAATAATACAAGAAACCGGCAATATAACACCCAATCAGTTAATTTCAATAAAATATACGCCCTGTCAGAGAAGCCAAGAATATGCCGACTCTATCTACTGCAGAGGTATTAGACCCAACCTATCCCAAAAGAAGTGTCTTGAGTATGACGCTAAACAGCATCTGACGTTGAGGTTCCAATTATGGTGATCTGGGGAGAGTGTAATAGCTTGTCATGCCCATTACTCCCAGTTCCATTCTGACCCAGAGTGGTAGTACATATTAGGATCTCATTTACGGGTCAAATAGAATTGATTAATTATTTACTATGACATGGGCGCGCGTTATGTTAAGGCTGGAGCTCTGGCTGCAATGTTCAAAGACTCAAGAACAGAGCCAAAACGAAACTTACGTAGATCCAAAAACAAATGTCGACTTTTAAGTTTTGAACATTAAATACAATAAACCAGTTACCTGAGCTTACATCGTCAGCAGCCGTGTAGAATATAGACATCAATTGGTCTAATGAATAGAGTGTTCGCCGAAGTGAGCCTTCGGGTCATCCTCGACTAAGGTTGTCAACAACTTTCACCGGATAATTAGCCTAAAGGGTAGAGTGTCCACCAATGGTCAACTTTACTTTTACTTTACATGTATTTGAAACCGGGTAATTGGCCTAATGAGTAGAGTGTTCGCCAATGGTCCGGGAGACCGGGGTTCAGTCCCAGGTAGAGTCATACGAAAGACTTTTAAAATGGTACTTGATACCGCCTTGCTTAACACCCCAGCTATGGGTTAAATAGTACCACTACTGTTCTTCTAGGAGAATAGCTTTGGCATTAAATAACCTATAAAGGTTGATATGCCATTAAACAAAGAAACCAAACCAAACCAAACCGTGCTTAACACTCAGCAAGTGTAAAGTGATGCAATCCAAGGAAAGAAGTAGCGCCTTCCCTTACACCTCGGTGTAGAAGCTACTGAAAAGGAGCCTTCGGGTCAAGTACCATTTTTGAGCCTTTGGTATGACTCGACCCGGGATTGAACCCCGGTCTTCCGGGCCATTGGTGAACACTCTACTTATTAGACCAATCGCCCAGTGATATAAGCAATTAATATATTGTTAGAAACAAATTTGATGCTCTTCAAGAGAGATCTGAAAAACGCATTCCATATGACGAACATGAAATCTTTGTTACCGCCAATATAGAAGCAGCAGTCGAGTGCATTCTAACCGAACCAAGAATCAAATGTAGTGTTCCCTGAGAGTCAACAACAATTAAGGAAAAATGAGATAACATGAAAAACCTCTTTTACTTAATGAAAGAAATTGAACAAACGCCAATGCACAGAGAACTAATTAAAACACACACAAAAAAACAATTATAAAACATTCATGGCTAAATCAATAAAATCAGAATTTCGGTTGAAAATAGTCAATCATGATTTGCTTGGCAGATAGTTAATGGAAAGAAAAATACATCAAAAGCAAAACTAAAAGCTTCCAGTCAAGAAGAAATACTTCGCAAAATGAAAATAATTTTATAAATCCGTTTGGAAACCTTCCTAAAATCATGGATAAACTTACTAAAGAAATTAATTATGCGAAAATAGACATAAAACTTGAACAGTTTACAGGGGAAGAAGTTGATGCAGCATTAAAAAAATTGAAAACTGAAAAGCTGCTGGCTTCAATGAAATTCCTTCACAAATATGGAAGACAAAGAAATTTAACGACATATTTCTTCGATTATGCAACTCAGTCTATTAACAAAACACAATAGAGAAATAGACAAAAGACTACATATTTCCCTTCCCTATGAAAAGTGACCTCAAAATCACTAAGCTCTACAGGGGCATAACTCTTACTGTTATAATTTATAAGGTTTATTACGCCTTGCTTCCCAATTGTATCTGGCTTGAAGTCAAGGAAATTCTAAGAAGAATCTGAACGGTTTTCAGAGAAATCGATCCACGATTCCTCTATCGAATCATCGAAGGAGTACGTGCAAATAATCTCAAGGCAACATAATTGTTTGTAGAATTCTCCAAAGCATATACTTTCATACACAGATGAAAGATGGAGAGAATACTATAAGCATATGGTCTTCCCAGAGAATATAATGATCCTTTATAAAACCACGAAAGAAATTGTTAGCTCGCCCGATGGTGAGACCAACTTCTTCGACATTATCCCTGGATTCTTACAAAAATACATATGAGTACCGTATACGTTTATAATTTGCCAAGATTACGTGCAATGAACGTCAATAAATCTAATAGCAGAAAATGGTTTCACGTAAAAAAAAAATACAAGTAGCTCGCCCAGTCGACTGGAGGTGTAGAATACACAAACTGCATCTCTGCAGAGAGGTAAGATCCCCCCAAACGACTGTCCTGGATATGACACTAAACAATCTGATGGTGAGGATCCATTAATGGAGCTCTGAGGAATGCGGAGTATCCCTTCATTGCCATCACTCCCAGGTTCACTCTAACCCGGAACAGTAGCACCTGATAGGGTCCTATCAATGGGTCAAATAGAACTATTTGACATTCATATTGACTTCAAACAAATAACTTATGCTAAATTGAATTGTTTGAAAAAGAACTGTTTTTGATATTTAACTGAGTGTAAATAAACAACAGATGTTTAATTGAATTTTTAGTGATACATTGCAGTAATTGGCACCACTTAACTGTGCGCAAAAAATGAACTTAGATTCATTATAAAATTTCATCAAACAAAATGTGTTTACAAATCATATATATCTAATATATATGTATAAAGAGTAGCTGGCATCAAATAACCTACAATGGTTAATATCCCATAAAAAACTCAAACCAACCAAACCAACCAACCAACCAACCAACCAACTAAGAAGCAACTGTACGGCCACTTACCTCTCATCTCACAAGCCATCCAAGCAAAAGAGTAGCTGACATCAAATAACTTACAACGGTTGATATGCCATAAAAACCAATCCAACCAACCAACCAAGAAACAACTGTTCTGCCACTTACCTCTCATCTCACAAGCCACCCAAGTAAAACGAACAAAACGTACAGCACACGACTGGGGAAGTAAGGATGAAATCATAAATGTCATTCTCCAATGTACTCTGATTCGTACGCACCAGAGTTAACTGACCATTAAAAACTTACATTCAGCAGCTTATTAAATAACTTAATGCTGTGGGAAAACATGAAATTCATTGATAAATAAATTTGAATATATACTTAATTATCTCTTCTGGAACTTTTATGACAGCCTTAATTCTTTCAGGTTTGGATTTTGCAAATTTAAAGCAATATTCTTTATGAAAAGGGTTCCAACTTTCTCATATGACAATTAATAGATCTTCTTGTGGAACATTTTAAAGAATTTCTATCATAAATTTTCAACTGTTTTTAGATCAAGACTGTTCGCTGGTCATATAATTGATTTTACATGCCTTCCCTGAAAAAAATCTAAAGCTTTTTTTTCTTTCAGGAAAGGCTTATAAAATCAATCCCCTTTGCTTTGTTACGAGATGAATTATTATCCCAAAAAATAACATCATCATCACCAAACCAATTTTCTATCAATAGAATGAGAAAATTATCCAGGATTTCGATGTACATAGGTGCATTGATTATTGAGGTAATGACTGCTATATCTCCTGGTCCTTTAAATGACATGCAACCTCTTATCATAAAGACTTGGGAAATCTACTTGTTTTCTTTAGGCAGTCCTCTCTTTATGTTTCCTTTGAATGGCACCAACCAAAAATTCTATCCTCTGAATGTGCTATTTCTATAATTTTTGTCAAAGGTAGTAAAGCCTTTCAAATCTTCAAACCTCTTACTCTTGAGATAAATTCTGATGTCGAAAATGTCGGATGGATTTGGGTTTGGTTCGGTTTTATGGCATATCCACCATTGTTGGTTATTTAATGCCACATACTCTTTATACACGCACACACACACACACACACACACATATATATATACATATCAAATATATATGATTTATAAACAAATACTCTTTACACACACACACACACACACACACACACACACACACACACACATATATATATATATATATACATATATCAAATATATACGATTTGTAAACAAATACTCTTTATACACATACACACGCATACACACACACACACACACACACACACACACACACACACACACACACACATATATATATATCAAATACATATGATTTGTAAACAAATACTCTTTATACACACACACACACACACACACATATATATATATATATCTCAAATACATATGATTTGTAAACAAATGCTCTTTATACACACACACGCACACACACATACATATATATATATATATATATATATATATATATATATCAAATATATATGATTTGATAAAAATTTCAAAGGAGCTTAAGCTACATCTTTTACACACAGTTAAATGGTTCCAAGTATTGTTATGCATCACTAACAATTCAATTAAATATCAGTCTTTTGTTTATAAACTGTAAAATTATCAAACTGTTCTATTTCAAGCAATTCAGTTTAGCATAAGTCATTTGTTTGCACTCAGTTTAAATGTCAAACAGTTCTGTTTGATATATAGATAGGACCCTATCAGGTGCTACCACTCCAGGCCAGAGTGGAACTAGGAGTGATGGCAAGGAAAGGATTCCCCAAACTTCCTGCATCACTGGAACCCCACCATCAGTTTGTTTAGTGTAATATCAGGACACTTGTAGGGGGCGGGGTGGAGGTCTTACCCTTCTGCAGGGATGCAGTCGGCGTATTCTACAGCCCCAGGTGACTGGGCTGAAAAAATTGTCGAATGGAGTCAGGTCTTGACAAAAAAAAAAATTAATTACATGTGGGTAAATTTTGATTGACTAATTTTGCCAATACTTTAATATTTTATCGTCTATTTTATGTTCAGATATTTTTGTTCAGCATTTTTACAATATCGATACGAGGGTTATCCAACAAATAAGGTGTATTTTACCTAAATAGTTGGCAATAGGAAGCACTATTAACAGTTGCAACTTTTTCTAGGAAAACAACAGCGATCGATCCTTCCATATCCCAGACCACAGTCAGCATGACCTTTTTTATTCACTGCTGCCCCTGGAACTTTTTAATTACCGGAGAGTCAATGTGTTTCCACTCGACTGACTGTCTTTTCGACTCTGGCTCGTAATAGCAAATCTATGTTTAGCGTAAACGTCTTTTTAACTGAAACACATTTCTCTGTACACATTACAGATTTTTCAGTAAATTTTCACTTTTCACCCGCTGAAGAATTGCTCTTTTAAAAATGATTTTGCTACAATTTTTTTTATATAATTTTTATATACATTTCTTATATTATTTTTGCAATAAACCAATTCTAAATGTTACAGAGATTACATTTGTAGGGAAAAAAAACTAATTTTTCTAAAATTCCCCTTATTTATTGAATAAGCATTGTACATTGTTTCGCTTTAGTTATGGGTTATTTAACACTAAAACATGATTCAATTGTAAATATTTGATTTAAATCAGAACTATCTTTTTATGGTTTCATTATATTTTTCTGTTTAATTAAAAGTTTACGAGATGAATGCAACCAGGCAAACGCTAACTCCATTTATACATACATACACATACAATACATAGATACACACCCATAGATACACATACATACACACACATACAATACATAGATACACACATACATATATACATTCAAATACATACACATTCACATACTCGTGCTCACGCATATACACATACGTATAAAAGCCTGTCCACTACTAGACATCTATATACACGTAAACTCACACATTTATGCATACATGCACACATAGACATAAATATGGATCCACAATCATACACGCGTACGCCCACATACACACATACACATCCGCACTCCTACAAAAGAAAAACTCCCCTATACATGTGTATACACATGCATACATATTCACCCGTACGTCTACATATACATATAGGCATACATACACGTGTAGGCACACAGATATATACAGATAAACGCACATAAACACACACATAAATACACACATACATGTATACACATAAATATATCGGTACATACATAATCACACACGTGAATACACACACGCAATTATATGTGTGTGTATGTATATGTGTCTGCTAATGTGTGTGTGTGTGTGTGTGTGATTTTCCACTCGGATATCCCTTCTTTTCGCAATAATTATTTCCCGCTTTTTCACAACGGCAAAAATGTTTTCAAGATGCTGTGCCACCGTTTTTGTTTAGAATTTTTATCTTATTTGGTGAAGAATCTTTTGTGATAGATCTGCTGTGCCTGTCTTTAATAAAATGATAATTCTATTATTTATATCTCTTGATATTATATATTGTTTCTAAACTTCTGGCATGCAAAGAATATAGAGTGTTGGTTTCTCTGCCGTTCTCATCATCATCATCATCATGTCGTGCAACTAGCACGGATATCCCTGACCCTCTCTCGCCACTTCTCCCTATCATTCATCTCTTTTGGCAGATCTTCAGGGCTACATGGTGTAATGGTTAAAGCGATGGACTGCGGAATTGTAGTAAGCGAGTTCGTACTCCAGTCGGGCTATTACGTTCACTTTCGGGCAAATACCCTGGGGAAAGGTATGAACCCCCTTATCTTCCCAGCTATGGGTTAAATAGTACCACTACTGTTCTTCTATGAGAATGGCTTTGGCATTAAATAACCTACAAAGGTTGATATGCCATTAAACAAAGAAATCAAACCATTGATGACATTCCATCAATGCTCGTCCGGCCTAAATGAGGAGTTAGAAAAATGTAGCGTTCGACGGTTCGTGGCTGTTTTTTGTCAACTGATTTACTTATTCTAATTCTTGAACCGTTTTGATCATCGGTTTACTTCTGCGGTATCTTACAATTCAGGATTCAACTTAACGGGTAAGGACATAATTTAAGTGTTATACTACATGCCAAAAATAGATGTAACTGATTTATTTGGTAAGACTTGTACACCTTATTGATGAGGTGATTTGAAGGCCACGAACCCAGAAAGTAGGGAGTTAAATTACACATTTCTATACGCTTAAATTTGGTTGAAACTAAAAAAAAAAAAGTATATTAATACATTAGATATTTCAGTGAGTGAAACATCCAGACTGTCCTCGGTCACATTTGGACAAGTTAGTGTACTTGTCATCTTTCATTTGTTACTTAAAACACTGAAATTCGTGTAATTTTAAATCATATATAAACATATCTACATCCCAGCTATGGGTAAAATAATTAGGCTGATTGAGTTCTCTACTTTTGGTTGGGCAACCGACCTAAGAGAAAGAAAAATTCTGAATTCAAAACTTGAGAAGTCCTGTTCAGTAGAATCTGTGGCATATCGGTTTACCATTCTTCTGTAATCAGTTTATCTAAGAAATGTGGCTTGCTCAATACAGGCCTTCACCAATATAAACAAATCACCTATCTTGGTAGTCCAACAGATGCTATCTTTATCCAAACTAGCGGGAGAGTCCATTATATGTGTGTATGTATGTATGTATGTATGTATGTATGTATTGTTACGAACAAGATGAACACGAAATGTTCTTTTCCTTTTTTCTCACATTGACGAGGATTGCTATTCTGAAGGAAGGGGGACAGTCGTTTGAGTGACACCAGCTTTATACAAGAAAGTAGACTGTTCATTGGGAAACTGGAAAATGCTGTGTTTGAGAAACTGTACGAAGGAGCAGGTCGTTGAGGTGAGACACAGAAGAGAGAGTTTAAGACCCGAAGAAGTGTTTCCCTTTTTGTCATATATTACTGAACTTTGTTGAGATTTTTTCTGCCTTTTTTCTTTCTTCTTTAAGGCTCTTTACATGCATGTCTACACAGTTCCTATGTTTGTTTTATTTTCGAAATCTTGCTGCTAGCAGCCTTTAGACGGTCAGATCGGGTTCACCAACTTATTGAATAAAGACAGGAAGGTTTCTTTCCTTCTTGTTCTTAAACTTTATCAATCTGGTTTCCGTGTTTTTGTTATTGTCGTTGCCCGTTGTTACCCGCATTTTTGCCCGTTTTTTTGTAACGAAATTCAGTTGCTGCTTTAGTTAGCTCCTGGCTCTATCCGAGCCAGCGCAGCTTTGAAAGGTCGCTTAGCGGCAAGATCCGGTTTGTAACAATATATTACTTTTTATATCTGAAAAGTCATTGGAAAAGTGTCTACACGTTGCTAAAATGATTTTATTGAAAGAATAGTTGTTAGATTTATATGACCATTATATAATGGTTGATGAGCCTCTTTTATTTTAGGATTGATAGAAGGTAACCAAGGAGTACTATTTACTCATCATGGAAAGGAAGAGAAATTCACAGACTTTTAAGACACGTACACCTTGGTGGGGACCTTAGAAGGAAAGTGTGCTGAAAATTTAGCTTCAATAAAAAGGGAGCATTTGGAATTATACTGGTGGGGTGAGGGAAATTATATTACATGGGTAAATTTAAACGTTTTGAGAGAAGTAGTGAACTTATTTGGATATCATAATCAGATAAGAAAATAGGAGAAAAACAATAGATTTTACTGGGTGTTTCACAACTTTTGAAATAAAAGAACTGGACACAAATCAAGGATAACAAATCATAGAGTAATGAGAATCACATTTATTGAAAAGTAAAAGAATTGGACACAAATCGAGGACAACAAATCATAGAGTGATGAGAATCACATTTATTGAAAGTTAAAAGAATAACATTTTATGAATAGCAACTATTTAGTTTCAAATATGAACCAAAAATTTTAATAGAAGCTCTAGAGTACATGCACTAGAAGTCCGTCATTCAGTTGAAGGTACTGTTGAATATTGCTTGCAATGTTATTGGGTCATCGGAGGTTCAAATTATGAGGAACCCGTTACCATACGAATTTTACAAGTGCCATGAGCTTCAAAGTTCTTGACCAACTTGAAAACTGTATCCTCTTTGGAAAAGTGTTGAAATTGAAATTCCTTTTGTATTTTGCGAGAACAATGTTGAAAGACTTAGTTTCGTAATATGCCATCAGAGAAAAGATCTACTTCATTAACCAAGACATGGTTTTGCTATATATGGCTAGATATATGAAGATGTTAACAATTTCCCATCAATAATTAGAAAAGAGAAAGATAATAAAATCAGCAGAGAAGAGAGGCCGTTGCTTTGTTTCAACAGTTGTGGAACATCCCGTTCAGCCAAATTAGAATATATTTTAGTAGCTTTTTTAAAAGAATATTTTTCAAATGTCCGATTTTAAAAATGTACAGTTGTCCCCAAGTGTTATTAATATCTGGGGGCACCTCATAAACTTTATTCCATAAAATTAGGATTTTGTTGTGCGGCAGAAGATGTTGAAGGGTATTTGGGAAAAAAGGTTAGGAAACACTGATTTAGAGCCGAAGTCACCAGATCCAATCGGCCTTCTGGTGGGGACTAGCCAGACGATGCTGTCAACGCAAGGCCGAAGTGAGAGGGGTTGCGTGTTCTATGAACCCCAACAAAAGAAGCTAGATTCTTTCTTTTTTGTGGCTAGGTTCACGAGAGGACTAACAGACGTCTGAACAGAGAGTGATTAAACCATTCAAAGAGACGAGAAAAGCTGGTTCCAACGAGAACGAAGAACCTACTTCGCACATTGAATCCTTTATCCATTTCCACAGACTTTCACAGCTTTAGAAACTGAATGAAGGGAATAAAACAATGGAGGTCCCTATACTTGAGTTGAGTTGCTGTGCTTTTGTATTCCTCCTACTGCGATCACATGATTGCTATCAATAACATATCAGTCGTCAATGACTACCCTACATATCCCACAGTTCAACAGATTTGGGAGATCCTTTCTTAAGGTTATTTAAACATTAAAACGACGAGAAAAACAATTTTCATCATTGTTTATATCTATCCAATTCCTCCACGACGAGTAGGATGACACAAGGTCAATTTTTAAGTAGAGTAAAGCTAGTTTTGAACTCAGAGTTTTCCTTCTCCTAGATGGGTTGCCAAACCAAAGTTAAATAATTCAGTCTTCATTACTATTTACCCAGAACAGGCAGAAGAAGACATGGATTTATGCCTTTTCCAAGGGTATTAGCACGAAGTGAATCGCAAATCGACTCGGCCAGGCTTTTTTAAAGCTTTTTTTTTTCAACAATGCAAGAAGCTTTTAATTTAAAAAAATAGTATTTCTTAATAAGCAAATATATTAGTAGGAGGTGTGATACTAGTTATTTTAGGTTTTGTCCTGCTCTACAGGTCAGTATTTGAGCATTTTCTTGATTTAACAAAAACGTTTTAAAAACGATTGTTTCATTCATTATGAATTTCCTGAGGAAATCAAAGTTAAACATTACTTTATAAACCAAAATTAAAAGAGAAAGTGTGAAAGCTTAGTTTAAAGGCCTCGAACATTCGTAGGTTTGTGAGGCTTAGTTATTTTTGTGAAGGAATGGAATTGTGTTATTGACTAAGTAGGGAGTCAAATCTCAGAAGGTTGATCATTGGGAATCATACTCCAAAGATATATATATAAATATATATAATTAGAGGTCTTAAATATATTCATGCAGACCCCCTAATATATATATATATATATATATATATATATATATATATATATATATATATATTTAATGTCTTATATGTATATATAAATAGACCCGAAATGATATATATATATATATATATATATATATATATATATATAAATACCATTTGGGGTTTGATTCCCAATGAGCGACCTTCTGAGACTTGACTTCTTTCTGGCTATGTTGATGACGCGTGCATATTCCTCCTGGGTGACTGTTTTAATCTTCTTGGTGATGACTACCTACAATGCAGCCATTGTGTGAGGATTGCCTTGTGATATTCTCAATTGCCATGAATATCAATGTTCTTGACTAATATCATCATCAAGTCGAGCTGATAGCACAGTTCCTTGACTCTCTCTCTCTCTCTCTCTCTCTCTCTCTCTCTCTCTCTTAATCTATCTATCTATTTATCTATCTATCTCTCTCTATATATATCGACCATCGCTTTTGAAAAGTCCAAAGTCCGTACAAAGCTAGTCTATGAAAGTCCTTGCTGGTCGGCTAACTCTAACGCGTCCATGTGAAGGAATCCACGAGAGAACGTTGCTTATGAGTTGGTCCTTACTTCCCCAGCAGTGCCTCCAGCATGTCTGATTTGTCTTGGATGGTTTGTGAGATGGGATGTAAGTGGCCATACAGTTGCTGTTTTGTGGGGTATTGTTTGCTGGATTCGTTCAAGGCAGCACGTATCATTCTTGTGTAGTTCCTATTTTGTTTTTCGCCATACGTTTCGTTAGCGTCAAGGTGGTGCATTCATACAGTAGTACCGACACGGCTACTGCTGGGAAGAAATTCCGTTTTATTTCATCAGAGAGACCAAATATCCATATGATCGATTATGTTTTGCTAGCAGTCCACCTCTATGCATATGTTGACATAGCTTTCAGTAGATGAGATACTGCTGCTGAGATATGTGAACAAGTCTACTAATTTCAGAGGTTTTCCACTTATGTTGGAGATGGCTCCATCTTGTTAAAAGCACATGACGCAGATATTTGTGGGAATTTTTAAAAAATTTTTTTAGATAACCTGCTGACTTGACCGGTAGCTTTGAGAGCTTTGTAGAGGCCATCATTTTAATACAGGTTGGATAAAAATAACACACACACACACACACACACACACACACATATATATATATATATATATATATATAATTTTTATCTAACCCTTATTAAAACGATGGCCTCTCTTGTTTAATACCTCCAAACCTATCGGTCAAATCAGCAGGCCATCCAAAAAGGAAAAATAATGACAACAAACATTTACGTCATATTTATATTGATCTGACGTGTAACAGTCACAGTAGGACATCGAACTCTTGTCCAAAGATCGAACAAGGTCAGGTGTCTTATTAAGCCACAACATCAAAAGTGTCGCTACTAATGCACCAACCGGATGTGCCACGACATCTCCTGTCAGTCGCTTCGGTGTTGAGCAGGAAGTCCAGCTAAGCCATTTAGTTAACGTAGAGTCGACGCTACAGATGGATTCCTTCGTGCACTGCAAGGAGTAAAAGAAAATAAATGAACAAATCAACAAGACACAACGTAAGACAAATGAGCAAGATGCCATGTTTGTAAGTCACGCCGAAGTGTTGTGGACAAGGGAGGATGGGATTGAACGTCGTGTTTCTTTTGATTAAAACAGATGGTGTGGCCATTTTGAAAACAATTCCAGCGTTTTCGTAAGAAGGAAAGTAGCGTGAGACCCAGGCTAAAGTCGAGGAATGATAACGAAAACTGAAAATTATGTAAAGCCTTCATTATTAGTGCACATATTAATCTGTCAAAAGCCCCGTGACGTAATTGCTAAAGTGTTGGGCTGTGGTCTCGAAGTAAGCAAGTTCGAACTCCAGTCGCGCTATTAGATTCACTTTCGGACTAATCCTCATGGGGAAAAGTATGAACCCCTTTATCTTCCCAGCTATGGAATAAATAGTACCACAACTATTCTCTGAGGATGTCCTTGGCATTAAATAAACCACGAAGCTTGATATGCCATTATAAACAGAGAAAACAAAACAAACCTGCCAATTGCAGTAACGACCATATAGAAATCTGATCTCTCTGCTAAAATAAAACGGAAATTTTTCCAAGTTGTAGCTGTGTCAGTACTATTGTATGGCTGCACTCATAGGACTTTGGCGAAAAAGCTAGATTGGAACTACACAAAAGTGCTACGTGCCATGTTCAACAAATCCTGGAAACCACACTCTACAAAACAACTGTTCGGTTACTTAGCTTCCATCTCACAAACAATGGCCCAATCGGCTGGGACTGAAATTACACTGAGTGCATCTCGGAAGAGAGGTAAGAGTCCTCCAGCGAGTTTCCAGGATATGACAATAAACAATCTGATGGTGAGGCTCCAGTAATGCTGAAGCTTTGGGGAATGCAAAGTGCCCCTTTATTGTCATCTCTTACAGGTCCACTCGGACCCGGAGTGGTAGCATCTGATAGGGTCCTACCAATGGGCGAAATAGAACTAAACAGTGTACTTATGCTAAATTGAACTGCTTGAAATAGAACTGTTTATATTTTTTTTAAATGGATTTGGTATTAACCTACAATGGTTGATATGCCATCAAAGCAAACCAAACCAATTTGACAAACCATTCAAGTAAGATGAGCAAGATATGCAGAAGCAAAGGCCGAAATCATAAACGCCGTTGTGCTATGGACTCCTACACCTGGACTCGACCAGTAAAACTTACATTCCTCACCTCTGTGCAGACACTGGGTACCATCAAAAGGCTTTACCAAGAGTGATGGACGATATGATGGACAGACAGAGAGAGAGAGAGAGAGAGAGAGTGAGAGAGAGAGTTAAAAGAATTCATGCTGTCACCTCGTCTTGATGATGATATATTACAGTTGGTTTCATATGTGGCGATATAAGACCCGCCCAACCTATAAAAGAGATGTCCAGAATATGAAATTAAACTGCATCTGATGGTGAGGTTCCAAATCTTGGGAGTGTGGACTAATCCTTTATTATCATTACTCCCTGGTCTACTCTGACCCGGAATGGTAATACTCGTTAGGTTCTGTTTTAAAAGTATTAATATTAGATACTACGTTTCCAAGTCCATCGTGTTAACCATTACACTACGAGGACACCCCTAGTATTCGATAATATTAGATTAGTTGAGACGATATAACTGCGTACAAATTATTTTTATTATTAAATAGAAATGGTTGCATAAAACCATATCATTGGTTTGGTTCGGTTTCTTTGTTTAATGCGATATCAACCTTCGTGGGTTATTTAATGCCAAAGTCATTTTTGTAGAACAGTAATAATACTGTTTCCCCAGCCGCTTGCTGGTGTATAAAGGGGGAAGGGATTATGACTTTCCCAAGAGTATTAGTCTGAAAGTGAACACAATAACGTGACTGGAGATCGAACTCGATTACTTCCATGTTACAGTTCAGCATGTTAGCAACTTCATCGTGGTGATTCCCCCCCCATATAACTGGGTATAAATTATTTGTATAAAGAATAGTTATTTGTATTAGGATGCAGTTTAGCGTCATATCCACGATATAAACTACTACTTTAATTCGAATTATAATATTGGTTGGTTGGTTGGTTGGTTTTATTTGATGTTAATCCTTGTTGTGTTATCTAATGCCGAAGTTAGAATTCATTTTTTTGCAAACACTTATATGGTTCCAAGTAACTAATAAAAATAATCCTTAGTAATCAATTATAACTTCAAGTAACTCTTCTTAATACAAATAATTTGTACTCAGTTGTATGGTTTCAAGTATTCCTATGTAAAACTAATAATTTATGCAAAATTATGTTGTTTTAAGTAATTAATAATAATAATCCTTAGTAAACAATTATAGTTTCAAGTAACTCTTCTTAATACAAATAATTTGTACTCAGTTGTATGGTTTCAAGTATTCCTATGTAAAACTAATAATTTATACAAAATTATGTTGTTTCAAGTAATTAATAATAATAATCCTTAGTAAACAATTATAGCTTCAAGTAACTTTTCTTAATGCAAATAATTTGTACTCAGTTGTATAGTTTCAAGTATTCTTATGTAATTCTAATAATTTATACAAAATTATGTTGTTTCAAGTAATTAATCATAATAATCCTTAGTAAACAATTATAGCTTCAAGTAACTTTTCTTAATACAAATAATTTGTTCTCAGTTATATGGCTTCAAGTATTTGTCACGACCAAATGCAGTCTAGTATCATAGCTAAGATAACCCAAGTAGGATAATATGAAAAAGGAAGTGAATATCATACTGATAGAATTAAGAATCCTAGACTAATGATATGTAAAAACAGTTTCTCTAAACGTGCATTTATTACGAACTTACCCTTGGAAATTGATGGACGCTGAGATTTTAAATGGAAGAAGAGAAACTGCACGTGCAAAAACAATAAAAGGCAAATGGCTAATATATTCATTGTCAATAATGACAGATGGCGACGAAAATCGCATTCGTTCCGCGCACGTGTATACAAGTACATTGGTGAGAAATTTAGAAGCCGTTTGCCTGAATGACCGCATGTAGATTTATAAGATTTGATTAGAAAACCTAATCTCTGACACTTTTAGTCCATTCATGCAGATTTGTCTGCCTCTGTCTATCTTAATCTGTTCGCTTCTATCTACCTATCTATCTATCTACCTATCAATCAATCTGTGTGTGTGTGTGAGTATGAGAGAGAGAGAGAGAGAGAGAGAGAGAGAGAGAGAGAGAGAGAGAGAGAGAGAGAGAGAGAGAGAGAGAGAGAATTTACTGCTCTTTGCTTTCTGTGGAACACAAGTCTTAGGTTGCTTACGGTACATGTTGTTATTGAGCAATCACCCATTTAAGTTCATTTTGTATCAGGTTCAGTTTGTGAATATATCTCAATCCCTATCGATCCGTCTATCTATCTCAATCTGTCCACATCTATATATATATATATATATATATATCTTGGGGAGGGGATTCCCGTGGCGTTGTAGATAATGTACTGGACTGCGACATCGGAATAAGTGAGTTCGGATAAATACCCTTGGGAAAGGTAGGAACCCCGTTATCCCCACACGATCTATGGGTTAAATCATACCAATTCTGTTCCCCTACGAGGATGGCTTTAGCATTAGATAGCGTATGAAGGTTGATATACGATTAAAATAAAAAGACCCAAACCAATATCTCTGTTTATATCGCAATTTGTTGATATATATATATATATATATATATATATCATCATCATCATCATCATCATGTCGTGCCGCTAGCACGGATATCCCTGACCCTCTCTCGCCACTTTTCCCTGTCGTTCATTGCCTCTGGCAGGTCTTCAGGGCTACATCCCGTATCCTCACATAGCTGCTGTATGTATATTTCGAGCTGGTCATCCTGCTTTTGCCCGGCCATACGTGCGGGTCCATAGGAGTACATCACCTATGAGCTCATCCCTGTTTCTCCAGCAATGTCCTGCATGTCTGGTTCGTCTAGCTTGGATAGTTTTCGTGATAGGAGGCAAGTAGCCGTATAGTTGGTGTCTTGTGGGGTGTTGCCACCAGGACTTGTTCAAGATTGCTCGCAGCATTCTTGTGTAATTGCCATCTAGCTTCTTCTCCAGCCGTTTAGTTAGCGTCCATGTAGTGCATCCATACAGCAGTATCGATACGACAGCAGCCTGGAAGAAACTGCGTTTCATTTTATCGGTTAGGTCTGATTTCCATATGATCAATAGCCTATTGATAGCTGTCCGTGCCTTCGTTAGCCGCGTGTCGATGTCGTTTTCGGTTGATGAGACGCTGCTTCCTAGATAAGTGAATTTGTCTACTAGCTTAAGAAGGGTTCCGTCTAGTGTGGAGATGTCACCTGTTTGATTATAGCACATATATTCTGTTTTGTGTGCATTGACATGGAGGCCTATGCCTGCAGCTGCTCGTTCCAAATTATGCAGTAGTGTTTCTGCTTGGTTGGGTGTATTTGCCAGTATCGCTATGTCATCGGCGTAGTCGGCGTCAGTAATTGTTTTTGCGGGGTATCTTCTGCTTCTTTTCTTTGTCAGCTCGAAGCTGTTTTCTCTGATTTTATCAATTGATGTTCTAAGTACGTAATCTAGACAGATGATAAAGAGGCAAGGAGACTCTTTAGTAATTGTCCGAAATCTCTTATGTTACAGTTCGGGTACAAGTGCCTTACGACCTTTGTTGGTCATTGCCGTATGGGTGCGACCATGCCATAGATTATGAAATGTTTTATGCAATCAATAAATATTCTGAATGGGACATTTCATCGTATGCAGCTGACATCGTATTTGAACACCATGTTGGCAGATTTGAATGCTCAGAAATGACAGATCTGGATCACGAGACTATGAATTGCCCAGGTTGTAGAACTATGCACCAGTGTCAGATGCATTGAAGTATTTACTTCAAATACTTGTGTCATCTTCTATATATATATATACATATATATATATACTGACATTTCCGTCAAAATCGGTGTCAGTAAAATAAGTTTACTTATCATTCTTCCACAGCGAAATTTCCGTCAGCATTTACAAAGTTTAGCTTAGTCGAGCACAAGAACAAAAGACAGCCCAGTCGGAGAGGGCTGTAGAATGCACCGACTGCATTCCTGCCGAGGGATAAGATCCCTCTCCTAATGAGAGTCCTAGATATGACACTAAACAATCTGATGGTGAGGTTCCAGTAATGCTGGAGTTTGAGAATTGCGGAGTACCCCTTCATTGCCATCGCTCCCAAGTCCACTCTGGCCCGGAGTGGTAGCATCTGATAGGGTCCTATCTATGGGCCAAATAGAATTGTTGGACATTTAAACTGAGTGCAAACAAATGACTTATACTAAATCGCATTGTTTGAAATAAAATTGTTTGATCATTTAACTGTGTGTTAACAAATGACTAATGTTTAATTGAATTGTTTGTGATACTTAGCAATAGTTGGAACTGTGTGCAAACTGAGTAATGTGGAATGGAATTATTAGTGGTAAACAACAATATTTGAAACTCTTTAACTGTGTGCCTAAATTGAAACATTGGTATTACAAAACAATACTTGGAAACATTTGACTATATGTAAATGAATGAATAGTGTTGAATAGAATAATTAGGGTTAAAAAAGCTATTGTAACCAGTTGACTGTCCACAAACAAATGATAAATATTGAATAGAATTATTACTATGAGATAGCAATACTTGAAACCATTTAACTGGGAAGAAGCAATTGCAATACTAGTATTTAAACAAATAAGTTCTATTTCGTTAAAAAATGAAATTACCGACAAACTAATCTCTTACATACTATGTATTTCTGCTTAAATGTGCGCAACCGAATGACATGTTAAATTGTTACTGTTACATAAAAATGCTTGAATCCATTTAACTCTGTGCAAACAAATGATTAATAGTAAATAGAATCATTCGTATTAGAGAGAAGTATTTGAAACCATTTAACTGTGAGCCAAAAAAAAATGAGCTCAGGCTTGTTTGATAATGTTATCAACAAAATATCTTTACAAATATATATATTTGATATATATGCATAAACAGGATTGGCCATTGAATAACCAACAATTGTTGATATGCCATAAAACCACACCAAACCAAACTAAACCAAAAACAAAAGTGTGAGCCCTCAGGGTGGATCGAACTAACTACAGTAATAATTGTTTCGAGATTAACTTGTTAATTTCAGCTTTGATTTTTTTAAATTCTTCATCCTCCATTTTATCATAAACTCAACGCATATACGAAAACCACGTCTCTCTGTATTCTTGCTCGGCTTACATCAACAAAAATGTCGGGATAGCATCGCCTCGGACAGAAATCCCAAGGAACAATTTTTAAGGTGGCTTCAGATTTGCTACATCTCTCTCTCTCTCTCTCTCTCTCTCCCAAATAATTTGCATAGAAAACAAAAAAATGGGACTCTACCATAAAAGAAACATGGGGATAGTGTTGGGTGGTTTATGTTTACTTGCCCTACCCGAATTAGATACTATAGCGGGTAGAATGTCAGGTTAGCTAGCTGGGTTTTAAAGGGTGGATATTTGGGGGAGAAGAAGGGAAGAAAGAGAGAGAAAGGGAGATAATGCTGAAGAGAAAATTAAAAAGTTGAAGAAGAAGAAGAAGAAGAAGAAGAAGAAGAAGAAGAAGAAGAAGAAGAAGAAGAAGAAGAAGAAGAAGAAGAAAGTAAGAAACAAAGAAAGAGAAAGCAAAAAGAGAGAAAAAGAAAAGAAGCGAAATGAAGTTGGAAAAAAGAGAGAGGAAGAAAAGAAAAGAGAAGAGAAAGAAAGAGAAAGGAAAAAGAGAGAAAAAGAAAAAAGAAAAATATAAAAAATGAGAACAAGAGAAGAAAGGATGAAGAGAAAGAAAGATGGAAAAGGAGAGAAGAAGAAAAGGAAAAAAAGAAAGGTTTTGAAAAAAAAACGAGGAAAAGAAGAGAAGTGAGAAGAAAGAAAAAAGAAAGAAACAAAGAAAAAGAAAGAAAACAAAGAGAGAAAGAAAATAAGGTGGAGAAAGAAAGATGGAAAAAGAGAGAAGAAAAGAAAAGAAAGGAGTAGTGAAAAAGAGAAAGAAAGTGAGAAAAAGAGAAAGAAAGAAAAGGGAGGAAGAGAAAGCAAAAGAAAAAGAAAAAGAATGAGAACGGAAAGGAGAAAAGAAAAAAAAGAGAGGATAAGAGAGAAGGGAAAGAAGAAGGGAAGAGAAAAAAAGAGAGGAAGAGAGAGGAAAATATCAGAAAAAGAAAGAGAGAAAGAAAGAAAGAAAGAAAGAAAGAAAGGAAAGAAGAGAGAAAGAGAGAGAGAGTAAAAGACAGAAAGAAATAGGAAAGGAGATGAGACGAGAAAGAAAGAGAGAACGAGAAAGGAAAAGAGAGAGAAAAAAAGACAGGAAAGGAGAAGAGAAAGAAGAGAGAAAAGAGAAAGAGAAAAAGAGAAAAAAGTAAAAGAGAGGAAGAGAAAGGAAGAAAGAGAGAAAGGAAAAGCGAAAAAGAAAGTGGACGAGAATGGAAAGAAAAAGAGAGGAAGAGAAGAGAAAGAAGAAAAGAAAAAACACAGAAAAAGAGAGACACCGATGTAAAGACAAGAAGGGAAACAAAAGAAAAAGAGCATAAAAAAAAGAACAGGTCGCTAGACAAAATATTATTTAGGAGTGACTGGAATAGTTACAATTAACTGGGGATTTGAAATGAACCATCTTTTTTTAAAAAATAAGTTCACACATTTTTTTTATGGTTGTTTCAATAAAACAGACATTTTTTTGCAACTAGATATTTCTCATTGAAAACTGTACTTACAAAGTTTAAATGAACCTATCAGCACTGACACAAGGCTATGGGGTCTTAACAAACTTTTTTAGTGTCGCAAAGTAAATTGGTCGCGCTATGCAGAAATATGAATACTTGTTTTTATTTTATTTTATCTTATTTATTTTATTATTATGTTTGATGGTTGATTGATTACTGAAGAAACACTTTGTGTGAGTGTGTGTGTTCTGTGTTCGAAGCAGCAAAAAAGTTGTAATTTGTAAATAATCAGGAAATTCTCTTCACTTCAACATCGCCATAAATCATGAATCCATCTTGTTGGTGCGTGTTGAAAATGTCCTCTTAGATTTTCAAAATGGTCCCTATTATTTGCATCAGGATTTGCCATCGACGTTTAGCGAATATTTGAAGAAATTAAAAGTTGAACCACAAATTTTCAGAAATTCCCTTTTTTCATGTAAAAATATTTCACAAAGCCTTCCACTTCCTGTTGATTGGGGCTGTAGGATACTCCTTTCTTTTCCCAACGAAGACAGCTGTTGGCCGCAGGTGGCTACCTGAAATGCGTGAGGACGGAATCCTAATGGCTGAGCAGTCTGTGACCCAGTAACTAAAGTATTCACGTCACCTACAAAACTCTATTTTCGCTCTTACTGAGCTAGACGAGCGATTGGTGAGGTCCGATCCAGTCAATCGGCTAATAGGCTTTATATGATTGTCAAAACCGTATTCTTTAAATTGCACTTGTACTAAACGAGTACCCAATCCTTTATTATCAGGCGATAGCTGAGGCTCATTTGCGTGGAGATAGCAATACCCGATCCTCTTTTATCTTAAAGGTGCCAGAAGGCGATGATCGAGAGTTAATTGCACAGAGATAGCAATATCTGATCCTATTTCATCGTACTTCTTTTAATGTCTTCCACGTCCTCAAATCTTTCAGTTCGGATGAAGTTTTTGCTTAGGAAACTAGAGAAAATTTGCACAGAAACAAGTCTGGTGACGATAGAGTGTACTGCTCAGGCACCAAAATTATCTTCTTTAAAAAGCATTTAGACTGATTTAATAATCTCTCTCTCTCTCTCTCTCTCTCTCTCTCTCTCTCTCTCTCTCTCTCAGATTAATGAATAAATAAATAAAAGAGGGTATGCAATCAAGTTTGATTTTTAAATGCACAAGCTATACAGAATTTTGGCAAATTCTTATTTTGAATTGTTACATATTCATATTTTTTATTTCACAGTTTCAATGTTCAAGGGTTTGGCAATGAATAATACCTAATAATATCCGTTTTTATTGTATAATATGGCACTATAAATAATGAGATAAATCTTGGGATATCTAGAAGAAAATTTACATTAAAAAATATTTGCCATCAGCGTTAATATATATATATATATATATATATATATATATATAACTGTTGTCTTGAGTAAACATCACATTCAGTACTGTAGAGTTTGGTGATGAGTAACTGCAAATAATATCCGTTTTGATTATATAATATTCCACTGCGAATAATAAAATCCGGGTGTTTTTGATTTGGAAGAAAATTAACTTTTTTATCAAATTATTTTTTAAAAATCTAAATTAAATTATTGAAATTTTATCTAAAGGATTGTCATAGGTATACTAATTTATGGGCGATAATGTATAAATGCATTGCTAATTATTTTATTTCGAAATGCATTGAATGTCGGGAAGAAAGAAATTGTCAGTGGTCAAGAATTAAATGCAAGCATTACTGATAAATAAGGTTGTTCTATGTACAATAGATAAAATAGGCAAGTTAAAGTATGCAACTGTAGCATTGAAATCCCCAGGGACGACGTTTTCAAAAGCAATATTTTTATGGCAATTCCTACATATTATGAATAAATAATTATCAATACGATCGTGTCAGTAATCCCGAGGGGGTCGGTGGTAACTATATAGGAACGATCGAAAAGTTAACTCCAGCGTCCATCTCTGCCCCGTAGATGGATGCATATTCATGATGACACACAATACTGACAGATGCACGAAATAATCATATTGAGGTCTGGTTTGGTTTGGTTTCTTTGACTTTGGCATATCAACCTTCTTAGGTTCTTTACCGCTAAAGCTCTCCTTGGAAAAGAACAGTCGTAATACTATTTAACCCATAGCTGGAAGGATAAGGAGGTTCATACCTTTCCCACGGGTATTAGTCCAAAAGTGAATGTAATAGAGCCACTGGAGTTTGATCTCGCTTACAGCAATGTCACAATCAAATACATTAGCCCTTACGCCAAAGGGAAAGTTACTCATTTTATACATTTTATACATACGAGGGCTTTATGAAATCCAACCTACTTTTCCATAAGCAAATGAAGTTTCTGAAAATCTATTGTTTGCTCTCAATTCCCTCAAATCTGTGATATATATATATATATATATATATATATAAGTGTGTGTGTGTGTGTGTGTGCATAGATTTTGGTTTGGTTTGGTTTTATGGCATATCAACCCTTGCAGTTTATTTAATGCCAAATCCTTTTTATACATGTATATTAATTGCCCAGTCGGCTGGGGTTGTAGAATACACCGACTGCACTTCTGCAGAGGGGTAAGATACCCCACCCCCACCAACAAGTGGTGTAGTCGTTATCGTCGTAGGGAAATGAACACGGCGACTCGAGTTCAAATCCTGGACGAGACTGATTGCATTTCACATAGCACTAATACCCTTGGGAAAGGTATGAATCCAATTATTCTCCCTCCAGCTATGGGTAAATAGTAGGACAGACTAGGTTCTTCAGCCTTGGTCAGGCAATTAGTCTAGGAGAAGAAAAACTCTGAATTCAAACCTGTTAAACTCCGCTTAAAAATTGACCTTGTGTCATATCCTGCCCGAGCGGAGGGGTTGGGTAAATAGTACCAACAAGTGTCCTGTATATAACTCTAAACAGTCTGATGATGAGGTTCCAGTAATGCTGGAGCTTTGGGGAATGCAGAGCACGCCTTCATTGCCATCACTCCCAGGTCCACTCAGGCCCAAAGCGGTAGCATCTGATAGGGTCCTATCTATGGGTCAAATAGAACTAAAATGCGTACTCATGCTAAACTGAATTACCTGAAATAGAACTGTTTTGATATTCAAAGTGTGTAATTATGCTAAACTGAATTGCTTAAAACAGAACAGTTTTGACATGTAAATTGCGTACTTATGCTAAACTGACTTGTTTAAACTGCTTTGATTTTTAACTGTGTGTAAACAAAAACTATACGGAATCGTTTGAATTAGAACTGTTTGACTAAACTGAATAACTTTAAATAGAAATGTTTTTGACAATTAAACTATATACCCATGCTAAACGGAATTGTTTGAAATAGAACTGTTCATTTGTATAAAAATGGATTTGGCATTAAATAACCTACATAGGTTGATATGCCATAAAACCAAAACAAACAAACAAATATAGCAAATATGTATGATTTGTTTTATGGCATATCAACCATTGTAGGTTATTTAATAGGCCTGTCAGAAAATTACGAATACATGAAACCATAAAAAGCAAATACTTATTAAATAGATGAGTCTGGTATAGTTTTATGGCATATCAACCAGTGAAGGTTATTTAAAGCCAAATCCTCTTTATACATATGTATTAGATATATAAGATTTGGTTTGGTTGGGTTCTATGGCATATCAAATATTGTGTGTGTGTGTGTGTGTGTGTGTGTGTGTGTGCGTATGCTTGTGTAGGTTATAGTTGCGTATTAATGTGCGTATGTATGGATGTAATTGAATGTACAAACGCATCGCGTTGTATTAACCGGATATAAAGTTGGTGGTGTATCTTAATTTTTTGCTACATTATTTTATATGTATATATATACATTTGCACAGCTAATCAATCTAATATCTTCATCTTAGTATTTTCTTATCTATGTATAAATATATTGCTGTAAATCTGTCTCTCTGTCTCTCTCTCAATATATATATATATATGAAGGCATTTGTGGCGTAATGGTTATTATTAGGAAATGTACTCTGTGACCCGTGTTCAAATCTTGGATGCAGTTGTAAGCATTTTTCTTCGTGCTAATGCCCTTGAGGGAGACTTTAATCCATCTCTTCTGCCTTCAGCTCTGGGAAAGTAGTGGGTGGACTAGGGTCTTATAAACTTGTAGATGGATAAATCAGTTTTAGGGAAAAGAAAACTGAATTTAATCCGCCCACAATCGTGTCAGTGTTGCCGTGTAAAGTATTGTCGGGAGCCGGATCGGGGATCATTTAAGTCAGGTCGTTCCTTTCCTCTGGTATCAGGTAACCCTGTACAACCTGACACGCTTCATTCGTAGAAGAGTTAGGTTAAGATAAACCCTGCCCACAGAAGAGGGGGGTGCTCGGTATGGCAATCAGGAAACCTGATAAAAGAACACGTATTAATCTATTACCAAATTCTTGACCGTAGCAGCAACCATTTTGCGTTCCTTGTTTGGACAAAAGTCTGTCCCTATTGCATCAGCCATGTCTTTGTACCACTATCTCATCGCTCCATTTTCCTACTATAGAAATAAAATACTTATTGGGCACAGTTCTATTAATTCTTTGCATCATTTATTTTATTCCAAGCGTGTTATGCTCACTTCCTTTTATATTATCTAATAATTTCTTTATAATTTCTATGATATATCTTAGTCTTCTCCGGGTTTGGTCTTTTCATATCTCTTAGACTTATTTCTCGCATTGATCTCTGTGGGACACTGAGTTGTTTTTTGTTTTTCCCTCTTGTTTTCTTTCTTTTTTTCTATCTATTCAAAAAGAAGAATCGGAAACAAAATCTTTTTAAGACACAGTAAATAAAATGAAAGCTACCAGAATTATTCCTCTGTCATTCCGTCATCTTTTACTCTCAAAGTTAGTTATTTCCCCATAGTAGAGATTTTATTTCGAAATGTTCGCTCTCAGTCACATGTGCGTATCAAATTTACATATTTATTCGTATACAATGAATATATAATATATTGCTGCTCTGTATTTGGGATCTAAAAGGAAAGAATTTATTTAGAATACAGTGTCATTTCTATTTTACAACTACCCTGCCGGTGAGGGTCACCTCGCCTAAAAAAAGAAAATGCAGCACTGAGTATGACGCTAAACTGCATCTGATATTAAGGTTCCGGTTGTAAAGATCTGGGGAGTACTCCTTCATTTCCATTACTCCCAGATCCACTCCGACCTTGAGTTATAGTACATGTTAGGGTCCCATCTATAGGTCAAATAAATCTGTTCAAAATAATTAGTATTAGATATTTATCCAGTTCAGATTTGACACAAGGCCATTTTATTTGGAGAGGTGGGTACTTCTGAATGAGTAGAGTTTTTCCCTTTGTCATCCATTTAGGTATTCTTGCTTCTTGTTGGCATTTACTCAGTTGTTGAGACAATCTGTCATGGATGGACGTGGAATTTTGATACCAGAATTCATGTATGCCCTTATAACCCAGCGTTCTCCAATGTGGTTCTTTCTTCACTGTCGTTCTTAGTTACTTCAGGTGTATGTTACACTTTGGGCCTTCTTCGAGTCTTCAACATTCTTTTTTTCATATTATTTGTCCATTCGACCTTTCTGTTGTGTTCATTAAGTTAACATACGTGGTGCCTTCAATAAGTTTCCAGACTTTTTTTGTACAGGCATTTAAAATTGTCGTAGACTCTTGAAAATTCAGTATGCTATTGCTATACATCTTATGAGATGACTGACAAATTTTTATGATTTCAGCTTCAAATGAACAGCTACAGTAGCAATTAAAATACACTCTACTAAAGCCTGATTGTCACAGCTGGTGAATTTCAAAAATGCAATCTGGATGTGAGGACACTTTAGAAGAATGATATGCAATAAAATTCTGTTTTAAACTTGGAAAAAATGATGCCACAGAAACGTATGGAATGCTTCAGACTGCTTTTGGAGCATCTTGCATGAATCGAGCATCAGTTTTTGAGTGGCATAAGAGATTCAAGGAAGGCAGGGAGTCTGTGAGGGATGATGAGAGGTGTGGGAGGAGTAAGGAAGTCAATACACCACAGTTGATTGGCCAAAGGGTTAGGGTTACGGTTACTCTGTTGAGGTTTTAAGGGAGTTCAGGAAGAGATTCCGTCGGAAGAGGCCAGCACTCTTCAAATCGGCTCAGTGGCATTGCACCAGTCCACAACTTCATCCTTGCCACCGACTATTTGACCAAGATTTGCATCAAGACAGTTCCCCAGCCTCCCTATAGTCCAGACCTTGCTCCCTGTGACTTTTGGTTATTCCCTAAGCTCAGGGGCTGTCGTTATGAGACAATTGAGGAGATGAAAGATGCTGTGACGAAGGTCATTGACATGCTCACACAAGAGGACTTTGATGGGGCCTTGAAGAAGTTTTTGGAACGGTACAACAAGTGCATTGCAGCCGGAGGAGATTACTTCGAAGAGGACTAGAGTTTCATGTGTGTACTATCAATAAAAGTGCCCATTCGAAAAAAGTCTGAAAACTTATTTAATGATCCTCGTAACTTACCCCAGAAATGTTTTGTTACCTTTGAATTTGCTAGTTCGCGTGTCTTTATATTTTATCCGCCAACTTGCTGGTAAAACTTTCGTTATTTTGGAAGATCCACATAGTTATTATTATCATTTACTCTTTGAGAGTTTTTCACATCAGCGTTAGCGGATGGTCTTTCACTGGATTTTGAGTGACAGCAAGTCTCCTCAAGTCTCCAGGATCCTAGTATACTGGCCGTTCTCAATAATGCAGTAGTTTGTATGGTCTCCACTCGTCTTCTTATTTCCAAGTCCTCCAGTCCCTTTAATAATCCTTTGGTGACTGTACCAAAAGCACCAATCACGATTGGTATGATTGTCACCATCATGTTCCATAGTTTTTTCAGTTCCCGAGCAAGGTCTTCTCACTTCCTTCCAGTTTTATTCTTTGGTCAGCCGGGACTGCAAAGCCCACAATTTTGCAAGTTCTCTTTTTTTGTTTTTGTTTTTTTGTTTATCATTATCAGGTTTGCTCTTCTGGCCGAGATTAGCTGATATGTCAAAGTCCCATAGGAGTTTATTATTATTACTATTATTATTTTCTCCTTTAGAGTTTTTCATATCAGTGTTAGCTGATGGTTCTTCACTGGAGTTTGAGTGACAGCAAGTCTCCTCAAGTCTCCAGGGCTCGTCTCTGGATTCTGGCCGTTCTTAGCAATGCTGTCGTTTAGGTAGTCTCTTCCCGTCCACCAATTCCCAAGTCTTCCAGGCCTTTTAATAATCCTTTAGTTATTGTGCTGCGTGTCATTTTCTAGGAAAGGTGCTGGGTTGTGCTTATACCAATTTTTGTATGGTCGAATTGAAATTTCCTGTACATTTCCCAGTGGACCACCTTGCCGACCCAGTCGTGTCTCGCCTTATACTATTATTATTATTTCAGTCTTTGTGAGTTTTTCATGCCAGCTTTAACTGGTGACCTTTCACTGGAGTCTGAGTGACAGTAAGTCTCCTTGAGTCTCCAGAACTTTTCTGAGTATTCTAGTCAATCTCAACAATGCTGTGGTCTGCATGGTCTCAATTCTACCTCTGATTTCCAATTCCTTCAGTCTTTTTTCTAAGCCCTGGGGGACCATTCCAAGTGCGCCAACAACAATGTTTATAACTATTTGTAGTGTTTTACTCATTTGAGAGTTTTTCACACCAGCGTTAGCTGATGGCTTCTCACTAGAGTTTGTGTGATAGCAAGCCTCCTCAAGTCTCCAGGACTCTTCTCAGTATTCTGGCCGTTCTTAATAATACTCTTTCCGATTTCTTTATGTTTGACCCTGTGGTCAGCTGGAACGGCAAATTCCACTGTTCGGCAGGTTCTTTTGTTTTTTGTTTTTTGTTTTTTTCTTGATTATCCCAATGTCTGGTCGTCTAGCCGAGATTAGATGATCCGTTTGTATTTCAAAATCCCAAAGAAGTTTGTGCACCTCATTTTCCAGAACGGATTCTGAGTTGTACATATACCATTTGTTCGTATGGTCAAATTTAAACTTCTTGCACAATTCCTCGTGGATCACCTTCCCCATTCAGTTGTGTCTTGTCTTATAGCCTATTTGTGCTAATTTACTGCATTCGCTTATCATGTGGTTGTTCTTTTCGTCTCTATCACCACATAATCTACATTAGCTGCATAGTTGTGTCTTGTCTATTCTTATTTTGACATATTTTGTCTTTATGGCTTTGTTTTGTGTTGTTATCAAAAAAGATTCAGTTTCTCTCTTAAAGTTTCTCTTCTTTAGCCATGTCCAAGTTTTCTCGTGTGAGATCTCGCTTGTTTGTCGCTTTAAATTCCTATGCAGATGTTTTTTCAATCCCTTTTTGTTTTTGCCCAGCCGGCTGGGGATATAGAATACACTGTCTGCTTCTATGCAGAGGGGTAAGACTCCCCAAACAAATATCCTGGATATGACACTAAACAATCTGATGGTGAGGTTCCAATATTGCGGGATCTTTGGGGAATGCGGAGCACCTACTTCATTGCCATCGCTCCCCGGTCCACTTTGGCCAGCAGCGGTAGTATCTGATAGGGTCCTATCAATGGGTCAAATAGAACTAAATTGTGTACCTATGCAAAACTGAATGGTTTGAAATAGAACTGTTTTTGACATTAAAACTTTACTTGGGCTAAACTGAATTGTTTGAATTAGAACTGTTTGACTAAACTGAGTAGCTTGTAATAGAAATGGTTTTGACAATTAAAAAATGTACTCATGCTAAACTGATTGTTTGAAATAGAGCTGATTATTTGTATAAAAATGGATTTGGCATTAAATAACCTACAAATGTTGATATGCCATAAACCCCACACAATTAACCAACCAACATTTTTTCTGGTTATTTTTGTTCTGTTGATTCTTGTGTTGTCTGTATTGTTTCTGGTGGCTGCTATCAGTCTTCCTCTGTGCTTTTTTATGTTTTCTTTGAGTGTTTGTATCGATTCATCGACGCTATGTTCAATGCCGACGAATCCTCTTCCTCCTTATTTTCTTGACACATAGTCCGTCTACGTCATCTCTGGGATGTAAGGCCTAGTGCATCGTCATGATTTTTTTGTTCTCTGGTCCATTTCTTGTAGTTCTTTCGCGTCCACTCCAAGAATGGTTCCGAGTATCTTACCGGGGATACAACCCAGGCGTTTATCACTTTGATGAGATTTCTGCAATATAGTTTGGATCCGAGTAGTCTTCTCATTCTCTTGAGATACTCTTTTTTAGGTTTTCTTTGTGGGGGCTGTTCCACGCGTACCAACTACAATGTTTATTATTATTATTGTAACTCCTTGAGAGTTTTTCACATCAGCGTTAGTTGATAGTCTTTCACTGGATTTTGAATGACAGCAAGTCTCCTCAAGTCTCCAGGACTCTTCTAAGTATTCTGGCCGATATCAATAAAGCTGTATTTTGAATGGTCTCCTCTCATCCTCTTATTTCCAAGTTCTCCAGTTGTTTTTTCAGTCCTTTGGTGACTGTACCAAGAGCACTAATTACAATTGGTATAATCGTCACTTTCATGTTCCACGTTTTTTTTTTGTGGGTTTTTTTTTTCAATTCCTTGGTATGGTCAAGGTACTTATCCTTCTTTTAACTTTCTTTCGATTTTACTCTGTGGTCAGCCAGGACAGCACAGCCCACAATTCTGCTAGTTCTCTATTTTTCGTTGATTATCATTATTTATTTATTTATTTACGTATTGTTTGTTTGTGCTCTATTCAGAGTAGCTTCTCTTGGTACAAAAAACCCTATTGATTAGAAATATAATTCCAACCAATTTATTTCTGATGTGTGTTGTTGTTACTTTTGTTGTTGTTGTTGTTGTTATTGTTGTTTTCCCTGCTGCTGCCTTGAGAAGATTCATCTCATCACCTCCTGGTCCGTCTGTACCGACTGACCGACAACCTTCAGTTTTCGATATCCCCCCCACAATACAATACACATACATGCACACAGTGACTCACATCACTTTTGGCTTTTCCACCCACACGATTCTGTTTACTGCATGTAGCCGTTTTGAAATTTAAAAAAAGTCTGCAAAGATATATTTAGTTGTAGAAAATGCCAGAATATCTGGTTCAAGAACTACTTTTTTTTATTTAATGACGAACAACAAAACCTATTTTGAGTGATAGATGATTTTCTGCACTTCTGATGAAAAAAAATCTTTTAAAGAATTAATGTCTAGCGTACGAAAGCAGTTAGCCAATTATTCTGTCATTGCTATAACTATAACTATTCATTTTTCATTTATTTTGGTAAATACAGCTTCAGTATTCATACTTGTTGAACACACCTCGTACGTAGGTTTCTTGATTCGAAAGTTTAACTGGTTCCAGCCCTGAAGGGTTGGGGGATCAAACTAATACTACACACTGATCCTTCGGAGAAAAAAGATAAGAATCATACATACAAACAAGCAGGATAATTAGTACAAAATATCTCCTGGGCACATATATGAATCCAACTATTCTCCATCATGCTATTAGTTGATAGTAGGGCAGATTAAGCTCTTTAACCTTGGTATAGCAACCAGTCTAGGAAAAGGGAAGCTATGAATTTAAATCTCCGCTTTAAAAAAATTGACTTTGTGTTACATCCGGCTCCTGCAAAGGGGTTTATAAATACACACATTGACCCATATACAAAGAAGAGATGAAACAAGATAAGTTAACTCACAAACATTTGGCACTAGCGACCTGTCGGCGGGGTTTAAAATATGCTAACTGTATCCCTAGCTAAAGGACTAGAACCCTCCGAAAAAAGGGGCCCAGGGTATGACTCTAAACTGTGACTAGTGATAAGGCTTCAGTTCTGACTATCTGGGGAGTGTGAAGTAATCTTTCATTGCCATTACTCCCAGAACCACTCTGACCTGGAGTGTTGATAACTGTTATGGTTCCATCAATGGGTCGGACAGATTCGTTTAAAAATGATTCCAATTCAACTGGACCACGGGTAAAAAAATATTGGTATTATATGGGAATACTTAATACTATAAAACTGTGTATTAATTATTTGTATTAAGAATACTTACTTTAAGCTATTATTATATTGTTTACAAAAGATTATCTGGATGAAAACTATACAAGGATGCTGTATGCTGTTTTGTATAAATCCTGGAAGCAGCACCCTACAAAAACAGTTACTGCACGGCCACTTACCTTCCATTTCGCAAATCCTCTAGGGAAGACGGTTAAGACTTGCTGGGCAGAGTGGAGATGTAAGGATGAACTCATAAGTGACGTTCAAAAAGGGACTCCCACTTATGGACACATTTTGTTGGCCTATCTTCAAAAAACATTCGTTAATGTTAATGTAGATACTGGGTGTCGTCTTGAGAATTTACCAACTGAGATGACCGATAGAGAGAGATAGCCGGAGAGAGAGAGGGGGGAGTCAAAGGAATCTGTACAGTCACTACACTTTTATTATTATTATTATTATTATTATTATTATTATTGTTGTTATTGTTGTTATAATTATTATTATCATTTGGAACCATATCAATGATTATTATTAAATAGGAAAAATTTCTTGAAACCATATGATTGTGTATAAATTATTAGTATTTAATAGAAATACTTCAAACCATGCACATGTGTGCAGGCAAATGATAATTATTAAATCGGAATTGTTACTTTAAACCATAAAGTTTGAGCATTTGACAGGATAATTCATAGCAAAATAATTCTTCTATAAAATAGGTTTGGGAACTTTGATTAATGACATATCAACCTTCGAGGGTTATTTAATGCCAAGTCATCCTGAAAAAAGGCAGTGATAGTATTTAACTCATAGCTAGAGGTATAAGAGAATTAATGCCTTTCCCGAGGGTATTCGTCCGAAAGTGAGCATAATAGCGCAACTGTAGTTCGAAATCGATTACTTAGAGGTCACAGTTCAGCACTTTAGCCACTGTTATATAATAGCCGAGGGATTTCGGTTCATGCCTTTGAGTTTAGTTAGGCTGAGAACCTTTTGGCTCAGCACATGGGTTAGTTAGGTGCAACACTGAGGCAGGTATTAATGCGAGCGCGCGCGGGCGGATGGAGGTGTCACTCAGATGTCATAATAGTCCGAGACGGAACGAGGTGACAGGGTACGGGTGACGTCACGCACCGGAAGCGCGCGGAGGTTTGTGTGAGAATCTGAAGAAAGTCAGAGTTGAGTACTAGACGCCAAACGAGAAGGATCGACTTTTGGAGCTCGCAGACGCGAGGCGAACTTGCGCCCTGATTGTTCTCAGCCGCTTCTCTGATCGTCTCCGTGGAACCATGGTAACCTCGTCGTACTATACCCATGATACGGATATGCCTAGCTCTGGCGCCAAATAATAATAAATTTACCATCAGCAGATACGGCTATTTGGGAAATAGACATGTAATGTTCATTACGATAGAACACAGTAACTTCCCCAAATAAAAAAAAGGTGCATAGAAACAAAAAAAATCATTGGAATATTTCAAATATAGTTCTAATTACAAATGAGTCAAATTTTAGCATTGATTAACCCATGAGGAGTTGATATACCGTTAAACTAATAAATCCAAACAAATATGATCATATCTCAGTCTCATTTAATTTTAGAGAAGAATACTTGATATCATTTAACAGTGGATGGAATTACCCGTTGTGTAATGGTTTACCGTCGTATGAAATGGATACGGCGACACGAGTTCAAGTCCGAGATGAGTTTGTTTGGATTTCACATAACGCTAATACCCTTGGGGAAAGGTATGAATCCAACTACTCTCCCTCCAGCTATGGGTAAAACAGTAGGTTTAAACAGTTTTATTTAATTTCTGTTATTTGTTTGCACACTGTTAAATGGATATACATATATGATTTGTAAGTGAATAGTCTGTTCGTAATTTCATTTTTTTTTTAAGTTAGAGTAAATTATTTGCACACAATTAAGTATTGCTATTGTTGAAATAGTCCGGGAGACCTGGGTTCAATCCCAGATCGTGTCATACCAAAGACTTTAAGAATGATACTTGATACCTCCTTGATTAACACTCATCAATATAAGGTGAGGATCAAAGGTAAAGTGGAGCAATCCAGGGAAAGGAGTAGCGCCCCCTACGTCTCGATGTAGTACCTATTGAAAAGGGAGCCTTCTGGTCGCCCTCGACTACGGTCGCCCTCGACTACGGTCGCCAACTTTACTTTTACTTATTGTTGGTACACTGTTAAATAGATATACATATATGATTTGTAAGTGAATAGTCTGTTGGCAATTTCATTTTTTTAAGTTAGAGTAATTTGTTTGCGCACAATTAAGTATTGCTATTATTGAAACACAGTTAAATGGTTTCAAGTATTTCTATCTAAAACTAATAATTTCACTTAATATTAAGTTTTCTCACAGTGATGTGGTTACAAGCATTGCTATTTAACACCATTTATTCAATTCAACACTATTCATTCATTTGCACATAGTCAAACGGTTCTAAGTATTGCTATGTGTTGTAGCCCCGGAAAGGGTCACTAATGAAAACACAAACACGGATATTAGATAACAGATTATATTACAAGAAAGATAGAGTAACTTAGAAAAGGTAAGAAGTCCCATACTGTTCGGATAACACCAATATTGACCTGCCTTCTGGCATCGAAATCTCTCTGTACTAATAACGGTGAGAAGAGTCCATTATGGTAATATGGGTAAGGCTCCCACAACACTATGTAAGACAAATAATTAAATTTAAAATCAAATTAAAATAAAATTAAAGAGTTTCAAGAATTGCTATTCAACATTACTCATTAGTTTGCATCCACTTAAAAGGGGTTCAAGTATTGCTATGCAACACTAACAATTCAATTTAACATCAGTCATTCGTTTATTATACACGGTTAAATGGTTAACACTGACTCACTGACGGCACCTTATCAGGTACTACCCCGCTGGGTCAGCTTTTTCCTGGGAATAATATGAATGAAAAAGTACACCTCATTCCTCAAAGCCCTAGAACTAAAGCCTCAAAATCACATGTTTTAGAGTCATAGCCAGCACATACATTAGCTGGAAGTTCTTACTCCTCTGCAGAGATGCCGTCGGTGAATTCTACGGGCCTACAGCCAACTGGACAACCCTGGGTATAAATAATCTTAGACGAAAAAATATGTTAGTTAAATCATTCAATCCTTACATTAATTCATTACATATGTCTCTGACTTGTTGCCTAGTAATCCTAGCTTTGTCTCATAGAGCGAATTAAACCGTCAGTTACGCCAGAGGCCAATGAATAGAGATAATCCTCAAAGAGCACTCATCCCAGTGGCTGGGGCTGTAGAATACGCCAATTGCATCTTTGCAGAGGGATAAGATCTCCCCGCAAACAAGTGTCCTGGATACGACATTAGGCCTTCTCATGGCGAGGCTCCAGTTCTAGAGCTTTGGGAAATCTGGAGTACCTGTTCATTTCCATTATTCCTAGGTCCACTCTGACACGGAGTGATGGTTGAGGTTCATGGCTCTCTTGTTGGTTATTTAATGCCAAACCCTGTATATACTTATATATATTAAATGTGTATTGTTTGTAAACGCATAGGTTGTAGGCGATATCCTTAAACGAATCAGAGCTCATTTGTTTGCACACAGTGAAGTGGCAACAAGAATTGCTATTTAGCACTAATAATTCTATTCAAGTCTATTCATTCATTTGCACACAGTCAAATAGTACCATTTTATACCAATAGTTCAATTTTTGCTCCCAGTTCAAGAGTTTAAAGTATTGCTATTCAACACTTATTGTATTCCACTGATTTCATTTATTTGCATGCAGTCAAAAAGTTTTAAGTATTGCTATGGGATAGGACACGGAGTAATTGTACTTGTTTGGGTCCCATCTATGGGTAGAATTAAACTGTTCGTTTAAAAATAGTTATTTTCGAAATATACTTACAAATTAAATATATACATATATATACATATATATATATATATATATATATATATATATATATACAAATTATATATATATATATGTATATATATATGTATATAATTACATATATATATACAAATTATATATATATATATATATATATATATATATATATATATATATATAGTATACTTAGTCCAATTAAACCGGAGTTGGGAGTAATTCC
>OY757918.1:8746934-8813873 GCA_963585895.1 Sepioteuthis lessoniana | reverse complement strand
GCTTGTATTAACCCAAGCAATTTGTTCGTCTGTTCTTTTTTCTCCCACTCCCTCGATTGTATTTCTTGTAGCGGTAAAGAAATGTGTGATGCCCCTCTCGGAACTACTAGTTGATCACCGGCCAAGGATATCGGAAAGGGTTCGAAGAGGTTGATGTAACGTGGGGGCCGAGGGGGTATCGTCACAGCTTCACTTAAGTATATGTAGCTTCACTTAAGTAACTGTAATTTGCAAACTAATAATCCGATTGGGCTTAAATTTTGACACGTGCCATTCGAAGGTTAGCACTTAATAAAAATTATATCGATTTTCTATTTGTGATGCCATCTATGTCAGGCTGGAGACTTATTGAGTGATCTAACCCCTCAGCCACAGGCAGGATGTGACATAAGGTCAATTTGTAAGTGAACTCTGGTATGAATTCAGAGTTTTCCTTCTAAACTGGTTGCCTTAACAAAGGCTAAAGAACACGGTCTGTGCTACTGTTTACCAATAGCTGGAGAGAGAAAAGGCATTAGGTTTAACTGAAACACAAAGAATCTCATCCTGAATCTGAATCAATTTCCTATGTTAATAACCATGTCATGCATGCTTTCGGTGTATTGTATCAAGGGCCTTAAGAGGTCCTTAGGCTATCAGAATTTGGGGCCTATTCATCATGTATGCTCACCCCACCCTAAATTTGTCCAAACTAAAAAATCTACATCAAATTTAAGAGACTCACTTCAAAATCCTCGAAAATCTGTTCTTATATAGTTTTATCAGAGCCCCAAGATTAGAGACTCCTTTAGTTTAGGGGCCTCTGGGCTGCATCCCATACTAGTCCATATGTAAATCTGGCACCTATTATATCCCTCTAGGAGGTTTGCTTCTTGCAGAGCACTCCACATTAAACCAACCTTGTGCTCCATTCTGGCCTTATGGAGGGTTGAATATTTGCTTTAGACTGTTCATACCATTGGAACAATGGCATGGACAGTCCAAAGCAAATAAAACTAGGCAATCAAAATTAATGATGATCTTATTTAGCTATTGTAATATCACATCCAATAACCTTTCTAATAAATATTAATACCTACATTAGAAAGTAATGGGTCAAAATTGAAACTTGTAATAGTGAGGATAATTGGCATTGCTGATCTATCTTGACACCTGCTTGAATGATTGATAGTTTAGGTGATTGTGGTAGGTGTCAAGTTGGCAAAGATACGAGAACCAAAGCATGAAATGAAGTTTTCATAAAAATATGGATTTTGATATCATGAACATAAGAGCAAAGATGAAAATTAGGGTTTTCAGTTAGATTTAAGAAAATGAAAATGAAATATAGAAACCAAGAGATGTAATTTGAGAGACTTAGTGCCTAAGCCCTTCTGAGCTACTGTATTAGAAAAAATATATCAAAATAGCAGTTTGTTTTATGGCATATCAACTTTTGTAGGTTATTTAATGCCAAGTCCATTTTTATACAAATAAACTGTTTGATTACAAACAATTTAGTTTAGTATAAGTATAGTTTTTGTTTACACACAGTTAAATGACAAAACAGTCCCATTTCAAGCAATTCAGTTTAGCATAAGTGCACAGTTTAGTTCTCTTTGACCCATAGATAGGACCCTATCAGGAGCCATCACTCTGGACAAGAGTGGACTTGGGAGCGATGGCAATGAAGAGGTACTCCACATTCCCTAAAGCTCCAGAATTACTGGAACCTCACCATCAGATTGCCCGTGGTGTAGTCGTTATCGCCGTAGGAAATGAACACGGCGATACGAGTTCAAATCCTGGACGAGACTGATTGCATTTCACATAGCACTAATACCCTTGGGAAAGGTATGAATCCAATTATTCTCCCTCCAACTATGGGTAAATAGTAGGACAGACTAGGTTCTTCAGCCTTGGTGAGGCAACTAGTCTAGGAGAAGGAAAACTCTGAATTCAAACCTGTTAAACTCCGCTTAAAAATTGACCTTGTGTCATATCCTACCTGAGCGGAGGGGTTGGTAAATAGTACCATCAGATTGTTTCGTTTCATATCAAGGACACTCGTTGGTGGTGGTGTCTTACCCCTCTGCAGCAAAGCAGTCGGTGTATTCTACAGACCCAGCCGACTGGGCAAAAATAGCAGTTTGATTTCAATAACTAACTAACTTTCTAAGTTATTAATGAAAGTGGGAAGATATAAAGTTATAATGCATTTGTCTACTTCTTTTTGTCAACTGTATCTAGACATACAATCAAGTAGTTTATGGTTATCAGCTGAGAGCATAAACAACAAGATCTACGAGTGACACAACAACACTTTTTAATTGATTTTAATGGCATGTCAGTCTATGTGGGGTTATTTTATATCTACAGGTTAGGGAATTCTGTACAATGTATGTTTATATCCATATTTTTTTAGCAGTCTTGTAAGTTTTTCACACAGTTATACGATATCAATTATTGCTATCAAATGGAAATAATTTGCAAACAGATTTATTTGATCCATAGATGTGACCCTAACAAGTACTATCACTTTGGGTCAGAGTGTAATTGGGAGTAATGGCAATGAAGAAGTACTCAAAACTCCCTAGAGTTCCAAAACAGAAGCCACATGATCAGATGTAGTATAGTGTCATACTCAGGACACCCCTTTCTAGGAGAGAAAGAGAGCCTTACTCCTCAACAGGGGATACAACAATCAAGAACACAAAAACCGTAAATTTCAAAATACAACACATTACAATTATGATATTCGTGATGATTTTCTCCAAACTCTGTTGATCACTGCATAAGTGTCTTGTTACAGTGTGATGGTTTATTTGTTGAATGGCATATCAACTTCATATGGGTTATTTAATGCTGAAATTTGATTTAAGTTTTAAATGTTTAATTGTAATAACTATATTTTTAATGTTCCATTAATTATTTTTAATTGAACTTTTGGTTTATAGTCATTTGTTTGCACTCATTTGTATTCCTAGCTAACATTTAATAATAATCATTTGTTTGCACACAGTTATATGGTTTCATGTATTCCCATCTAATACTAATAAATTTCTAACAGATTTATTTAACACAGAGATAGGACCCAACAAGTACTACCAATCTGGATCAAAGTGGACCTGGGAGTGATGGCTATAAAAGAGTACTCTACATTCCCCTAGAGCTATAACGGTTAAGCTCATCTTGCAAATCATTGAACTCAAATAACTCCTTTACACTTTGGGTTACTCTCTACCAAAATCATAGCAAATAAAGGTCTTGCAGCTGGAGTCTTTGATTGGAGGCAGGCATGTGGTGACTTAAATTACTAACCTACAAATAGAGAAAAATTTTAGAAAGGGATTTGATAGTGATATGCAATAATTAGCAACTATGACAATTACAAGGAATATATTATTTTATAATCTATCAGAAAGCAGAGAAAATGTACCAGTATCAATCAGTAAAAATGATATCAACCTTTACAAAAATCTCACTTGGTTCTATAACCCTTGTTTTGTCGAGGTGGGGGGGGGCTACTCATGTAGTATGTCTTCAGCAGAAATAGCCCATCCTTCCACATGTAAAAATATTTACAAAAATATGTATCAACAAAAAGCATAAAAATACTTTAGAAAAAAAAAAAATTGAAAAAAAAATTTTTTTTTTAAAAAATCATATTTCCAAGTTTTATTTCACGATATTTTTATCATTTCTATAATCTTAACTTTCATTCAGATTATTTACCTTCAATAAATTACCATTATTCCTGAAAATTCTTCAAGTGAAAGTTGATATTAAAGAAAAGAATAGCCTAAAATGTAGATATTCCTTGGATGAAAGTGGCATGCCAAACATTTGATCATTTACCAAACCTAGAAACTTGTAGCCCCAAAAGATATTAACATCTCACTTTATTTTTAAAGCACAAAATGATTGTCACAGAAAATAGGAAATATATATTGACACAGTTTTTTTTATTGTAAAGAGTACGGTGATTTAACAGTTCACTGAATACCATAGTTCAATAGGTGTTTTTTTTTTTGTTTTATGAAGTTTAGTTTTGTCAAACGTTTGCAGAAATTATTTAACAAATATCTTTGTTAGTTTTTGAAATACATCATTTCAATATGAAAAGAGAGCATAGGATTATATTGTCAAAGATGTTTAACAAGAATCGTTGGAGTCTTTCAAGACAATTAAAGAATAAGAAAGGCTTTGGTTGGTTGGATTTTATGGCATATCAAACCTTATAGGTTATTAAATGCTAAATCAGGAATATATATCCACACACACGATTTGGAAATGTTCTGTGAGTAACATTTTTAAACAAGCCAGAGGACATTTGTTTGGTAACAGTTAAATGTTTCAAGTATTGCTATTTATTATTTGCTTTGTTAAAGCATTTCTATCTAATACAAACAATTCTACTTGCACACAGTTAAATGGTTTTAAGCATTGTTATCCAATACTAATTCAATTTAATATTAATTATTTGTTTGCACAGAGTTAAATAGTTTCAAGTATAATAAATGATTAAGCAGTTCTATTTGACTCCTAGATGGGACCCTAAAAGATATTACCACTCTCAGTTAGTATGGACCTGGGAATAATCGTAATGAAGGGGTACTCCACATTCCCAAAATTTCTAGGACTAGAGCCTCACCAACAGATGGTTTTGTGTCATATCCAAGACACATGTTGGCAGGGAGGGTTTACTTACCCTTGTGCAGAGATAGAGTTGGTGTATTCTACAGCCCTAGCTGACTGAGCAGATTAAAGATTTTGAAATTGTTTTAAAATTTTAGCATATGTATTTTGGTTTGATTTGGTTTCTTTGTTTTAATGGACTTGTTCAATATTGCTTGCAGCATTCTTGTGTAAATCCTGGAGGCAACACCCCACATAGCAGCAGCTATACGGCCACCTACCACCCATCACAAAAACTATCAAAATTAGACGAACCTGACATGCAGGACACTGCTGGAGAAGTAAGGAACAAGTTCATAAGTGATGTACTCCAGTGGACCCCTTCACATGGCCAAGCAAAGGCAAGGTGACCAGCTTGACCCTACATACAGCAGCTCTGTGTAGATATGGGGTGTAGCCCTGAAGACCTGCCGGAAGCAATGAATGATAGGGAGGGGTAGCGAGAGAGGGTCAGGGATATCCATGTTGATAGCACGACAAGATGATGATGTTTTAATGGCATATCAACCTTTGTGAGTTATTTAATGCCGAAGTCATCCTTGCAGAAGGACAGTAGTGGTACTATTCAACCCATAGCTGGGGGGTGGGTAGAGAGGGGAAACATTTAGTCTGAAAGTGAATGTAATAGTATGACTGAATTTTGGGCTGGCTTACTATGACACAGGCCAGCACATTGTCCACTACGCCGTGGAGACCCCCCCCCCGCCATATGTTTTTTCTTCAATATTCATAGTAGAGGCAAATAATGTGTTTGAAAGACTATAAATATGATTTTAAATAATCCTACGAAAAAAAGAAAAAAACCCTTTAAATATTAAAATTACTATTTTTCTGAGCCTTATTTTTGTTTTTTTTCATTAAGTATTTTTATGCTTTGTTGATGAGTATTTTTGTAAAAGTTGAAGTCACTTTCTGATTGATTTATACAGGTAGATTTCAATGATTGATTGATTTTAACGGCATGTCAACCCATCTGGAGTTATTTTATGCCTACAGGTTGGGGAATTATAGTATGTTTATATCTTGCACACAGTTATAATATATCAAGTATTACTATCTAATACAAATAATTTGCCCATAGGTGTATTTGAACCCTAGATGGGATCCTAAAAGATGGATTAGAGTGGAATTGGGAGTAATGGCAATGATGAGTTATTCCATACTCCTCAGATCTCCAGACCTGGAGCCTCACCATAAGATGTAGCTTAATATTCAGAACACCTCTTTTTGGAGAGCGTCTTACCCCTGCAAGGGATACTGTCAGCATATTCTAAGCCCAATTGACAGATTTTCTCTGCTTTCTAATAAATCAGAAAATAATAATTGATGTCTAGCAATAGTCATTGTAGCTAATTAGATAATTATAGGATATCACTAAGTTACTTAATAAATTTTTTAACATTTGTAGGTTAGTAGTAATTTAGGCCACGATATGACAACCTCCAGTTAAAATCTTTACTTGGTATTGTTTTCTTTATGCATTTGCAAATAAATAAGGGAGACTATATTTAGCATTAAATAGTTATCTCTTATATAAATACACACGGTATAAGATAATGGTGAGATCGTGTGCAAAAAGACAAGTTAAAAAAAAAAAAAAAAAAAAAATGGAAGGAAGAAGCTGTGCTTCGTAAATAATCACTGACCATCACATTTCATTAATAAAACGGTGTTAAGATAAAATAATAAATTGAAAAAAAATGTGAAAGATGTAACTGAGAATATAAAATCTAAACCATTTCTTAAACTTGATTGTTAACGAAATGATCGAAGTGTTATAGTTCCTTGTGCAGACACTGGATGTCGTCCAAAGGATCTGCTATGAGCGATGGACGATACGGACAGATGGTGAGAGAGAAAGATTTGAATATTTTACAATTCTGTCCGTGGTCATTTATTTAAATTTTCAGTATTTTTAAATGCCAAATTCAGGAGCCAAAAAGGTAAGATTTATGAAAGAACGCTATCATATTTCAACTTCAAGAATCTCAAAGACCTTTCTTTTCAAAACTGAAACGTTCGAATACTTAAGTGTAACCTTTTTATTCTTTATTATAAATAATCAGCTTAAAAATAAAATCTGTCATGAATAAGGTTAACAAAAATCTCAGTTTTAAACCCAGAAAAGAAGATATATATCTTCTATGGAGAAATAATATTAAAAAGGTGTTCATGGAACTGATGTAGTGACAGATAGATAATGAAGTTGGGAGGTTTTAAGTACTTTTTTTTTTTATTACTTAAAAAATAAATAATCTCTCCTTTCCCCGCCCCCAATCACCCACACATAGTTACGTACTTTATTTTTAATTTCAAATCATTTAACATTCATCAACATTTTTAAATTAAAATAATCTAAGGGGAAAAAATGCCAATATGCAGCATGCTACAGAAAGTGGAAAGGAAATTAAGACATTTTTTGAAATAAAAAAAATACATAAAAAAAAACAAAAACGTTTTAAAATATCAAAAAGAAAAAAAAAGGAATATTATAAAAACGTTTATTTCCTAGATAACCTAGTTTCTTGATAAAGGGTAAAAATTAATAATACCATACGAGGAAATCAATTTGATCAATAATAGCAATTTTTAAAACATTTTTTATAAAAGAATATCATAATCATCTTGCAGCCCGCAGACGAGAAGACCTTATAAAATCCGCAGATATATTTCCAAAATAATATTGCCTTAAAATCACGCTATTTTTAGTTTGCAAAAAAGGACGAAAATAGTTAATAATCAGTACACTAATAATATTTTAAATTAGATATACAAACATATAAGAAAAAGTGGGGAGAAAAAAAAAAGGTAAGCTAAAAATTAAAACAATGATCCATGATTCTCATTATTACTTGCAAGGAACAGAGTTGAACCCTCAAGACGTTTGACTCGAAAATAAATTAGGTTTTATTCTTAATATCTAAGACTTTAAATAAATAAGCAAATAAATATATGATAGGAAAAAAATTCCAAAGCTTAGTTGTGTTCATTCTTGTTGCTTCGTTTTTAAATGTAGTTGTTACTTTGCAACATATGATACAGGAGACAAAAAAGTACTTAGGTCTTTCTGTTCTAAACTTAAATAATACGACTAAAACACGGCCTTTAACTAAAAAGATAAACAACATAGTATTTTAGTAATTATATAACCAAAATATTTTTTAATGACACTTTAAAATACTGAAATTATGAAACTGAAAAAAGATCAGAAAGGTTTGATCCCAAAAGCCGGCAGCCATGTGTAGCTTCTAAAACGTTTTTTTTGCTTTTTTTATATTTTGGAAAGGAAAATGAATTTGACATAAGCTATGTATATATATCTATCAAAAACTAAAATCTCAGGTTAATCAACGAGGTGTGTAAATAAAAAAAACTGGCAAGATATCCGGATACATCACGTGAAAGAGATATGACAATGACATTTTACCTCCATTCTCTTTCAATACACCACCAGCATTAATGATACAGTTAGAAACAGAATTTTGTTAAAAAAACCCAATATACACATAAATATCTACATTTGTGACAAATATGAGATATTTTTCATAAAATAACAACGTATAGAGATAATAATAGCGTGATTAAAAAAGTAACAGAGAGCGAGAAGGGAACATTTGGAAGCAAAATACAGACAACATTTCGGCTCACCTTTCGAGTCCGTTTCGTTCCCAGCCATCTCTAGTGGAGCAGTGGTTGTGTACACACAAATTGATGACGTCATCGTTTAGTGCGTTAATGTACACGTGGATCGAGTCGTGAAGTTCCCGTACTTTTTTCTTTTTTTCCCCTCCCAACATTTTGGGACGAAAAACAGATGTCTTATCTAATGATAAATCATTGGAAAACGATGTCACTTTTCCAAGTGACTGAGCAAGTGATAACTAATTTGAAATCTAGAGGTAGGCTAACAAATCTGTTTAAAGTTTGTCTCTGCATATGCAACTAGTTGTATTGTAAAGTTTAAAAAAAAAAAAAAGAAAGAAAAACACAACCTCATTATTATTTTGTTTTCTCTTTCTCCCCTCTGTTTTTTTTTTCTTTAAAAATTGTATCATGGACAACGTTCATGATGTTATTGAGAGAATACCCTCGTCTACAAACTGCGTATACGATATACTGTGCCACAGATGGAAAAGCTGTTTCAACTGTGGTGACTCTCAATTAACCTATGTATTATTACTTTTTTGCTTGTACAAATATATTTTAATGTAAATGTTTTTATAAGTGAAACGAAGCACGTACAGCAACCTAGTTCAAATTTGATGATTGTAAAACTTTTTTTTAATGTCCTTTTGAAACGTTTCACAATTCGTATAAAATAAATAAAAAGGACATTGATTTTATATATATCGTGGGCGTGTTATCATTGTCATGTTTTCTAATGTTTTGACAATATAGTCTCAGTATAAGAACAAAAAAAAAAAACGTTCAATAATATCATTATTTGTTTTGTTTGTTTGTTAAAGCATCTCTCGCATTGTGGTTGACTTCATGGTGACCTTAAATAAGTGACTCGAACTCTTGATTGATAATATGGGAAACTACCAAACACACTTGATAAGTCCTGCTACAGCTTTTGAAGAAAGAGGAAAGTGTCTTAATCTTCAAAGACGATTAAATTCTATAGATGAATACAAACAGGTGAGTTTTACCGGCGTTTTTGTTTGCAACCAAATCCCACCCACAACTTTCTGACAATTGACGATATTAATCATTTTGATGTGCACTGACTCCTTTTTCTGTAGGAACTTGTTTTTTTTTTTCTTTTCCACAGAAAAAGTTTATAAAACTAAAGGTATATTTCTGCTTGTGATTATTCTATTTGTAAAGAAAATACCTATTTCAATTCACATGGAAACCTGTCAGTTTGGGTTAGTTTAGAGAAGACGAACTTTGAAAATTGATGTGACTTTTAAATTTCAATTTATTTTTTTTAAAGAAATCTTTAAAAAATCTTTTAAACTTTCAAGTTTAGTCAAAAAAAGCAAAATTATGCTGCATTAAATTTTAAATAGTTCTACTTGCATTTCTATTTTTAACAAGATTTTATATATAAAAATGTTCGTAACCTATCACAAAGAACTTGTCAACTTTTTAATGTAAAAACAAAACAAAAAACGTTTGTTGTCCACACACACACATATATATAATTCTTCATATTAAGTACATTAGAATAATTGGTTAAACATATTTATAAAATAACTGATCTTAATAAATCTATGAAGAAATAATTTATTTAAAAAGATTGAAACAATTATTATTCTCTCAGATGCAAGCTTTTAAAAGTATGAAATGGTGAGGGTGGACTCTTCTCAAGAAACAAATTGAATAATTTTAGTTTTGATCTGCAGAATTGTTAGGTTCTATCTGCCTACCAATGAAGGCACATTAGACTAAAGTTCGGTGTTTTTTGTTATGGGAGGGGGTCCCTCCCACTCACGGGGTGGTGGTGGTAAATAGTGTACATTTTCCTCAGCATTCCTTTGGTGGGGTGAGTCTCAGACATCAGTTATTGACTTTTAATTCTACCACTTAAACGCAATATTGCAGTCTAGGTGATGAGACTGGACTTTCAATAAATCTACACCTCCCAGCAAAAAGAAAAGTCAAGGATTTTGACAGGTCACGACAGATTCACCAAAAAATATTATAGTATTTCATTCCTCCTCACCACATTTTTTTTTCAGAAACATAAAAACTTTAAAATCTTTAGCAAAAATCAAGAAATAGAAAAATATAGATTCTAATTATAGTTTTAAAAAAGACATTGAATAAAAAGATGTTTTACGAGGATTAATGTTAGAAAAAAAGCTAAAATAGATTGTTATATTGAAAAAAACAACAACAAAAGAATTATAAGGCAAACGATTTTGAAGTCTACTCTTCGAAAAAAAAAAAGAAGCAAAACAACTAATTCTTGTGTGTGTGTGTATATATATATATATATATATATATAAAGTAAATTAAAAGCCGAGGGTGACCCGAGGGCTCCCTTTTCAATAGCTACTACACCGAGGTGTAAGGGGGGGGGCGCTACTCCATTCCCTGAATTGCTCCACTTTACCCTTGATCCGTACCTTATAATACTGAGTGTTAAGCAAAGCCGCACCAAATAGTCTTTGGTATGAATCGACCTGGGATTGAACCCTGGTCTCCCAGACCATTGACGAACACTCTACTGATTAGGCAAATGGCCTTAGTTAAACGATGAGTACCTAAATATTTTCCCCACGATATTGGAAACATTTTGCCCGAATTACAACAAAACTATTAAAAAGAAAAAAAATTGTCGTAATTGTTAATTAACTGAACTTTAAAAATTAATTGTTGAAAATAAACTGAAATGAAACGTTTTAGTTTTCACAATCGGGAAAATCTGACTTATTTTTCAAATTATGTATGTAAAGAAAGGTATATTGAAAAAAAAAACAAGTTGAGTATTTTTTGCCAACATTTTAATTGAATGAAAATCGCCTTAGATTTTATTTGCCGTGATCTAATTACTTTTGTCTATAGTTGCTGTGGTTAAAAATGATAATTATAAATCATATATATTTTAGTTATATATTACCAAAAGAATTTACATATTTATTCTTAATTTCTGTTTTGTATGTACATACGTACATAATCTTTAAGACTAATATGTTATTAAATGATAATTTTGTGGGGTCTGCATTCGTGTTGACTTTCATTTTTTTTAAACAATCTAAGTACCTGTAGTTCGCGTGGTGTAATAGTTAGCAAGCTAGTCTAGCAAACCATTGTTAGTGAGTTCGATCTTCATTAGGTGTTCTATATTTCAGACCCTGTGCTAATGTTATAGGCCAAGCCTATTGGTACTCGTACATGACAACTTTTAAGTGTTAATTAAAATCTTTCACTTCTTCCTAAATAGAAGCATCGATATCATCCTTTTCCTGCGGTTACAATGGGATGACTGCTCTTTCTTATTTAGTGAAAAGTCGGAAATAACATTTTCTTATTTGATTAGATGTGATACAAGCTTTCAACCGAGTGAGAATTGAACTCTCTACTCGGTAGTTAAATTTGGTCTAGGAGACTAGCTTGCAAAACCTTGCACAAACGAGGCACCAGGAAATAGTATATTTCTTCCTAGCACGTCTTAAATATTCTTTAGTGCACATCATCTGATGATAAATAGATATCATAAAAACAACATTAATTTGTTTGTTGTATTATCTAATCATGAATAGATTTGATAAAATTATCAAAGTGATACCTTTCTCCCAACTAAAACATTTAAAAGAATATGGACGTAAAATAAGATTTTAAAATAAATTTGATTGCCTACTTATTCCCCTTTGTTTACTTTTAATTTTTCACTTCAAATATTTTGCTACTTTTTTCATCACTTCCTCCTTTTTTCTCACCCTTTACAATGATTTATATATATTGTATATCGAAATAATATCTCCACCCTATCTCAACTGGGGCTGTAGAATATGCCGACTACACTTGCATATTGCTTGAGGACTGGATCCTGGTGGCTGAGCAGTCCGTGACCCTGCAGCACTCTATTTTGGTCCTTGCTGAGCTAGACGGACAGTTGGAGAAGCCCAGTTTGTACAATCTGCTGGTCAAGCCCCAGCATCTATAAGATTGTCCCAACTGTATTCTTCAGATTGTTCTTCAAACAAGTACCCAACCCTATTTTATCTTAAAGGTGCTAAATTACTGAGTTAGCAATACTTGAAACTATTTAAATGTACAAACAAATAATTAATATTAAATAGAACTAGTTGTCTAAGTTTCTGAGACGAAGCTTGATGATTTTTATCATTAAGGGTATTCGGACTATTGTCTTCATCTTTATTGTTATTTTCACAACGTTTTGGCCGATATGTCCTCCAGCCTTCTTCAAGTGTTTGTCGAACTCAGGAACCTACTCGGAACTTTGAACTACGTCCTTAATTGAATCCACGGGGGTCACCTGTTCTGATTCCGTTAGCCATAACTGGGTACAAGTGTTAAGTATTCCTGTATTACTCACCTGCAGTCAGGATTGAATCTGCAACCTCCAGATGATTGTCTCCTTAGAAGCTTAGGGAACCAACGCCTTATACAGTTACGCTATGTGTCCTGCTGGGTCACAGACTGTTCAGCCACCAGGATCAAGTTCTGTTTTTGCTGGGTTTTGGTTATATACTAACAATAATTTTAGTGATATTATTCTAAGATTTAAGGTTTAATTGCATATCAACCCTTGATGGTTATTCAAGTTTATAGGTAACATTATTTTTAAACAAACCAGGGCTCATTTGTTAGCACACAGTAAAATGGTTTCAAGTACTGCTATTTTACACTAATGATTCTAAATAATTCTATTTAATATTAATCATTTGTTTGCACACAAATGGTTTTCAAGTAAATGATTGGACAAATGGGACTCTAATAGGTATTACCACACTAGATCTGAATGGAGTAATGGCAAGGGTAATCTACATTTCCCAAAGCTCTAGAATTGGAGTCTCACCATCAGATCTCATTTAGTGTCATATCCAGGACACTTGTTGTAGAAGTCTTACTCCTCTGCAGAGATGCAATCGCCATATTCAACTGCCTCACCTGACAGGGCTGTGTTTTTCTACATGGATAACTTTAGCATTAAATAACTCATAACCTCAGCCAACAGGGCAGTAAATGATCTCAAGTATCACTATTTAATACTAATAGTTCTATTTATTTTTATCATTAAGGGTTTCCAGACTATTGTCTTCATCTTTATTGTTATTTCCACAATGTTTCGGCCGATATGTCCTCTGGCCTTCTTCATGTGTTTGTCGAACTTGGGAACCTTCATGGAACTTCAAACTACGTCTTTTATTGAATCCACGGGGGTTGCCTGTTCTGATTCCGTTAGCCATCTTTTCTGTTTTGTATTGAGGTAAAGGAATTTGTTAGGTTACTTTGCTTGACTTACTGCTTGGGATCATTAAACTTATTTACTAAGTTTTGTTTAGATTGCTTTCAGTACCTATTGTTCCAAAATAATCACTCATCTAAGAACTTCAGTGATCTTATTTACTTTTATTTTAGATGGTTTCAAGTATTCCTATCTAATACTAACAATTCTCAAACAGATCTGTTCAACCCTAACAGATACTACCACTTCAGGTCAAAGTGAACCTGGGAGTAATGGCAATGAAGGAGTGACTTGACGTTCTCTTGAGCTCCAGAGCTGAGATGCAGTTTAGTGTCATATCCAAAACACCCTGTTTCACTTCACTCTAATACCTTGGGGGTGGGGAATTAGTCTTTTGTTAATAAAAATTGTAGAGAGGTTAATGTTTCACCAATGCAATTTTTTGAAAGTTTTTAATTTTCAGTGATGACTATAAAACAAGTTATGGAAAAAAACATTGGATACTGTCTCGGACATTTTCAGTTAGATGTCTACTTTATATCATCTACAAAAAAAGAAATATTTAGTTTATTATTATGCATTATACTTGCATTATAAATTGAAAAGAAGACAGGCTTAGTGTAATGGTTATCATTATAGGAAATGGAATTGGTGACCAGAGTTCAAATCCTGGACAAAGCTGTTAACATTTCAGTTTATTCTAATGCTCTTAAGGTCTGAATCCATCATTTTTCCCTCCAGCTATGGGCAAATAGGACTGATTGGATTTTTTTAGCCTTGGCAACTAGTCTAGGAGAAGGAAAATTCTTATTTCAAATCAGTTCTTGATCTGGAGAATGATGGGCTCCTCCAGGCTGTTCTTATCCAAGACATGTTGCATGAGTAGCACCCCCATGTAGGGAAGATTGGGTTTTTTAGCCTAGATAAAGCAACCAGTCTAGGAGAAAGAAAAACTCAAATTCAAATTAGCTGTACTCTGCTCAAAAATTGACCTTGTGTCCCATTTTTGTCCGTGGAGGAAGGGTTGGATAAATGAATACCCAGGACACCGTTTTTTTTAAATTCATTTTTATTTATTTATTTATTTATTAAAGGATTTTTACCTCTTTAGGGTATACAGTCAGCATGTTCTAAACTCAGTTGATAGGGCAGACATATGAAGAAGGCTGAAGAGTAGAATGACCAAAAAATGACTAGAATAACAGTCAAAATGATGACCCTAGTCTGGGTACATCAATGAATAATTATTTTCTGTACTCGTAAATATGTAGGTAGATCAGTAAGTCAATAAATCAATGATGAAAACAACACTTATTATTTGACACAATAAATACTTATTTTCAACATAATTTCCTTTCTTTTCAATGCACTTAATTTAGTGTAGAATATTAACCACATTGATTAGATATTATAGAGTGCAGAATACCAATCACCAAAGTTAACCAGTTATGAGGTTGTTCAGTGTTGAGATGGGTGACCACTGAGGAATAGCAAGAACTGTAAACAACATGAGGCCTGTGTGCCAGACTAAGCAAAGTTTAGTAAATAATAAATTAATTTTTATAGTTTATATGATGCATAGAACAAATTCTAACGTTAACATTTGTTAGCAAAAGTATGAATCAATGTCTTCTCCTTCCAGCTATTAATAAATAGAACAGATTTGGTTCTTTAGCCTTTTGATTAGGCAACCAAACTAGGAGAAGGAAAATTCTAAATTCAAATCAGGTTTAGACTTAGACCTATCCCATAACCTAGTTTGGTTGTTGGGGTGCTACTTATGTAGCATGCCTTGTGCAGAAATAACCAGGCATGTTTGATTTGAATTCAATCTAGACTGATTCCCATACCAAGATTAAAGAGCCTGGTCTGCACTAACATTTAACTATAGTTGTAGGGAATTTGTACCTTTTTCAGGAGTATTAACACTTTATGAAATGCAGACAGGTTTGTTCAACATTTTAACCTGGGTAACCAAATCCACCTCTTATGACAATAACCATTAGGTCAGCTTTACTTGTTTCACTATCTGCCTGTGTAAATATAATTATTGAAATTTTTATTTTGGAGTAAAATTTTTGCCAGCAGTTGATTTATCTATCTTTATTTTAAAGAATACATCATCCAATTCTACAAAATATACTCCTAACATTAATCTCAAAGGATACTTGTTTTTCTCTTTTCATGTAGATAATTCAGTAATTGAGAAAAACATGTCACCTTTATTAAATGTCGTATAAACTGCATGGTTAAAGTAATAAATACAAAAATAAAATACTGCTCTGTCAGCGAAGCTGAGAATGTGCTGACTGTATTTGCTGCAGATGGGTAAGAACTCCCCCACCAAAAAAAAGCATGTCCTAGGTATGAAAATAAATTCTAATTGTGAAGCTCCAGTAGTACCCCTTCACTGTTATTACTTCCAGATCCACTTTCACTTGGAGTGGCTGTAACTGTTGAGGTCCTATCTACGGGTCAAAGGGGATCTGTTTAGAAATTATTTGTATTAAGTAGGGTTATTTGATACCACATAATAACTGTGTAAATTGTTTGTATTAAGAATAGTTATTTGAAGAAACTGCAATCGCTTATCATCATCTCATCATCTTGTCGTGCCCCTAGCAAGGATATCCCTGGCCCTCTCTCGCCACTTTTCCCTATCGTTCATCGCCTCCTGGCAGGTCTTCAGGGCTACATCCCGTATCCTCACATAGCTGCTGAATATATGTTTGTGTTGGTCGTCCTGCTTTTGCCCGGCCATGTGTTGGGGTCCATAGGAGTACATCACTTATGAGCTTGTCCCTGCTTCTCCAGCAGTGTCCTGCATGTCTGGTTCGTCTAACTTGGATAGTTTTTGTGATGGCAGGCAGGTGGCCGTATAGTTGGTGTCTTGTAGGGTGTTGCCGTTAGGACATGTTAGGATTATTATTATTATTATTAGTTACTTGAATCCATTTAACTGTATGGGAACAAATGATTATTATCAAATAGAAATGGTTACTTGAAACATTAAAATTATTTATGAATTATTATTAAATATGAGTGCTTGAAGCCATACAAGTAGTTGGCAACCATAGTCAAGGGTGACCCAAAGGTTCCCTTTTCAATAGCTACTACACCAAAGTGTAGGGAAGGGTGCTACTCTTTTCCCTGGATTGCTCCATTTTACTCTTGATCCTTACCTTATAATGCTGAGTGTTAGGAAAGGCAGCATCAAGTACCATTTTTTTAAATCTTTGGTATGACTCTATCTGGAATTGAACCCCAGTCTACTGGACCATTAATGAACACACTATTCATTATACAACTGTGTGCAAATTATTTCTATTTGATAGGAATACGTGATATCATATAATGGGGTGTGTTAAAAAAAAATTAAGCAATCGCTATACAAAAAATTTAAATTTAAACATACAATTTATACAACTGCTTAACCTCTAGACATAAAATACTCCAGATGAGTTAACATGCCATTTAAATTCAATCAATCAAATTTAACAGATGTTTTTTTCAGTCCTCTAAATAGATCTATTGTCACTGATGATAGTAAGTACTGAGTGACTACAGGATATTTGTTGTTGATTTGAATAATGATTAAAGAATACTCATTTACGCGATACCATTAAACTTGATGTCATATCTTATTTATAAGAGCAAATGAATAAGGGGAAGTACTCTATAACCATCATTTGATAGTTATATTCCTTGAGACATAAAATGATCAGCCAAAAGTCAGTGCCAGCCATTTCTCACACATTGTTGCAAATTGGAAATTACTTTTTCTAAAGCAGGGTTTCTTAAAGTGGTCAATAGGCCTTGGAGGTAAATAAAATTTTGGTAGGGTGAATAACAGCATAGAGATCAAAAAGGGGCTGAATTTTCTAGTTTGCAAGAACAAAAATTTCTGGATCATGTTGACTAATTGCCAGATATAGAAAACTAGCAAAATATCTTAGTGCAATTATTGAACCCATTTTATTAGCTTTTTCCTGTTTGTACGTGGTGAAATCTGGGTTTAGCCATGTGCATTATTTACTAAATAGAGAAACACTTTGAACATAGAATGTGATGAATTGTGGTTCAAATTCACAAATCTAATATTTATGATCTCCCCAGTCAGTGTCCACTAAACTCATTCCTTCCTATTAAAAAATAATTCAAGAATTAAAAAGTGCATTTATAATTTCTTGATTCTTTTCTTTTGTAAATTATATTAAACACTCGTAAATTAATTTTGTTTAGTAACTTAATATTCAATTAATTTTTAGGGAGAATGAAAATCAAAGTTAGATACAAAGGAGGTAGCATCAAGTTAAAAAGAACTTAAAGCACATCTGCATTTATAGTTTGTTGATTCTTTTCTCGTGTAAATTATATTAAACACTAGTAGATTTGTTTATAGTCTCTAATTTAATATTCAATTAATTTTTAGGGGGAACTGGAAATGAAATTTAGACAAAAGGTGGGTGCATCACAAAAAGAATTAAAGGCATGTTTGCATTTATAATTTGTTGATTCTTTTCTCTTGTAAATTATATTAAACACTGGTAGATTAATAATGTTTTGTAATTAATATTCAATTAATTTATGTGGTGGGGTGGATGGAAATTAAATTGAGTTATAAGAGTTGCTACTCTAAAAACCTCAAGTGATGAATTATCTTTTTTTAGTAATTCCATGATTTTCATCAGCAAATTTATATATATATATATATATATATATATATATATATATATATATATATATATATATATATATATGTGTGTGTGTATATATGCCAAATTTCATTGCTTTATCTTGAATAATTTTTACTATAAAGATTTGTCAATGAAAATGCGATATGTCAAGATTTTCAGGAAAATAGGTGCCTTTTTTGTTGAGTTTTTTCAACTTCAACTTCTTATATTAAAAAAAAAATATGGATTTTGATAATTCAAAAATCTAAAATCTTATACCAATCTGTGTATTATAAATATCTGATTTGTTATAGCAAAATCTTACTTGAAACTTTTTTCTTTTTTTTGTGAGCATATCTTTCAGTAAGGCTGAGAATATGTTGATGACACTCTCTACTGAAGGATAAGACACTCAATCCCACAAAAAAGTTGTCCTTGGTATTGACACCAAACTGTATCTGTTGGTGATGTCCCAATTCTGGAGGTCTAGGGAGTGTAGAGTTATTCTTTCATTGCCATTACTCCCAGTCCACTCTGACCCTGACTGGTAGTACTTGATCGGGTCCCATCTATGAGTCAAATAGGTGTTTGAAATAATGTTTAAAATGATTTTGAATTCTATTTGCTCTTTAAACATTGATATTCTTTTTAACTATAAAGCATTTACCTGTTTGAAATGATTGTGAACTACATCAATACATTGACTCTTAAAACACTGATCGGCCTTATGGGTAGAGTGTTCACTAATGGGCCCGGAGACTAAGGTTCAATCCCAGGTCGAATCATACCAAAGACTCAAAAAGTGGTACCTGATGCCTTCTTGCTTAACATTCAGAATTATAAGGTATGAATCAAGGGTAAGTGGAGCAATTAAGAGAAAGGCGTGCCACTCTCCCCTACACCTCGGTTTAGTAGGCACTGAAAAAGAGTCTTTGGGTTTCCCTCAACTATGGTTGCTAACTTATGAAGTATTTGTTTAAAATGATTGTAAAGATACATTTTTGTCCATTATATTATTGAAGACCCTAAAAGTTAAACTGACTTCAACATAAAATAACCCAGCAAGGATTCATATTCTCTAAAACTGACCAATCACTTTAAAAAAAAGATTTTTTCTTGCTTTGTGCATTGTGTATAATATCTATATATGTTTTCTGTCTTTAATAATCATCTACATTTTTAATTCAATTATTTCTTTTTATATACATTTTTGAATTATATATTTGACCTGGCTAATAAAGCTTGAATAATGTATCAGAAAAAGAATCTTTTTAAATCTGTGTCACAAATACAAAAAGTTTGGAAAGCTTTGGTTTATGTATTATTCATCTTTCAATTTTCTTTGGTCTACATATTTTTCAATTTTCCTGTTGATAAAATATATAATTATATATTTATCTTTCAGTTTTCTTCATTCATTCATTTTTTTTTTTTTTTTTTTTTTTGCTTTCCCACTTCAATAAGAAAAAAATTATACCAATAAAAACAACTGAAAAGGACTAAAACAAAACAAATCAATATAGACATAGAAGACAAGTGGGAATTAGAGGTATAATCAAATAGTATTAGACTGATACTTAATATTAAGAAATTAAAATGAAGATGTATGCACAGCTGACCAACTTCTATAATAAAGTGATGATGCCTAAAAGTCTAAACTGTTGTATAGGCAAGTTGGTACCAATTTGAAAACATTTCTAAAGCAAGTCTCGATATTTTTTTTTGAAAATGTTTTAACAAAGCACAAGATTATGCAAGTACAATCACCCCTCATTCCCCTGACCCCCTAACTCTGTAACTGCTTTTCTGGTTTGGTTTGGTTTTATGGCATATCAACCATTGTAGGTTATTAATGCCAAATCCATTTTTTATACATATAAACAGTTCTATTTCAAATGATTCAGTTATCATAAGTACACAGTTTCAATGTTAAAAAACAGTTCTATTTCAAACAATTCAGTTTAGCATTCAAAAACAGTTCTATTTCAAACAATTCAATTTAGCATAAGTACACAGTTTAGTTCTATTTGACTCATAGATTGGATCCTATCAGGTGCTACCATTCTGGGCCAGAGTGGACTTGGGAGTGATGACAATGAAGGGGTATTCTGCATTTCCCAAAGCTCCAGCCTCACCATCAGACTGTTTAGTGTCATATCATGGACACTTGTTGGTGGGGTCTTACCCTTCTGCAGAGAAGTAGTCTGTGTATACTACAGCTCCAGCCTACTGGGCAATGCTTTTTCTTGCTAAAACCAAAATTCATCTTAAGCGTAAGATTTGAGGATATGGAGAACATTCAAAGTGTAGCACTATGTGGGTGGGCTGCCAAAGCAGACGATTCATTTGTCTGTTTTGGCGCGAAACCAGACAAAGGATTCTTGGACCTGAAATCTTGCCGTATCCGGAAGTGGGAAGGGGACGCGAAAGGGCAGTTGACGGGGGACCCGGACGAGAGCAGTTGGCGCTGGACAGCAGAGAGGCGAGCAGCAGAGAGTTGGCGTGGAACCACAGACAGGGGCAGTCAACACCGGACTCGGGAGACAGTAGCAGAGAAGATAGGGTCCAGCGACAGTGAGTCAAGATGAGTCTGATTCCAGTAGCTTTGTGGAATTTTCGCTAGTAACCCACGCTAGCATTAGTCCATATATGCTATCAGGAATGCAAAGTGTTGCATACCTTCCTCTGCTCTTGGTTAACCCCAAGCTTTGTTCATGTTTGTTCGTTTGTCCTTCTATTTTCTTCGTTCCCTCGATCGTATTATTGTGTAGGTAAAGAAATGTGCGTTGCCCCCTCGAACCACTAGTTGATCACCGGCCGGCATAAGAAGTGACATGGTTAGAAGAAAGTTAATGTGTGGTGGGGGTGAGGGTGTAACGTTACAAAAGAAATAGATGGTGGACTATTTCAAAGGAAATTAAAAATTTCCTTTGTTCATTTCTGTCCTTGTAGATATAGTTTCTGTTTGATCTTTTTTTAAAAGACTTCATATACTGCAAAGATTTAAGTACTTTTGGTATTGAGTGATCTTAGCTAGGAGAGACCTTCTTTAACTGTCATTGATGATAATCTTTAGAAATCTGTTCTTTTTAATTAATAACTAGATTATTAAATAGAAATATTATCAAGAATTGTTTGTTTTTACTTTATAAACTCATTAAATACAGAATAAAAATGATTGAAAAATATGACTACTTATAATAAAAATCTAAACACCTAAAATGTTGGTGAGATAGGAATAAATATTCTGATATAACTTGTATAAAACTTTTACTACTCCTGACATCAAGCAGAAGTTATTGACTTGGACAGAGACTTCAAAAAACGTTTTGAAAGTTCAAATTGAATTCTAAGATATTTTTCATAGTAAAGAATTGATTTCTATTTTCTTCTTTTAAAGCCAAATTTTGCTACCACCTCCTTTTTTTTAAATAAGTTACTGACCTTCTTAATTTAGATTCATGGTTGTCTACCATTTTTAATTGTCTACTCAATTTGCTTGTATTAAGCCTCTAGCTACTCTTTATCATAATTGGAGATGAATGCTATTTCAACTGAACATTATTATATATTTATTTTTTAATCTAGAGTGACAGATGTTTCCATATTTTAACAATTAGCTTAAGGTTTTGAAACATTGAATAAACAGTTTGTAAATTTAGGATATAATGAATATTTAATTATCAGTAATCCTCTTATTAAACACAAAGTATTATTCTTAAAATGTACCGGCCCACTGAAATAATGATTATAGTGTTCACCAATGGTCTGTGAGACCAGTGTTCAATTGCAGGTTGAGTCATACCAAAGACTCAAAAAATAGTACTTGATGCCTCCTAGCTTAACACTCAGCATTATAAGGTGTGGATCAAGGATAAGTGGAGTGATCCTGGGAAAGGAGTTGCACCCTCCCCTACAACTCTGTGTGGTAGCTATTGAAAAGGGAGCCTTTGGGTTGCCCTTGACTATGGTCAGCCAACTTACACACACAAGGTGACCTGTTAGTTAGGACTAAAATGTATTGACTGCATCCCCTACAGAAGAGTAAAACCTTGCAAGAGGGTGTCATTTACATGACATTACTGAAACTGGTGGTGTAGCTACAACTCCTTTATTTACCATTACTGCCAGGTCCCCTCTGACTTGTTAGGATCTCTTATAGTTCAAATTGATCTGTTTAAAAATGAGTAGATATTGAAAAGGAATACTTGAAACCATATAACTGTGCAAATTATTTGTAATTGACAAGAATACTATAAACTATTGCTTAATAACTATTATTTAATAGAAATAGTTACTTGAAACCAAATAATTGCTTACAAAAATGTCTGACTTTGGCATTAAATAATCTGACAATAGTTGACATGTCATAAAACTGACCAGCTACACACATACACACGTGTCCTTATGTATGTGTATATATGAAACCACCTTCAGTTGATTAAAAAGTAAAACTGACAAGCAATGACAACTAATACTATTCAGTGTCTTGCTGGTAGAGTGAAATAAAAATGTATATTTTTTGCTTTAACAGCCAGCTATTGAGAATTTTACAGTGTGTGTGTATATATATATATATATATATATATATATATATATATATATATATATATATATATATATATATATAAAGTAAATATGGATCAAAATCTGACAGTATATTTCTCATTTGCTCCTGTCATCTCAGCAAGCATCCATTGCTATGTGAACTATTTTTATATCCAAGTCCTGATGATGGTTTCTGAAACTGAAGCGTTAACATCGACTTTGCATCATAATATATTCACCTATTTGGATTATGTTTTTTCAGCTACCTTCATATATATATATATATATATATATATATATATATATATATATATATATATATATACACACTAGCTCCTCCACTCAAGCCAGTTGTGACCCAAGGTCTATTTGTCTAGTTGAGTTTAACAGCATTGAATGCAGTTTTCCTTCTTTTAGACTAATAAAGGTACTGTTAGCATTATTTTTAATCACCTGAGGAAGATTACAAGAATGTGTGAACAGGGATGGTGAACATGTGAAGACATTTTGAAATCTTATCGTAAAAGCTGATGTTTGTCTGTGTCCAGATTCTCTAAAATTATGTCACCAAAAACAACTCCATTCTCTCTTAAAGTAGCCTTCTATATAACTTTACAAAATACTTTGCCTTTAAAACTCACTTGATAATAAAAGAAAGAAAATGGTTTATCAAAAAAAACTTTTATGATTCATTTTTCATCTTATTTTTTAATGTTTACTTTTAAAAGAAAATGTTTTTGTTCATTGATATTATAATTATTCTCAGTTGTGATGTTGTTATCAACCTTGTCCTTTTTATGAATAGGTTTTATTGAACAACCCATACAACTTAAAAGAATTCAATTTTTCTTAAAAATGGAATAAATATATTTTACCTACAAAAGTGACCTACTTACTTTACAAAACTGAAGTTTTCTATTCAATTTTTTTGTTATTGAAAGGTTATATTTCATTTATTTTTAGGTGTATGGGTTATTAATTCACCTAATTTTAAAAAAGAAATTAACAAAGATTTTTCTCAGTGTTATTTATAGTTAAAATTCATACAATTATTATATATGCATTCCATAGAATTTTCACTGATACAACTAGTTTGACTTTATTTATTTGCAAAGACACAAAGTATAGGATTAGTTAATACCATTACTTAACTTTATCTTTAATATTCAGAAAGTATTGAATAAAATGTGGGGTCAGTCTTTCATTTCTATTACTGCCAGGTCCACTCTGACCTAGCTGTAGTATCTATTATCATATAATACATAATTTTATCATTAATGTTCTGAAGGCATTGAACATAAACAAGAAAAATTTTGAGCAACATAGATTATTTTTTAAAATTTGTTTTAACTGTTTCAAAAATTATAGAAATATTTAACAAATTTTTTGTCAGCTTAAACTAAATTTTGTGATATTGATGTTCTATACTTCCTCTTGCAGTATGTGCAGAAAAAGGCATCTGGTTCTGGATCATTCCTGGATCTTAAAATTCCAGAGACTATATCACTTTATGAAAGCATGGATGTGTCCTTCAACTCTTTGACGGAGCTTCCGTATGAACTGCCTTTTAGATTACCACATCTTTCTCACTTAGATCTGAGCCACAATGGATTGACGTCCTTACCTGATAGCATTGGCCTTTTTATCCATCTGGAAACATTAATAGTTCGGCACAATTATCTTCAGAAGATTCCTCTAAGCGTTACTCAACTCCACAAATTGAACAAAGTTGATCTATCCCACAATCACCTTATCCAAGTTCCTGAAGGATTTGGACAACTCAAATTTCTTTGTAAATTGAACGTTTCCTACAATAAACTCAGAGAATTACCATTAACACTAGCCACATGCCCATCTTTGACTTTGTTATTAGCCACAGAAAACTTACTGGAAACTCCACCACAATCTCTTTGTGATAAGGGCTCTAAGCCTGTATTGGACTACATTAAACAAAAATACCGAGCTGTAAAAGAGGATTCTGTACCATTCAAAGAAGATCGAAGGTTCCCGAGGCAGAGATGGAACCAACTGCCAACAAATGTCCCTAACCCACATTCTCCACAGGTAAAAAATTCTTTCTTTCAGGATTTTCTCTTTGTGACATAGGTATTTAAGTAAGGGTTTTTTGTTTTTATTTTAATTTTTTCATTGAAAACAACCTTCAGTATTTTAATTTAAACTTGTTGGTAGGGCTGAGAATATACCAAGTGTATCTGCCAGAAAACGGGTAAGATCCCCCATATAAAAAAAGGATGTTCTGGGTATGTCTCTAAACTACATCTAATGGTGAGGCTCCAATTTTGGAGATCTGGGGAATGTAGAGTACCTCTTCATTGCCAGTACTCCCAGGTTCACTCTGACCTAAAGTGGTAGTATCTGTTAGGAACTCATCTATAGATCTGTTTAAAAAATTTTCTTAGTGGTTGGTTGGTTTGTTGGGTTTTATGGCATATTAACCTTTGTAGGTTATTTAATGCCAAATCCATTTTTATATAAATAATCAGTTCTATTTTAAACGATTCAGTTTAGCATGAGTACACAGTTTAGTTGTTTAAAACATTTCTATTTCAAGCTTTTCAGTTTATTCAAACAGTTCTAATTCAACCAATTCAGCTTAGTATGAGTATAGATTTTGTTTACACACAGTTAAATGTCAAAGTAGTTCTATATTAAACAATTCAGTTTAGTGTAAGTAGAGTTTCAATGTCAAAAACAATATGGGAAATTTTAATGACACCCCTATATGGGTTGTGAGAAAGAATAAGCAATGTAGTAAGACGTTTAAATACATTTATATAAGAAGTGTGGAAGAGTAGCTAAAGCATGTTCCTTTAGCAGTCAATAGTCTTTAAGAGAACAAAGTTAAAATTATAATAATCTTATTTGTGGTTGGTTAATGTCCTGTTGTTTTTTTGTATATTTTCTGGTTGTGTTTAGGACTGTTTTAAGAGGGCTGTGGACATTTGCTTTTGTAGGGTTCAAAATTGTCTTCTGGGTTCTCTTTGTAGAATTGGGTGGTCTGCTAACACCCTTTTCTTTCCAGGCTCTCTTTAGCCATATCTCACTTGTGGAGACCCTATTCACTTCAGCCTATCTTCATGCCCAAGTCACTTGCTCCAGTCCTGCCTTCTTCCTCTACCCTTGGCCTCTTTACATCTTGGTATACAGCCATTTCAAGGATAATTCGTAATTTTCTTATAACAGTTCTATTTCAAACATTTCAGTTTAGCCTAAGTACACAGTTTGATGTAAGTACACAGTTTAAGTGTCAAAAACATATCTATTTCAAGCTATTCAGTTTAGTCAAAAAGTTCTAATTCAAATAATTCAGTTTAACATAAGTAAGCAGCTTAGTTCTATTTAACCCATAGATAGGGCTCTATCAGGTGTTACCATTCCAGGCCAGAATGGATCTGGGAGCAATAGCAATGAAGGGGTGCTCCACATTCCCCAATACCAGAGCATCACTGGAACCTCACCATCAGATTGTTTAGTGTCATATCCAGTTTCTGCAGAAGATTGTTTAGTGTCATATCCGTTTCTGCAGAAGTGCAGTCAGTATATTCTACAGCCCTAGCTGACTGGGCAATTTTCATATTTTATTGGACTGTATATAAATAATGCTTGACAAGTTGATATGTCGTTAAAATCAATCAATTTTAATATTAGGCACTTCTCACTAGTCTTGGTCTCCCAACTTGTAAAATTTTACTTTTTTTTTAAGAATAGTTTTTGCTTTTCATTCAAAAGAATTTCCTCTACTTAATGAATTTGTTAGATTTTAAATTGATTTTTTTTTATGGATTTAGATGGAGTAGGGAAACCTATTTATTATATGAATACAATGGGAAAATGTTCTCTGACTTTCATCCATAATTATTTAATAGAAATTGTTACTTTAAACCATGCAATTGTAGAAATTATTTGTATTAGATATTCTATCTTTGTGCAAACAAATAATTATAGTCAAATAATAAAATAATAATAAAAAGATGCAGTTAAAAAATGCAATGAACATTGAAAATATTGTTATGATTGTAATTAAATGTCTCCAAATGAATCAGATTTCAGCATTAAATAACCCACCAGGAGTTGATATGCCTTTAAACAAATAAACCATGTTAATAGTTTGACATATTAAATAGCAATATAGGAAATAAACTTTGTAAACACATAAATGGTTGATCAATGTCTCCAGTCAATATCTCGTGTTTAGCATTTACAAACAGTCCTTGAGAGAGGTCTTTCCTGTATGCTGGTTTGGAATAAAAATGGCTGATATTAGTCAAGTATTTTATAGTAATCAGAAGATGTATTTTTCTCCAAAAAGCAATGGCAAATTGCTATTTATTTCCATTCCTGGCATATACTCAGAATAATCCAACAAACCAAATACATTCAAACCTGATATCACAATGCAAGTCGTATCAGAAATAGATAGCATAGATACAGGTCTTTATTAGACCCCTAAAGAGGATATACTGTGTATTAATATGATGTCTGAGTATATGGAGGTGCCCGTGGTGTAATGGTTATCGTCGTAGAAAATGGACACAGTGACACAAGTTCAAATCCTGGATGAGACTGATTGCATTTGGGAAAGGTATGAATCCAATTATTCTCCCTCCACCTATGGGTAAATAGTAGGGCAGACTAGGTTCTTCAGCCTTTGTGAGTCAACTAATCTAGGAGAAGGAAAACTCTGAATTCAAACCTGTTAAACTCTGCTTAGAAATTGACCTTGTGTCATATCCTGCCCGAGCGGAGGGGTTGGGTAAATATGATGTCTGAGTGCTGTTCATTTTGGAACTGGTGAACATATTGATCTGTACATGAGATCATTTACTGTAATCCATCTGTATTACTTGTATATTTAATCTTGAGTAAATTGAAGCATATATCCAAGTTGTTTTGTTGGTATTTTCCGCCATTGAATTAAAATGAATCTTGAGTCAATGGAAACATATGTTTAGGGTGTTGCAGTTTTTTTTTTCTATTTGTGTATAACTTAGTCTAGCAGAGTTAGCACATCACATGGTGTAATGGTTAGTGAGCTAGACTTGCAGACCATTATTAGAGAGTTCAATTCTCACTGGATGCCCTCATACTTCTGGCCTTGTGCCAAGCTAAGTTTAGTACATAATTAGTAGTACCTTGCATATTTTGGGTAAATACATATCAGGATGTGACACAAAGTAATTTTTTAAGCAGAGTACAGCTGGTTTTGAATTGAATACAAATAATTTATACACAATTACATGGTTTAAAATAATTATTTCTATTTGATATAGTTATACAGTTTCAAGTATTCTTATCTAACGGTAATAACTCCTGAATAGTTATATGGTTTCACAATGGTTTTGAATTCAGGATTTTTCTTCTCCTAGCTTGGTTATCATATCCGAGTTAAAGACCCCAGTCTGTCTTACTATTTACTATGAGCTCAGAAGAGAAAAGATAGATTCATGCCTTTCCCAAGGGAATTTGCTTAAAGTAAAATATAAAGTCTCATCCAGGATTTGAACTTGGTTTGCTGAGTCCATTTATTGTCATAATAACTATTACACCATGTATGTCTTGCACAATATAATGGTTAGTGAGTTAGGTTAGCACGCCATTTTTATTGAGTTTGATTCTCACTGGACGGTCCATATTTCTGGCCTTGTGCCAAACTAAGCTAAGTAAATAATTAGAGCACCTTGTATAGTATAATGGCTCACCAACTATGGTAGCAGACTATTGTTGGTGACTTTGATCTTCATGCTGCCTCATACTTCTGGCCTTATGCCAGACTAAACTAGGTTTAATAAATGATCATTTAGTTTTGCCCAGAGCCATAATATTAGACCAAAGGGTGAGGAGCAAACTCTTTATACTAACTTATAGTCTATGAGATGAATTTCTGGATAATTATGTACAGTATGTCTTGTGCAATGGTGGTCGTTTGGAACACATCCTGTAAAAAATGTATCCTTTGTTTTTTGTTTTTTTTAATTGTTATTGTATCAGCTTCCAGGACATGGAATCTTTTTTGAGTTTCTTGTCTTAGTAATAAATCATTATCATATTAATGGGTTGCATCTATTTTGAGAAAATTTTGAATGATTTTGTTTCCAAATAAGTAGTGACGCAAAATATTTTTCCCCTCTTGTCCAAGGCATTGTGGTCGAAGATTTAGAGTTATTGTATACTATTTTCAAATGTAAAACATAAAAGAATACATTATTATTAGTAGAGTTATTAACAGTCACATGGGTCCCATATATATTGAGACACCCAATATTAACCTATAGAAATTAGTAATTTATTCTGTTGTGATGTATAAATAGGTATTTTTTTTTTAATGTGAATAACTCTGACCTAGAGTGATAATATGCTAGGATCCCATCTACAGTTCAAATAGATTTGTTCATCTGTAAGTAAAGTTGGTGACCTTAATCGAGGGTGACATGAAGTATCCCTTTTCAATAGCTACTACACCTGATTCCGTCTGCTATAACTGGGTGCAAGTGTTAAGTATTCCTGTATTGTTATTCACCTGCAGTCAGGATTGAACCTGCAACCTCCAGATGATTGACTCTTTCAAAGCTTAGGCAACTAACACCTATAACCATTATGCTATGTCTCCTGCTGGACAGTTTTAGAGTGAATTTTTGGGACTTATAAACTTAATTTTCTTACTTGACTAGGATTACTACTAGTGTGTATGATTTTTTTTACCTCTGCTCATATTCAGATTAAAAAAAAAAAAAAAAATTTTATCTAAATTTTTTTTAATCAGCCTTTCTGAGAAAAGAAAATTGTTATTTACTATGCATATTTTGGAGTATTAGGAATGAGAGGGCAGGTTTAGTTTGAATTCAGTCTTTCTTCTCTTTGATTGGTTGTCATACTAAGATTAAAGAGACCAATATCTGGAAGAAGGATAGTTGCATTTGTAACTTTCCCAAGGGTATTAGAAATATGTGAAATGCCAACAGCCTTGTTAAAGATTTGAACTCTGGTAGCTGAGTTTATTTTCTATGACAATTACTGTTACATCTCAAGGACTTCCAGTTAGGCTTAAGGTCCCACAAGGCAGTAGCTTAGAGGGTAAAAGTATTAGTTTAGAAATTCTGGATGGTTTCTCTCTAGAAGTTGAGAGTTCAATCCCTGGATCTTGCTGGAGCTTTGGTGAATGCAGAGTACACATTCATTGCCATTGCTCCTAGCTCCACTCTGACCTGGAGTGGTAGCACTTGATAGGGTCCAATCTATCGATCAAACAGAACTGTTTGACATTTAAATGGAGTGCAAACAAATGATTTATGCTAAATTGAATTGTTTGAAATATAACTGTTTGATCATGTATCCGTGTGTAAACAAATGACTGATGTTTAATTGAATTGTTAGTGATACATAGTAATACTTGGAACTATTTAACTTTGTTGACATGCTAAACTGAATTGTTTGAAATAGAACTGTTTGATCATTTAACTGTGTGTAAACAAATAACTGATGTTTGATTGAGTTGTTGGTGATGCTTGGCAGTGCTTGAAAACATTTAACCAAGTGCAAGCAAATGATTAATTGTAATTAAAATTGTTCGTATTAGATGAAAATAAGTGGATCCATTTGACTGTGAAAAAATGAGTTCAGGGTCATTTAAGAATGTTTTCTACAAAATGTTTAGAAATCATATATTTAATATATATGTATGAAAGGGATCTGGCATTGAATAACCTACAATGGTTGATATGCCATAAAACCAAACCAAACCTGGATCTAGATTAAGTGGAAAGAAAAGCAACAATACAAGGATAAATTAACTGATAAGAGATATTTGAATTCATAGGCAGTAGAATAAGGAGTCTACCTCATGGATTCACTAAAGGGTTTGGTTTGAAATTCTCAGATGGTTACTGAATACAACAAAAGACAAGTGGAAAGGACCAGATGCTTATAAAGTTATGGGTTGGTCAAAGCAGTGGACTGAAATTCAAAATTACTCAAGACAGTATTAATTTTAAGATTCCTTCTCTGACCAATTTTGAAAGAACCAAACCAAAAATTACAGCATTTTGAAGAAGAGTGCTTGTAATGATTTTCTCATAACTGAATGAAAGCTGATAATTTCAAATTATTGCTATGAAAACTTTAAATATGGCTCAAGCATTGTCAATATAACAACTATGATAAGGACAGTAATTTGAGATGTGTAAATAGCTTCCCCCTACCCCTCCTTTATGCAGAAAGTCAATAGGATTTATAGAAATGGTTTTGACTGAGTGGAGCTGAATATATTCATTGACTACCTTCTGGATTCTGTTTGCACTGTATTTGGTCAGGTGTATATAAACTTTTCATGTCAAGAGCTCACAAGGAAATTTATCGTCTCCTGATAAAGCTGCACTCAATACATCTTTTGCTTTGTTGGTCAAGCTTAGAATATATTGTAACTTTTACAAAGGGCTAAGATGTCCCCCCCCCAAAAAAAAGGGTGTCTTAGTTATGACACAATACTACATCTGATGGTGAAGCTCCTATCCTGGAGTGTTTGTCATACCCCTTCTACACCCAGGTCTACTCTTACTTGTTTAGTAGGATTTATTAGAGTCCTATTTATGAGTTCAGTAGATCTGTTTAAAAATCCTTTGTATTAGATAAGAATACTTGCTATAACACTATGTGCAAAAAGTTTAATATAAATCTAAAAAATTCAAATACAAACAATGTATGCAATTCCCTAACCTCTAGACATAAAATAGCCCCAGATAGGTTGACATGCTGTTAAAATCAATCAATTAATACATTTTCAGTATGTTTACAGCAAAATCTAAAGTTTAAACTTATAGTTAAAAATTTTGTTCAAATTTAATCAATATATGCAGCCTCATCCATATAATAGTTGATATAGAGAATTTTTGAAGCATGCAGAAATACAGTTTTAGTTTTAATAATTATAATCGCAATGCTCACAGAAACATTTAAAATGGGATTTTACTATAACAAATAAGATATATAAAATATAGATTGATATAAAATAGTGGGTTTTTAAATTATCAAAATCCATCCATAATTTTTTTAAAATATAAGCACTAGGAGTTGGAAAAACTGTCAACAGAAGAAAATTTCATTAACTGTTAAATGACCATTATTAAAATAAGAACACCAAATTTTCTTTAATTTTGATTAAGTTAACTGTTAACCAAATCTTCTTTTAATTTAGGTTTTGCTGAAATCTAATTTATTTTTGAAAAATTCTCAAACAATTAAATTTTTTTCCAACTTTTCAAAAAAGCCCTAAAAAACCCCCACAGATTCAGGAGTAAATGTAAATAGATATACACTTTTACTTTATTTGTTAAAACTTTGTAAAATCAAGTAGCATTTTTTTTCCAAAGAGACTGTTTATAATATCAAAGCTTTGAGTTATTCCCTTAAGATTATAAAAAGCAGTATTTCTTTCACAAAGTAAGATTCAACCTAATGTCTGAAATATCTATCATGTCCCAATGAAAATTTTACATTAAAACAGGTAATGGTTTGAAAGAATCCCGGTCTGCTAATTTTTAAGGTAAATCTGTGGATGATGCTTTTTATGGTACAAACAAACTACTGATAAACAAATTGATAAAGAAATACATGAAAAAGGAATAAAAGTCTATTTTACTGATTTGATTGAATGGAATTTTTGAGGATGACTTACAACAAAAGTAATTGTACAATCTAAACTGCTAATAGACTATGCTAAATAGCATTGTTTATTCTATTTTTCGGCCAAATTTGAGCACAATTATGTTTCTGTAAGTTTTTGTTAATAAGTGAAATATACCAATACCTTCTTCTTTGAATTATATGCAAAAAAAAAAAAAAATGGATGTTCAAATACTTGTCATTTTTTTTCTCTTTTCTCATCAATAAAACATTATAAAAAATAATACACATATAAACAAGCTTGATAAACTATTAATTTCCTTTTGTTTGACAGGATTTTATGGGTTTATTGCAATTTTATAAGCACTTTTCAGGTAGAACTCACAATTTTCCCATAACTAGATAAGAATGAGATTTGTAATCATTTCTTCTGGACGGATTCTGTTATGTTATAGCAAGGGTGGTTCTTATTGGTCAGTCAAATCCAACCTGTTGTATTGTGGTAAGGACGAGATACACGGTGAAATAAAGAGTTAATGATTTATTAACTGAAGTGGTACAGTCCAACAAATATTATAAGTCCTGTGCTGTGGGTGTTACGTCCGAAGTTGGTCTTACTACTGACCGAGATTTTACAGAACCCCCATGCTTAAGAAACACAACGTCTTTTATACTTCTGCAATACTGGAAGTCACATGTATGAGCCACTATACAACACAACCTTTATTTTGTTTTTAAATTTCTGGGTCATGTGAAGTGATACCAGCTTCTTTCTTGAAGGCGTTTTAACAACCTGTATCAGGAATCTTCAAACTTTTCAGGTTGAGGACCATAAAGTTTAACTCTGAAAGTTAGAGGCTACGATCTTAAAAGGACAGAAAAAAAAAATTATATATATATATATATATATAATCAGGTTCAGCAATAACACAGGGTCTATATTGAGTTACAGCCTATTTTATTTTTGTGTGCCAACTGGATGCTAGTTGGAATCCCTGGGCCAGTAAGTGTTATTATTGTTGTTGTTATTCTACACATTAGGTTGGTGACTTCTACATCTCTCCTCTCCTTCCCCTGTGTTGGCAGGGTTGTATGAGGGGTGTGCCATCCCTTGAGGTCTGGTTGGTTATGTAGGAATAACCTGGACAGAGCTTGAGGAATTTTCAATGTCCAAAAGCATGTTGATGTATATGTGGCTTCTTTGGGGGTTCAATTGCTGCACATGTGTCATTACTGGAAGATATTGGGAGATAAGGTTCAAGAGTGGAATATTGCTCATGGAGGTTGTTGGTTCAGGTATCGCACTTTGTTTTGGGGTGGGTGTAGCCTTGATTTCACACTTTTCAGGAAACGGCGGTTCCTAAGTGTGATCCTTCCTGATCCATCAACCCTGATTCGGTATTAATGATCTGGAAGGACTATGATGATTTTCCAGTAGTGTTCCACCGGCGATTGAGTGGACTCTGGATAGCTACTGTGTTACCAGCTCAGAATGGGCAAAGGTTATGGGTATATCTGTTATACCTTTCTACCATTTTGGCACTGTGGTAGTGAAGGATTTCCTTGCAGTGTTGTGCTGTTGGTATCCATTCTGGATATAGCTTGTAGAGGATTGGTTGTAAAGCCGGTGGTGAAGTAGGAGTTGTGCCGGCGATAGGCCAATACCTTGGATTGGGGTGTTTGGGTACTTCAAGATGCCCCAGGCGATATTGTTGTCCGAGTAACTTTCAGAGCCTGTATTACCCTTCACTATCCTCTTTGCAGTTTTTACGGTGAGCTCTGCCTAGCCATTAGTTTGGGAATATTTGACTGAAGACAGTCTTTGCTTCACACACTATGCCTGAAGGAACTGCTGAAATATACTGGAGGTGAAAAGTGGGTCACCATCAGTACTGAGTTCATCTGAGGTGCCATATGTATGGAACAGTTGCCGACAAATAGACATTAACTTGGATGTGGTGATGTGACCTGGTTTTAGGTGGTACAAAATGAGCCAGCCAGTTAGTCTATCTGCACAGGCGAGGTTTGCAACGTGCCCGACATAGAATATATCTATTACTATTTGTTAGAATAGCCATTCTGGGGATGGTGTTATGGTAATGAGTTCCTGTGGTTGACTTAGGGCAGTGATTGCTCAATTGAGCAATTTGCTCGAAAGTTTCGTATGGATACTTTTATACCAGGCTAATATACGGAACCATTAGCGCAAGCTTTCATGCCATGATGGGCTGAGTGCAAACAGCGTAGTACTTTTCCCTTGAGGAATTTAGGTACAATAATTCTTCCATCCATGAATACAAGCCCTCTCTCAGTGCTGAGTTGGTATCGTACCTCCCAGAAGTCACAAACGTCTGGTTCTGTGAGACAGTCTTTGGAAGGAAATCCATGGTTGTTTATCAGTTGTGTAGCTCTGATCATTTCGGCCTGATGCCCTAATGTAGTCAGGTGTCATGGCTGTGTTATTGTAACCAGAATTCATTGTTGCTTGGATGGTGGCAAATTCCATTTTTCTTGCACAGTGACAAGTATTCCAGAGTGTGGTAGAAGACATCTATGTTTTTGTTGAAGAAAAGGGTATCATCAACCACTTTTACTTAGCATAGAATGTTTTTGATTATTTCATCGTGCCTACATGTGTAAACATCACCAGAAGCTAAGTATCCTTGGGGCATCCTGAGATACATAAAACAACCCCACTCTGTGATGCAGGTTGTAAGTAGGTGTGATTCCTCACCTAGGGGTGTTGAGTAGTAGCCATTCATAGGATCCAGGACAGTCTTTTTTGTATTTGGTGGTACCTATAGTAAGAGTTGGAATGTTGAGCTGGTGTAGTGTATTTCCTGTTTGCATTGGGAATTTAGATACTGGTAGTCTATTGTCCTCCTTAGTTTCCCATTTTTCTTTGTGGTAATGACCATGGTGCTACCCCAATTGGTATAGGAGTAATGATGCCTTCTTTCCAAAGGGTTTGTCCTATTTGTTCCTTGAAGTGGTATGGTGCTAGAATGAGATTATGTCTGGCTTTCGGGTTTGAACCTTCCTTGAGGTGAATGTTAGCTGGAGGGCTGGACACTGCGGGAAATTTTCCACTATTGTTAAATACCGTGGTGGCAAATCAGTCTAACAGCCATTGTTTGATGTTATTTTTCTGTTTTCATTGGTTGGTGGAAATGGAGGGGTCTTAGGATACTTGGATTTATATTTATTTGCTAAAGGGTCTATTTTGTGATGCTGGGGTTCTAGGTCTATGGCATTGTACTTTACTGAATTAATTGTAGGTGAGGGTGGCAGTGTCATAGGTTTGGGAAAGCAGGGGAGTAATATACCCACATCAATGCAAGCTGCCTTGCTGAAGGATATCACTAGTACTTTCTTGCATATGTACAGGCCTGCTTCGTGGTCCTTTCCCCCATCATGAATTTGATGGGCAGCCAATCTTGACACACCTGGGACCCCCCCCTAACACACACACTTTTTTTTTTTTTTTTGAGGGGACTAAGTTCCTCTCTGAGAGTCACATGTGCCACAGGTGTTTTGGTTCACCAAGACATATGGTCATACCACTGACAGGGTAGATCCTGAGACTAGTGGGATAGGTGGTATGGATGTATCTGGCCTGCCTTGGATCTGGGCATGAGGAGAATGGGATCAGTGTTACTTCTACTTCTTCATGGTTTTTGTTATTGCCCTGCCTAGAAGTGTCAGTCGTTGGGTCAAATACCACATGTGCAATGAGAGTATTCATGGTGGCTTCCTCATTCTCAAAATACCTTATGGCACCTTGTTTATCATCACCCTTCAACCGGCAGACCTTTGCTAAGTGGTTCTGCTTGCCACACGTATTGCATGTTTGATCCTATGTGGGATACATCTGCGCTCTGTCATCTGCTCCAGTTCCACCATGTGTGTAGCGGTCAAATGGGCTACATTTTGGGCTTGCTTTGGCTGGCGATACACTGATGTCTGAAGTACCACTATGTCTGAGGTGCTGGATATCTTGTTTTGGTCTCGCATGGCCGTATCGATTGTTATGACGTGGCTTATGTTTTGTTCCAAGGTCCTTACTGACTCTGCCTTGGCCAGCATATCCACTCGTAGCACATTTTTAGCTATACCTCAAATAAACTGGTTCTTGATGTATATGCTGGATTGATCATGATCACAGTTGGGGCATATAAAGTTGCAATCCCTTTCTTCTGACCGTTGTTGAATCAAGTAGTTCTGGACAGACTCACTATCACTGTTCAATCGATGAAAATGAGATCCTGTGTACCATGGGATTTGACTTGTGCCTCAAGCTTGTTGAGTATTTTGCTAGGGTTGGTGTTGAAAATCTCAGGGTAGGTGTTGATGATGGAGTTTTGGACAGTTTTGTCAGTGCAATTGTATAGCTGGCTGTTAGTCTGTGTGAGAGGAAGATCCTATTTACCCAACCCCTCCGCTCGGGCAGGATATGACACAAGGTCAATTTTTTTATGCGGAGTTTAACAGGTTTGAATTCAGAGTTTTCCTTCTCCTAGACTAGTTGCCTCACCAAGGCTGAAGAACCTAGTCTGCCCTACTATTTACCCATAGCTGGAGGGAGAATAATTGGATTCATACCTTTCCCAAGGGTATTAGTGCTATGTGAAATGTAATCAGTCTTGTCTAGGAATTGAACTCTTATTGCTGTGTCCATATCCTGTGACGATAACCATTACACCATGGGCACCTCTGTGTGAGAGGAAGATAAGTCAATTTTGTGAACATGTCCTAATCTATCCTGAACCTTCAGAACTGTTATGGGGTCATCTCAGGGCTGAGTTGAGGAAGCTTTGCAGTTGGTGATTTTATGTGACTAGCTAGTGATACTGAGGGTTCCTTAGTTAACTTCAGTATAGCAAGCATGTCACCCAGAGTCTTGATGCTCAGTTTTTTAAGCATTGCACTTGCCTAGTCAGCTGGTGCTGTAGAATACACCAACTGCTTCTCTGCAGAGGAGTAAGAATTTCCCAATGAATTCCTGGATATGGCACTAAGCAATCTGATGGTGAGGTTCCAGTAATGCTGGAACTATGTGGAATGCAGAGTACCCCTTTGTTGCCATTGATCCCAGGTCCACTCTGGCATGGCGGAGTAGCACATGATAGGGTCCTATTTATGGGTCAAATAGAACTAAAGTGTGTATTTATGCTAAGCTGAATTGTTTGAAATAGAACTGTTTTGACATTTAACTCTTTGTAAATAAAAACTATACTTATACCAAACTGAATTGTTTGAAATTTAATTCAGTGTTAAATGACCCAAAAAGGGTTGATACGCTGTAAAACAAAACAACTAACCAACTGATTAAGCATTGCACAGTCCAAGCTGTCTCTTGACAGGGATTGGTCACTGGCCCTGGAGTGGACATATTAGTGTGTATGTATATATATATATATATATATATATTGTCACGTGGTCTACCACTGAGAGGAGAGAAATAAGGAATTTCCCCAACCCCTCCGTGTTTGAATTAACAGGCCGCCAAAGACTGACCGTTAAAAGAGGAATAAGGAATGTAGGTCAACTTCAGCCGGTCTGTTGAAGAAAGTAAAGAATGTAGATCAGGCTATCTGTACCCCGTATCCTCACCCAGGTGGAAGAGATAGTAGTCTGCATGAATCGCCTGACAGGGTGAAGGAAGGAGAAAGAGGTCAAATGATTGGCCAGAACCCTAAAAACGGAAGTAGCTTTTTTCTTCGTCAGTGGAAATAGAAAGAAAGAAATCAGTTTTAGGACCGCAGTTGGTGTGACAAGATGTGTGGACACCATGGCCAAAACTCTGGGTGAAGAAGCGAAATGGAGCTCTTGGACGAGATAGCAGACGCCTCAAGCCAGACTCCATAGAATCCCACTAACCGGTTAAAGAAAATACTCTCGGAAGAAACCGTCGTTGAAGATCTAAGTACACTGTAAAAACTGTTTTCTCCCTCCACCCTTCCTAAGTATTGTCATTGTATGCTCTCTCTCTCAATTTAAAGAAAGTAGAAAGAAAAGAAAAAGGAAGAAAGAGACGTTTGTGTCGGAGTCTGTTTACTAGGAAACATAGCTGAACCCTATAAATATTTGTTGGACCTTGGTGTATTAAAAACCTTGTTATATTTTATATCTCTCCTCGTGTCGAAATTTATTTATTGTGTTGTCTGCCTATCAAGTTGTCTATTGCATGTTCATTCACTTCAATTTATTCTCGCTAAATGTCTTATTCGCCTTTAAAAATATTACACGGGGAAACTGGAATTGTCGACTACGATAATTAATATCATTATATCTAAACCTAGAGGCCCATATCTTCCATTATCCTAGGGGTAGGAAGAGGTAGTGGTCTGGTGGGTGTGTGTGTAACCTGAAATTTGGAAACCCCTTGCCAGCAGCGGTCAGTCTAGCCCCAAATTACCCCCCCCATTATCTAACCAGTTTCTCTATGCCCAAAAAGGGAATCTTCACTGGAACTTATTTTGCGAGGGATCAAGTGCCAGGCTGCCCCATCTTCACACGTGCGAAAAATAAACTTCCATCTTGGGATAAATATTTAATGGCACCGTCACAATATATATATATATATATATATATACCAACATGTTTAGTAGTAGTGCAGGATCTGTATTTAGTTACAGCCTGTTTTATTTTTGTGTGCTTACCAGATGCTAGTTGGAGTCCTTCGGCCAGTAAGTTTTATTATTAGTACTGTTGTTCTTCTACACATTAAAGAGTGGTGACTTCTACACTATGAGTCAAATAGTACTGTTTGACAGTTAAACTGAGTGCAAACAAATGACTTATGATAAATTGAATTGCTTGAAATAGAACTGTTTGATGATTTAATTGTGTGTAAATGAATTATGGATCTTTTAATTAGATTATTAGTGATACATAGCAATACTTAGAATCATTTAACATTGTTGACTTATACTAAATTGTATTATTAGAAATAGAACTGTTTCATCCTTTAATTGTGTATATCTACAATATGTATTTACAAATAATATATATGTAAAAACAGGACTTGGCATTAAATAACTATCAATAGTTGATATGCCATAAAACCAAAGCAAGCCACAACTTCCACTCCTGGTTAGAGTTGACCTGGGAGTAATAGCCATAAAGGGGTTCTCCACTTTCCTCAGATTTTCAGAACTGAAGTCTTGCCATCAGATGCAGTTTAGTGATATATCTAGAACACCCCCTTTTTGGGGGCTGTATAACCCCTCTGCATATTTTAAGCCCCACCAATTGAGCACATGAACAATATTTTTGTTAATCTGTAATTTTATATTTTTTATATCTTTATGTCTCAACAATCTTCATTGTTTTCATGCTACAGATGAAATACATCCAAATGCAAACACATACTACCAATGTACCCAGTCGGTTAAAAACACCTCTACTTCTCCCACCAGGCTCGACCAGGTTAGACCCTCAGGAAGTCAGTGACAGAATCTCAGGTAAGATTTAATTTTTTTTTAGCTCTGATTCCTCCAATATCAACAGATTTTGTTCGAATTGTTGTTTATATATTTCTTTAGGGTATGTGTGACACCAATGTTTATCAGTCAAGAAGCTGTTGATATTTGCCTTGTACAAGGAACACAATAAGTTTCCAGACTTTTTTTGTATGGGCACTTTTATTGATAGTACACACATGAAACTCTAGTCCCATTCGAAGTAATCTCCTCTGGCTGCAATGCACTTGTTGTACCGTTCCAACAACTTTTGGAAGGCCACATGGAAGTCCTCTTGTGCGAGCGTGTCAATGACCTTCATCACGGCCTCTTTCATCTCCTCAATTGTCTCATAACAACAGCCTCTGAGCTTGAGGAATAACCAAATGTCACAGGGAGCAACGTCTGGACTATAGGGAGGGTGAGGAACTGTCTTGATGCCCATCTTGGTCAAATAGTCTGTGAAAAGGGTGGAGTTGTGAACTGGTGTATTGTTCTGGTGGAAATGCCACTGACTCGATTTGAAGAGTGCTGGCCTCTTCCAAAGGAATATCTTCCTGAACTCCCTTAAAACCTCAACATAGTATTCCTTGTTGACTGTCTGTCCAGTGGGAACCCAGTGCATGTAGATCATGCCAGTGATGTCAAAAAAAGGGATCATCAAAAGTTTGTGGGTGGATTTGCTCTGTCTGGCCTTCTTGGGTATGGGAGAGCCAGCATGCCTCTACTGGGAACTCTGTTTCTTGGTCTCTGGGTCATAGCAGTAAATCCAGCTTTCGTCGCAGGTCACCAGAGCATCAAGAACTGCGGGATCTGAATTGATCAGCTCGACCATTTCCCTGCTATCATGACAACGTCTTTCTTTCTGATCTTCTCTGAGCACCTTTGGGACAAAATCTTCCCCATCTTCAGTTCCTCGCGAATAATTGTGTGTACTGTTCTCACACTGACATCAAAATGTGCACATATTGCCTCTATAGACACACGACGGTCCTTATCCATGAAATTCTTTATTTGGCCAATCAACTCTGGTGTTCTGACTTCCTTACTCCTCTCACACCTCTCATCATCCCTCACAGACTCCCTGCCTTCCTTGAATCTCTTATGCCACTCAAAAACTGATGTTCGATTCATGCAAGATGGTCGAAAAGCAGTCTGAAGCATTCCATACGTTCCTATGGCATTTTTTCCAAGTTTAAAACAGAATTTTATTGCATATCGTTCTTCTAAAGTGTCCTCACGTCCAGATTGCATTTTTGAAATTCACCAGCTGGGGCAATCAGGATTTAGTAGGGTGTATTACAATTGCTGCTGTAGCTGTTTATTTGAACCTGAAATCATAAAAATTGGTCAGTCATCTCATAAGATGTATAGCAATAACATACTGAGTTTTCAAGAGTCTACAACAATTTCAAATGCCTGTACAAAAAAGTCTGGAAACTTATTGAAGGCACCTCATACTAATGACTTTGGGAAAGATATGAATCCTTTCCTTCTTCCCTCATTTATGGATAAAATAGTTGGGTAGACAAGTCTCTCTGACCATGATTGGCCACTAGTCTAGGAGAAGAATAACTCTAGATTAAAAACTAGGAACTAAAGAGTCCTTAAAGCAGTCTATTATTGTATTAAATCTCATTCTGACAACCTATGTGATGACACCAATGGCATATTGATATTTTCTTTTTTCTTGGACAGTATCGGTGTGACAGAGGGAAGACTTATGGGGTTACAGATGATTTGTCTGGTTGATAGTGGTCAGTTTTGGGTTTCGATATCTGACTCCATTGCTTTCTTCTTACCCCAATTAGTTTGTTGGGTTCTTCTGTGTCTGTAGAAGGCTGCAAAGGAATTCCTGAAAGAAGGAAGAAAATAGACCAAGATACCTTTTATATTTCAACTTTATTTCTGGATTCAACAACCATTCTGTGGGTGAGACAAATTCTTCCTGAAACCAATGGAAATGGTTCTCTCCCAGACAAGGTCTTAAAGTATACTAGTTGGTTTCGGTGGTAGATAAGTCCAAAGTCGGTGTTTTTATGTTGTTGGTTTTGGTGGTGTTGGCTCGCTAGCAGCAGACCTGGTGTCAGGCTACTAAACCTAACCAGCCATGTCTTTATTGCTAGTGGCCACATGAAATAGCATCCATTCTGTCTGAAGAGTACACTGAAGTGAGGTTGAATTTCTGTTTTTTGCAGGGATGGTTCTTTTTTCCATGCACGTGTTGCCCCTACTTCTTGTCAGGGGTTTCTGGGAGTTTCTGCACTTTTTGAATTTATTTTTTATTTTTCTAATCGCTACAAAATTGCTGCATGGGAAACTGCCAGTCTTCTGTACAACCTTTCCCAGGCCTCCATCTAGGTCTTGGTACAGATTCATGATCTTGCCATTACCATATATTTCTCATGTATCTGAATGTACATGTCATCAGATATGTCATGAGAGTACTCTTAGTGTGTATTGGGGGATAGAGAGATCTAGGAAAAGTGGGCAGTTAAAAATGGTTTATGTTGCAAGAAGTAGCACACAAAAATATAGTTCACATTTACAGAGGTTGCCCAGTTGGCTGGGGCTGTAGAATACACCGACTGCACCTCTGCAGAGGGGTAAGACCCCCCAGTGAGTGTCCTGGATATGACACTAAACAATCTAATGGTAAGGTTCCAGTGATGTTGGGGCTTTGGGGAATGCGGAGCACCCTTTCATTGCCATTGCTCCCTGGTCCACTCTGGCCTGGAATGGTAGCACCTGATAGGGGGCCCTATCTATGGGTTTAATAGAACTAACGACATACTTATGCTAAACTGAATTGTTGGACTAAACTGAATAGCTTGAAATAGAAGTGTTTTTGACAATTAAACCATACTTACATTTAAACTGCGTGCTTATGCTAAACTGAATTATTTGAAATGGAACTGTTTTTTGACATTGAAACTGTACTTACACTAAACTGATCTGTTTAATATAGATCTGTTTTGACATCTGTGTGTAAACAAAATCTGTACTTATACTAAACTGAATTAGCTGAATTAGAACTGCTTGACTAAACTAAATAGCTTGAAATAGAAATGTTTTTGACAATTAAACTGTACTTGCATTTAAACTCAGTTCTATTTCAAACAATTCAATTTGGGATAAGTACGATTTTCATAATGGATTTGGCGTTAAATAAACTATAAAGGTTGATATACATAAAAACCCAACCAACCAACTAACCGAATGATTTTTTTGTGGTGGCTAAGCAGTTGATAGTTACAAATTACAACACAATCTGGGGAGCAAATGACACAGCAACTACCTGCTACAATCATGATACTTTGTTTTATATATAAAAGTATATAAATTCAAATGTTTTTGTTATATCCATTTTGAAATGCTTTTACTTTTGCAGGCATGATCTATGGAGCTGCTGTTGGTGATGCAATTGGTTTAGCAACTAGGTGGATGCATCCTGATGAGTGTAAGTTCTATTATGAAAAGAAAGATTTAAATTATTCTTCAATACTGCAAGATGAGCATCGTGTTCATTGGAAGCAAGGCGACTGGACATCCAATTTTGATAATATGGTGGGTTTGCGTTTAAATCTTTTTCTTATTTTGGTTTTATGAAATACAAATTCTACCTATGGTAATCACACTATATACATGTGTAAGGAGACAATAATCATCTCCCTTAGAGAATTGGCATGTCCATTAGGAATTCTATAGGGTGTCACATGACAGTCCCCAAAACTCATTCTTGACTAGCCCAGTTGGCTGGGGCTGTAGAATACACTGACTGCTTCTCTATAGAGGGGTTAGACCATCCCAATGAGTATCCTGCATATGATACTAAACAATCTGATAGTGAGGTTCCAGTAATGATGGAGCTTTGGGGAATGTGGAGTACCCCTTCATTGCCATCGCTTCCAGGTCCACTCTAGCCTGGAGTGGTAGCACCTGATATAGGGTCCTATCTATAGGTCAAATAGAAATAAGCTGTAATTATGCTAAACTAAATTGTTTGAAATAGAACCATTTTTGATATTGAATCTATGTACTTATGCTAAACTGAATTGTTTGAAATAAAACTGTTTATATCTATAAAAATGTATAGGGTCCTATCTATGAGTCAAATAGAACTAAACTGTGTACTTATGCTAAATTGAATTGTTTGAAATAGAAGTGTTTTTGACATTGAAATTGTGTCCTTATGGTAAACTGAATTTTGATATAGAACTGTTTGTAAACAGCAACTATACTTATACTAAACTGAATTGTTTGAAATTTAATTCGGCATTAAATGACCTTAAAAGGGTTGATACACCATAAAACAAAACAACCAACTAATCATTCTTGACCTCTATTTGCCTCTGTTCTTTGATTGGGAGACATGGTCTCTAACCCTGATGGGGAATGGTAAAGCCACATCGCTATATTACATACACTTGTTAAGTAAACTTTTTTCTATTTTGCACTCTTCCTACATACTGCTTGTTCATAGAACAATGTGTATATTTGTAGCTGTTGGGATATGTTTGGTATTATTTCTTTGTAATGCCATCTGTATGTATACAACACAGTTGGCTGGGGTTGTAAAATACACTGACTGCATCTCTGCAGAGGGGTAAGATGACCCCTCCCCAATGTGTGTCCTGGATATGACACTAAAGTATCTGATTTTATGGCTCCAAAAATGCTGGAGCTTTGGGGAATGTGGAATACCCCTAAATTGTCATTACTCCCAAGTTAACTCTGACCTGATTGTAGTAGCTGTAAGGGTCCCACCTATGAGTCAAGTAGAAATATTGGGCCTTTTAACTGTCTGCTAACAAATGACTGATGTCAAATTGAATTATAAGTGTTACATAAGAATACATGAAACCATTTAACTGTGAGCAAATAGATGATTAATATTAAATAGAATAATTAGTGTTAGGTAGGAATACTTGAAACCATTTAACTGTGTGCAAAAAAATTGAATTATTGGTATTATATAGGACTACTTTGAACCATATAACCATGTGCAAATGAATTGTTGAATAGAATTATTGAAACCCTTTAACTATATGCAAATAAAATGATTAGTGTGGGCAAACCACTTCACTGTGTGCAAACAAATGATTGATATTCAACAGTATTATTAGTGTTATATAGCAATATGGGAAACCATTTACCTGTGTGCAAAAAAATTAGCTCAACTAAAATAAAATTACTTACAAATCATATATGTATGTCCATTTAACTCTGTGCAAACAGATGTCTAATGTTAAATTGAATTGTTACTGCGACATAGCAATACTTGAAACCATTTAATTGTGTGCAAAAAAACCCAATCCTGGCTCATTTAAAAATGTTATGCACAAACTATTTATTTATCAATCATATATATTTAACAGTTTGGCATTAAATAACCTCCGAGGGTTGATATCCAAAAAACCTAACCAACCTTACCTACAAACTATTCACTTACAAATCATATATATAATATATATATATACTGTATGCAAACAAATGATTAATAATAAATAGAATTTGTATTGGAGAAAAACACTCAAAACCATTTAAACAAATGAGTTCTGGCTCATTTAAGGTTTTCATCTAAAAATCATATCTACTACATATGTATAAATGGGATTTAGCATTAAATAACCAGCAAGAGTTGATATGCCATAAAATTCAACCAATTGAATGTATGTTTTTACACAGCTTTAAATATTCTATGTACAAATGCATTCATTTTGTCTTTCTTTCCATTCTGTTCAGTGTGAATATATTGTGATTATACTAATGCTAATATTAGTCTTTAGTGAGTGGGGGGGTGTCTCCTAAACATTTGCCCTAATATCAACCATTTCAGTATATAATCAAAATTTGAATGGAAAAATTGAAGATTCAGTTTTATAAAATAAGTAGCTTGCGCGCGTGCGTGTGTGTGTAAAAAAATTTTTCATTGTATGTCCATAGAGAGAAAGAAATATTTTGAAATGAATTGATCCATGAAGAGATTTGTGTGTGTGTCTGTTAGTGAAATCCAAAACAACTCCAACGTGCGCGCACACACACACACGACAAAAACAAATCAAATTTCAAAGAGGGGTAAAGCAGACTAAAGTTAACACACTCTAAGAAAAAAGGAGAATAACCTCTTTATAAAACCCACAACCGAACCAACTGAAAAACATTCAAACTGTGAACAAGAGTGAGTTCAAGTCTCATTCAGTGCCACATTAACAAGGCTTTGTGCCACATATGTTCTCTGATGAAAGCAACAAGCTGGAAACATACACATATATAACACGTATGTAAGAACAAAATAAATAAATTTAAAAAAAATATAAATCTCTTCATGGACCTACCTATTTTAATATATATATATATATATATATATATATATATATATATATAAGAACTTAGTTCATTTTTGGTGAATGGTTTTATTTATCATCAGGTTAATCTGTTTCATGAGAAGATCAGGGTTGATGACAACATTATAATAGCTGTCAACAAAACAGTTGCTTATTTTTGAAAAAAAAGGATTGAAAATGAATTAAACAGTTATTCATTTTCAATCTTATTTTTTCTAACTTTTTTTTTTTCTTAAACAAAATTTGTAAATAAGCTTACCTAATTTTGGCAGAAATCATTACCTTTGTTAAATTATATTGCAGGGTGCTCAGAAAATCAATAAAGTTTAAAAAAAAAAGGTGGGGAGAAAAGAAAAATGTGATTTGATTTATCACACAAGAGAATTGAAGAATTTTTTTAAAAAATTGTTGAAACGGCAACCCTCTGACCCTCTTGAAAAATATATTCAAGGAAAAAGAGTCCTAACTTACCTGCTATTCTTCTGGCAATGCTACGAGTTGCTTTTTGTTTTTCTGTTATTCCTCTAATATTTTGCTAAATAAACTAATAGTTTCTTTCTTTGACTTTTTCCAGATTCTTGTTTTGGATTCTCTTATCGCCTGGGCCGGAGTTGTTGATGAACTGGACTTTGCAAAGCGTCTTAAACACTGGTCGAAACATGGCTTTCCAGATCTTGGTGACACAACTGGGATCATCTCCAGTCTTACAATAAAAAAAGTAAATATTTCTACTTTTTTATCCATAAGAAAGTGTAATATATAATCATATGTCTATATTATTCACTAATGTACCAAAATTACTGTTCTCATTTTAGTTGTTATAGTCATAACGGTAACCTTTTAGAAATAATGAAATGAAACCTTTATTCTCAGTTCACTGTCCATGCTTAGAAGATATCTTACATCAGTGAATTCTTCTGAGTAAATTTGTCTCTAAGATATTAGTTGTTTTTCTTCTCCATTCAACCAAATTATAATTTTTATTCACTATCTGACCTAAGGACTGAACTCGTGATCATCAGATAACTAGACACATTTTAACATTTTTTTGTTGCATTCTCTAGGCTATAATCCTCTAGATACCCACTACATATATATAATGGAATAAGAACAATCTACCTCCGCCAAAGGAATGTTAACTATAATGGTGGATACCTGAAAAGGGCCAAAGAAAACAATGACCAAAATGTTAACATTGTAATAGCAACCAAGATGAGGATACTAGTCAGAGTACATCAGTGTCTAATGACTAGCAGTATTTACACATATTACTTATGGCTTGTTAGATGTTCATTGATTAAAAATAATGGATGTAGAGTTGCTTTTATTAAAGTTCATCACTCTTATTATAAACAGGACATTGGCCCAGCGGTTAGAGTGTTCGCCAATGGCCCGGGAGACCTGAGTTCAATCCCAGGTCGAGTCATACCAAAGACTTTAAAAATGGTACTTGATACCACCTTGCTTAACACTCAGCATTATAAGGTACGGTTCAAGGGTAAAGTGGAGCAATCCTGGGAATGGAGTAGCGCCCTCCCCTACACCTTGGTGTAGTAGCTATCGAAAAGGGAGCCTTCGGGTCACCCTCGACTATGGTCGCTAACTTTACTTTACTTTTTTTATTATAAACAGCTGGTAAGATGATCATTGATTAAAAATAAAGGATGTAGAATCATTGTTATTCAAATCTGGTTGATTGAACGTGTTTTATGGCATACCAACCTTTGTAGGTTACTTAATGCCAAATCCTGTTTATCCATATATATTAAATTTATGATTTGTAAATGAATAGTTTGTAGATAATAATTTTTAAGAGGACTCATTTGTTTGCACACAGTTAAATGGTTTCCAGTATCTATGTAACAATTAAGCTTGTGTGGTTGTTGACAAATTTCCCCACTAGAGTGCTCAACCCACGGGGGGGGGCACACATATATAAGGTATCTGTACAGGTATAGATAGTGTGTATGAAGTGAAGAAGTTGGTGACCTTAGTCGAGAGTGACTGGAAGGCTCCCTTTTCAGTAGCTACTACACCAAGGTGTAGAGGAGGGCGCTACTCCTTTCACCGATATTGCTCCACTTTACCCTTGATCTGTATCTTATAATGCTGAGTGTTAAGCAAGGAGGGATCAAGTAACATTTTTTGAGTCTTTCGTATGATTCGACCTGGGATTGAACCCCAGTCTCCAGGACAATTGGCGAACACTCTAACCGCTAGACAGTATATATAGTAGTATCAAAAGAATAGTTAAACTAGTGTGGAAAGTTGGTAGATTTTAATAGATGATAGAAAAAAAGGATTTCTTGATGGAGATGAAAGGGTTAGTTTTTTTTAATATCCATTATAGAATCAAATCCTCAGTGCTAGTATAGTCAGAGGTCAGTAGACAAGGGTGTAATTTTTAAATACTTTAGTTTTAGGTGGTCAGCATGAGAAAATCTGTTTGCTTTTCCAGAAGCCCAGACTGCATATATTCAAGGAAGCAATCAGAAGATTGATCAGTTACAAGTGAGAGGAGTTGTGGCACAAGCCAGAGGGATTTTGAGCCTAGGTTAATGTGCAACAGTGGGTCACCAGGAAATAAAAAGTTAGCAATTGATTGTTTTGACACAAAGAGGGACAGGGAACTTTGTCTGCTGTCTACACTGTGACAGTGAGGGATCAAAGTCCATATTGCAAAGTTTTACATACACCTCCCGACCAGAATAAATAAGAAAAATTAACATCAATCAACATGGCCAATCAGTACTTTGTGAAGCTGGCCCATAGCTTGTATGGTTTTGACCAAAACCTGTGACTGATTAAAATTTACTTCAGACAATGTGGGGTTGAATCATTTAGCAAGCCAGACTGGGCAAGTTGCAATGATATTGCCACATAAAGTAAAATTATTTCCTAATTACATGATTGTCCCAGTAATTCTTCACCCTATATATACACTATATACACACACACACACACATATATATATAATTCTTACTAGCTCACTTGGTGAGTTAATGGAGGACCAAATGTTGCAATATTGTTAAATAGTGCTCAATATCAATGATAGAGCATTTAGAAATGGAAATATATATATATATATATATAATCCGGGGAAGAAATCCAAGGCGTAGGAGTATCCAATTGGAGTGCTCAATGTCAACAGCTGTTGATGTATAATTAATCATATATCAAGACTCAATGTCCAGAGCTAAAAAATCTTTTTATATAAAATAAAAAGAGAAAATTCACTTCCCTGGTGTCATTATAAATTTATTTCTGGTTGTAAAACCATCATCAGATGTAGATGAAAGTGAATTCATTTCTATATAAAAAGATATATATATATAGAATATTACATGGTAGTGTCTGTAACCCTGGATTTCATGCATTTTGCATTCGTCAGACAGTGGAAATTTTCAAAAAAAGACCAGTTACTTTGGTTAATTTTTTGGTAAAAAAGTGGGGGTTATTTGTGGGTATGTATGCCTAAGTTTGTGTGCTATTGAAAGTTAGTATGTTTCTGCTTTCACTGTTGGTTGTGTGTGTGTGTGTGTGTGTGTGTGTGTGTGTGTGTGTGTGTGTGTGTGTATATATATATATATATATATATATATATATATATATATATATATATATATATATGCGCAGGCTTGCATCTTTACATATATACACATATTTTCATTGTCTGTTGTTGGGAAGAAGTTAAATGAAGGAAGAAAGTGTGAGAAGGGAAGAGTTGATGAGGAAGGGGTGGGAAATAGATTCTGTGATTCATTTTCCCTACCGACTTTCCTCTTCACTCTCCATGTTATTATGTGTCCTCGTCACTTTTCTTCACTCGCTCTGTCTGTCTGTCTGTCTGTCAAACTAGCAGTCAACAGAAAATGAAAAAAAAAAACCTTTGCTACTGGCATTGTTCCTTTTATGCAACAAAATTTGCATGCGACACAAATCTTGTCTCACCAGAAACAAGACAGGTGTCCTATAAATTCCTCCTCCAAAAATGGCTGGGTTTTTACTGCCGGCACTCTATATACAAGACATGTTGAACTGAGGTAAGTCATTTCTCTTTATATCACCATTCTACACACCAGACAAAGTCTGGCTCTCTTTCTGTGAGAACATGGTAGACCATTTCATGACTCAATTCTCATTCGCTGTCACACACCTTCCTGATCTCATGATTACACAGGTAACAATGCGGACACAATCTTTTATTTCCAGTGCTTCTCCGAAGGGGGATCACATGAACTTCTTCCTCAGTGGAGCTCTCAGACTGGTTGGTGACTGGGTTTTAAGGTGAGTTGCTAGTCTCCTGAGATGCAGGCTCGATCAGTAGCTCACTTTCAGATGATTATCACTCACTGTCACTCACCAATGGGGTTGACAGAACACATTGTCCTTTGATGTTGCATTATATCTGTACACAACCTCCGTGACTGTACATTGCTTTCTGGCAGCGATCCTTTTTACACTTCAATGACACCTCTCTGCTATGCCATTGCCACTTGGCACATGCACACATCGCAATCTGAGCTGGATCCTCCATTCGTTTAGGAAACACTCAAACTGTCTGCTGCAGAAAGCAGTATTGTTGTCAGTAAGGATTTCCTCTGGTGGCCCTCTTTGGTAAAATACTGACTCTAATTGGTCGATGACACTTGTAGAGTCCTGCCACAGTAATGGCCACTAGACTGTGAATCTAGAGGGTCTGCAGTCAATGAGCATGAGGAAATGTTGGCTGCCGTAATGGCTTATATCCATGGCCAGCCTACTTAAAGTGCTGCTTACTCCCCGCTTTCCTTTCTGCGATTTGACTGGTGTGGGATCTATGGACTGGCATATCTGGCATTCCTTGACTACGGCCCTTACAGCACTTGTAGATACTGATGGATTGGTCAGCCGCACGAAATCGCACATCATTTATACACCAGGGTGCCCGTTGAGATGGTATATTTTCATTATTTCATCTGGATTCTCCATGAAAGCAGCACATACTAGGGGTGCAGGCTCATCACCCTTTTTTATGGAGTCAAACCATCTTTGGGGTACCTGGGTCAACCTGTCGGCAAGGTTACAGTTCAATGTCACCAAGGTTACATCCATGGACAGTGTCCGTATGGACCTTTACTGTTCCTATTCTGTGACACTTGCATATTTCACAGCTTATCATGTTCACTCTGACGCTCGTCTTCTTCCAAATGTGGCAAAGTCCTGCACTTACAATGGTCTGAGAGCAGACAGAGTTGACAAGTGCTGTGCATGGCATCTCATTAGCATGGACTTGGATGAAAGGCAGCTTTTCATTCATGGTTTGTCTGGAGAGGAGACTGATGCCATTTCATCCCTGTTCTCAGTTCCAAGCCATATGTCCTGCTTTGTTGCAACGGTAACAGTGCACATGCACTCCTAGTTTCCTGTTCGCACAATCTCTTGCTCTGTGGCCTTGACCATTTTAGTTGTAGCATACTATACTATGCAGGATCCCTAGTTGGGAGGAACTTTGATACTGCTTTGGCTCGCTTGCACAGCCGCAATGATGGGTTCCTCTTGTCCTCAATCATCAGTCACAACAGCATGAGCCCAGATCAGTAGTTGGATGATGCTCAGAGAAGCTATCTGACACACTGCGGCAGCCCTGACACAAACGCATATGTCATCCAACGTTTGGGCAGCAGTTCCCCAACCAGCTGAGCCAGGTGATGTAACTCTGCCAAGAACTCATCCACAGTTTCTTTCTGCTGCAGCTGTCATGCTGTAAATTGGTCAAATGCATTAAATGCATTCGTTGCGTATGCAGTCATGAAGGCTCTCATTATTTCTTCTGGGTCCGTCCTCTTTTCCTTACTCAGTTGCTGATACATGGCAAGAGCACCACCTTGTAGACATAGCAGCAAGACATACTCCACTCTGTCCATAGCGCAGTTTGCAGACCAGCTCCTCATTCTCTATCCATTCAACAATAGGCATGTCTGTCGCGGCGCCACTGAACTCCGGAATCAGCCAGATATCAAATGCCTTGCCCATCATCACCAATGGATGACTAGTGCCAAAATAGCTTGTTGTTTTTGAGTGCAAGTTGGATTGTTTGGCACAACAGAAGGAAATGGATTCCATGATTCATTTTTCCTCCCGACTTTCCTCTTCACTCTCTACGTTATTATGTGTCCTTGTCACTTTTCTTTGCACGCTCTATCTGAAAATGGCGGTCTACAAAAAACAAAAAAGACACCTTTGCTACTGGCATTGCTCCTTTTATGCAACAAAATTTGCATGTAACACAAATCTCGTCTTTCCAGAAATGAGTCAGGCAAGTGTCCTATAAATTCCTCCTCCAAAAACGGCTAAGTTTTTTACCGTCAGTACTCTACACACTAAACACATCGAACTAAGTCATTTCTCTTTATATCACCACTCTACACGCCAGACAAAGTCTGGCTCTCTTTCTGCGAGAACATGGTAGACCTTCATTTTCATGGCTAAATTCTTGTTCACCATCACACCAACACAGGGTGCTTATAATGCAAGAATATGAAAAAATAGTGCTTATAGTTATTGACAATATTAAAAATATTACCTACATTTACTGGCAGTACTTGTCGGTGTTCATAATGTGATAATGTGGGGAAAATGGTTCTGTTGTATATTTAGTATGGTGTCAGTAATGGCTGGTGTGGCAATAAGAAAGGTGTTGGAAAAACAAGTGGGATATAGTGAAGAGACAAGGATGAAGCTTTAGTTAGTAATGTGAACATAGATGGCAGAAATATATGTAAATATGAAAATAATAGTGGTGCTTAAAAATAAGGTGGAATGGAATTTGTTTTGGTTTGGTGCTTGGGTTGAATTGAGATAGATGTTTGTTTTTGTGTTAACATTTTGTGATTATCTTAGATTTGTGGTTTAAAAGTGTATATGGTGATAGGTGAGTGATTATGGGAGCTTTTTCATGGAGACAAAGTAGGCATCTTCTTGATATTTCCTTGTAGGCCGGGTCTAATTTTATAACTTCCTAAGTTATGCTTGGTGTAATGTTCTTGTCTTTCAGTTTCCAAATGTGTGCTGATAGTTGTATTGTTAGAGTATTTTTTATTTGAGGACGAGAGTTTGTGGGCATATATTTTTTTGTTTGAAGGTTCCCTTCATTGCACTTATGTAGTATTTTGTTGAATTGTTTGTCCTTACCATGGCATTGTATACTAGGGTTTCTTTTTGTTTTTTTTATTTATTTATTTTATTTTTATTTATTTATTTATTTTTTGGAGGCAGTTTCCTAATAGAGGGCATGTTGATTTCTCCTTACAATTGCACTGGTTGTTAGCTTCTGTTGTGTTGTTTATTATTTGCTTTCTATGTATATTGATGACGTTACTGCTTGGATATTGCAGATTTTACAAGCATATGACTGGTTATGTGAGGAAAAGTCTTCCTTTTCTTATAGCTGGAAGGTTTTCCTTCAAATTGGTGAGTTGTGGCCACAAGTATTTCCCTAGTTTTTTTTTTTTTCTGACCTTACCCCTGTAAATTCCACTTGGTTGAGTTGACCACCAAGCTGTACCCTCCCTAACTGCTAGTGTATGTTCTTTACAAATAACTTTGATAACATCTTGGTTTATTCATAATATGAACATGTTGATCTCCACAATAAAACAATTCACTCTGTTGATATAATAACTTCTGCGAGTCACAAGATTTTATTTCTATTTGATAGAAAAACACTACAACTACTATTTAGTGAGATATTATTATACTTTGATACATTTGATATAATCTATCTATATTTTCATTATGCTTGTGTGTGTGTGTATGTATATATGTCTATGTATGTATGTATCTACCCAACCTCTCTGCCAGAGTTTTCCTTCTCCTAGACTGGTTACCAAAGCCTATTTTACCTTAGCTGGGAAGAAAACAAGTAAATTCATGTCTTTCCCAAGGGCATTAGCACAAATTGGAATGTAAATAGTCCAGTATTTGAAATTAAGTCACTAATTCCATTTCCTACAATGGTGACTATGCATGTAAGTGTATCTATCTATAATCCAGCAAAAATCAAACATCAGAGCAGAATTTTCATTAGAGCAGGATACTTAAAATGTTATAACTTACAGAATAAAACAATTTCCTGTTCAATTTGCAACTAAATGATTTTTTTTTTTATCAATAACAATTAGATATTATAAATAACGTAGTCATTCACTTATAGAGTGACACTGCAGTATCTAAATTATTCTTTTATTCAGAAACTTTACTACAAAACGACTCAGTCGGCTTGGGCTGTAGAATACATTAACTGCATCTGATGGTGTGCCTCCAGCAATGCTGGAGCTTTGGGGAATGTAGAGTACTCCTTTATTGCCATCACTCCCAGGTCTACTCTGACCCTAGAGTGGTAGCACCTGAAAGGGTCCTGTCTATGGGTCAGATAGAATTTTGACTTTTAAACTGAGTGCAAACAAATGACTTATACTGTTTCGAATTGCTTGAAATAGAACTGTTTGGTCATTTAACAAATGACTGATGTTCAATTGAATTGTTAGTGATACATAGCAATACTTGGAACCATTTAACTTTGTTAACTTATGTTTACAAATCATATATATCTAATATATTTGTATAAACCAGATTTAGCATTAAACAACCTACAATGTTTGATATGCCATAAAACCAAACCAAACCAAACTAAACCAAACCAAACCAAACCATTTATTACTGAAGTAATTTCTATAATTCTTCTGTGATGCAAAGTCAAAATTTCCAACAATTAAAAGAAAGGGAAAAAAGTTCATTTTCAAAATGCAAAATTTAAAAAAAATTACTTCTGACCAACATTTATTAGATAAAATTTTATACATGATATAGGACAGGGATTGTATATCTTCAGTGAACACTATACCTTTGATTATTTGGAAGTTCTTTTTATCTGTCTGTGTTTCTGAGATGGCATGTTGTTATTATTCTCTACATATTGCGGACTGCTATGTGCATCTTGCTTGCTATACTCAGTGTTTCGGCTGATGCACTTTCCAGGCTTTTTCAGGGTTTTTTTGTTGTACTCTGTAACATTCTGGGAATTCTGAACTTAACCTTTTTTTTCTTTTCTTTTCTGTAAAGACTTTTTGACTATTGTCATTCTAACAAGAAACAATTTTTTATTAGGTATTTTCATTCTAAACCAAAGATAATAGGATTTTTATTATTTTGGGGGAAACCTTATTTTTTTCTCAAAGCTACAAACAGCTGCAGAATAAAGTAGAGAAAAGATAAAGGAAATAGAGAAAAAGAGATCAAGAGAGGTAGAATGAATAGTTATATATATATATATATATATATATATATATATATAGTATTATTTTTTTAATTCTTTAAAATACCTAATGCTTTTAGAATAAATTTTGAATATTAATTATGTCACACAATTTCAAAACAAAATGCTACTAATGGAAATAGAATGTTGAAACTTCTCATTTTTTCATTTCATTTTAGATAAAAAAAATAAATAAATAAAATTGAATATAATTCAGAAGATGCACATATTAACATAGCCCTGATGATGGTTTAATATAAAAACTGAAATGTTTAACATTTACAAATAATCCAACTATAAATAATATCTGAATATCTTGTTTTTTTCATGTTTGTATTCTTATATAAAACAGCTATTATGTGACCCGTAGTATGTCTTATTATAAATGAAATGATCTGTATCTCAGCTTAGTTTGAAATTTTTTTATGTCTCGAGTTGACTATGGTAGTTATAACAATGAACAGAAGTAAATAACTTTTCAATAGTGAATTATAACAGATAAAAGTTTTCAGTTGCTTTATCTTCGGACAATAAAAAAAAAAAAGAAAGATAAATTCTGTTAGGTATGAATAGTCATCATTCAGTTTTAGCTTAGTTGTGGTACAAAGCTGGAAATATGGGGCACTCAAGAATTAAATTCAGTAACACTGTTCTGCTAATCTACCTTGGTAATTATCATACCATGTGAGGTGCACTGTAGGGTATAAATTGCATCTAGTTAATAACTGGTTAAAATATTCTTTTCAAAAGAAAAAAGAAAATTTTGAGTTTCATCTAGTTTTGTTTCTATATAAAATGCAACATGTTACTTGGGTGTGTTAAAAGTTTTACAATACTTCGGTTTGTGCTTGTTTGTGGCATGTATACCATGTGACTGAAGTGGTTTAAGCTGTAAGATGTACTCATTGTGATTGGTAGTATCATAGCAGTTGGTGCACTGACATTTTGTGTATTGCATTACTCTGTTTGATTTAAAAGCCACTTAGATAAATGTGCAACAGTTTAATGTGGTATCTTGTATTTTATGAATCCAAACTGGGCTATAATGCTGTGATAGTAACAAAAAAAAAAAAACATTTGTTGTATGAAAGTGAAGGTACTGTTGATCACAGTAAAGTGACTAGATGTTTTAAGAAATTTTGCTTGGTTTGAAAAAAGCTTGACAACCTGGAAAGGTCAGATAGATCTAAAATTGTAGATTCTGAAGCCATGCTCCAAGTCATATAAATTTGGTAAGTAACACTCAGAGAGTATCAGGTGAGCTCAGCATCTCACAGTCAAGTGTAACTCATTCCCTTTATGACATTGGCAAAAGCATCTGAAGCTGCCAATTTGTGCTTCATGTTACCAAAAAGTTTTTGACACCCTTGTATTAGAAATCATAACCTCTTGTATCTAATAATTTCTAAAACTAATTTTTGTTTTTAACTTTTACTTTGTCTTAATTGATTATAGCAAGAAACTTTTCTTTTTTTTTGTGTGTGTGCCAATTTTAACATTTCTATTTTATTTCAATTGTTTTCTTGTTTTAATCAAAGAATTACTGAATTTTTGTTTTTGGTGTTAGGATTCATTTTTAAAAATTAGCTGTCTCTATGGTATAGTGCCTTGCATGCTTAACTGCAACATAGTAAGTAATGTAAAATTAGCGACCTTTGTCGAGGGTGACCTGAGGGCTTCCTTTTCAATAGCTACTATACCGAGGTGTAAGGGAGGATGCTACTCTATTCCCTGGATTGCTCCACTTTACCCTTGATTCTTACCTTATAATGCCGAATGCTAAGCAAGGTGGCATCAAGTTCCATTTTTTTGAGTCCTTGGTATGACTTGACTTCAGACTATCCTACGTCAACTAAAAAGAATTTAAAAGGTTTCAGTAGTTGGAAAATGGATCCTGTATGAGCTGTCCCCAAAGAATCTGCTACAGCGTATTGCTTGTTGTGAGTCATTGCTTACACGACACCATCAAGTACCTGTTTTAGACAGGCTTGTTACTGATGATGAGAAAGAGATCTTTTATCATCATGTTAAATGCCATTGTCAGTGGATCAGTCAAGAAAACAAACCTGCTAAGCAAATGAAAGATGAACTTCATCCAAAGATCATGTTGAGTGTATGGTAGGATATACAAAGAACTGTCCATCACAAACAGTTACACAATAATCAAACAATCACCTCTAATCTCAGTTGCAATCAACTTTATTTGAAAATAACTTTGAACAAAAACATCCCTACTTAGTCAAAAAAAGGGAGTTATCCTTCATCACGATAATGCCAGTCCTCACACAGATCAAGTGATTAAAGATACCTAAAAAGGAACTTGGTTGGAAAAAATTGTTTCATCTTCTGTATTCCCCTGACTGTCCTCCATCTGATTACAAGAGAAGAGGTTAAACATGAGTTGATTTCATATTTTGCATGAAAACCTAAAGAATTTCACAAATGTGGCATCTATAAGCTTGTTGACAGATGGAATAAGATTCTATGAAGCAATGGAGGTTGTGTTAATGATTAAATATTTCTATTGGCATAAGTTTTTTTTTCATTTATAATATATACTTTAAAATTGGACATTACATTCATTCTAACTTTAAATATATATAAAATTATGATTAAACTTTAATGCTGAAAGGATTTTTAATCAGTAAAATAATCTTTGCTTTATGCACAAAAATATGCAGAGCTATATCACAATATTTTCAACAATAAAATTCGATAAAAACTCATGATAAGTCAATAATGATACGTTTGTTGATCAGCAATGTGAAACTCAGTCATGAGTTTTTATCCTGTTTACATTTTACATATAAGGCAAGTTTTATTAAAGATGATAGAACACTGTTTATCATTTTTAATAGTAATTTTTCAAGTCTTGTTATTTTTCTTGTGTCGGGATTCAGGTGGTAAAGGAATTGTCCCATGTCTTCTGTCCAAGGGCTTTCGACCAAAGTTTTGGTCATCATCAAGGGTTGTTTAGTTTGAGTTTTATTGTTTTGATTATTTGTAGCATTTCTATTTTAAAAGGTATGAACCCCCTTATCCTCCCAGCTATGGGTTAAATAGTACCACTACTGTTCTTCTAGGAGAATGGTTCTGGCATTAAATAACCTACAAAGGTTGATATGCCATTAAACAAAGAAACCAAACTAAACTGGAAATCATTTTTGAGATTTAGAAACTACTTTTAAGTTTGTGGATTATATGCAATTTTTTTTCTGACTTGTGATTCTTATATTAATATTAAATTCTTCTGTTACTTTTGCAGGTTTTACAGCAGAAAGGTTTTGAACGTTCTCCCCACACAGCTGCTGCTGCTGCTGTTATTACTCAAAAGATGAAGAAAGTTTGTGAAAATGGTGACTGTGCTCAAAAAGAGGTGGATGTAGCCAGTGGTTTGATTAGCCCATTGGATGAAATAATTGACAATGATAATGCTGCTGTTGCACGTGCTTCTATCTTGGGTGAGTTTTCTTTTTGTTCCAAGTGGAGCAGAAGTAATTGGGCAGTTAATTATCTATTGATAAACTTTGACTAGTATCCTCATCTTGATTGTTATTATAGTTTTAACGTTTTAGCTGTTGTATACTTCAGTTTACCAAACTTAGCTAATTTTGGCACAATGCCAGAAGTATGTCTCCCCTCCCCCATCTATGGATTGAATTGTACCACTATTGATTTTCTACAAGGATTCCCTTGGCATTAAATAACCTAAGAAGATTAATATGCCATTAAACAAGAAAGAAAAGAAGTATGAACCATTTGCTGGTGGGGGTTTGGTTATCCTGACTGTATCTCCCTGCAGAAAGGTAAAAACCCCACAAAAAATGGGGTGTCCTGTGTATGACACTAAACTGTATTTAATGGAGAGGGTCCAGTTCTGGAGATATGGAGAATGTGGAATACCCCTTCATTGCCATTACTCTCAGGTCCTCTCTGACCTGGAGTGATGGTACCTGTTAAGGTCCCATCTATAGGTCCAATAGATTTGTTTAAAAATTATTTTTATTCCATTGGACCATGTGCCAAAAAAAACCCCACTCTTAAACAACTATACAAAAAACAAATGTAAATATAAAGTATAATGAATGTGATTCTCTAACTTCTAGTCTTAAAATAACTCTAGTCGGTTTGTCATGCCATTAAAATCAATCAACTGTAAGTATGGAGCTCCCTGTGAGAATAGAACTCACTGATACTAGCCTATCTTAGTAACCATTACATCAGATGTAAGGAGGCTCAGGTATCTTTCATAGTTGATAAATTTTCATTTTCAGTGGTAGGTTGTTTTTTTTTTTTGTTTTTTTTATAAATCTACTGAATTTTTTTTTTTTTTTTTTTTTTTTTTAATACATGGAATGCTTTTTATTCAAAGTATAGAGATTTTCAACAATTGTATGGAATATTTTCTACTTACGTAGCTGGTAACCTCTTGTAAATTTTAAATCAAGTGGATGTAGATTTTCCTTATTCTTTTGACCATGCTTAGAGGACGTCTTGTATTGGTTAATTATTGCTAGTTAATTTGTCCTTTTCGTTATTGGCCACCCTACTACTTTTTCCCTAACCCTGTTCATGAGGTGCTATCCAAAATCTTCAATGTAACCATGGAAAAAACAACAAAAAAACACACTTAACATTTTGTTCCTACTATCTCCTTTGAAGTAATCATTTTAGGCAAGTATACAATGATTTCACTGTAATGATTAGTCCCTATCATATTTAGTTTGTGTACACTGTTCAAATTCACCAAATTTTGGAGTCATATCCAAAGCTATACCAAGTAAAGGCCTGGCAGCTAGAGGCAGAGATGTGGTAGTTTAAATTCCTCCTCACCTACAAATATTGAAAAAATTTAGCCAGGGAATTGATATCCAATAATTAGCTTATTAACAAATATACCTATTACTAGTAGTATTTGGTAACCTTAGTTGATGGTGACCTGAAGGCTCCCTTTTCAATAGCTACTACACCAAGGTGTAGAGGAGGGCGCTACTCCTTTCCCTGGATGGCTCATCTTTACCCTTGAAACGTACCTTATAATGCTGAGTGTTAAGCAAGGAGGCATCAGGTAACATTTTTCGAGTTTTTGGTATGACTCGACCTGGGATTGAACCCCGGTCTCCTGGACCATTGGTAAACACTCTACTCATTAGGCCAATGGCCCGGTTATAATTACTAGTAATCAATTATTATTCCTTATTGATCAGAAAATGAGGAAAATTTATCTGTATAAATCAACTTTTCCAAAAATACTCAATAAAGTATAAAAATGGACCCCCCCCAAAAAAAAAACTCTCATAATATTTGAAAATGTTTATAATAGAAATAAAACATAGTTCATCTCTTATTTGGCAATTATCTTTTGATTGTGATAAACATGTCTCTATAATTAATAAAAGCTTTTGGTATTATATCATTGGCACAGAGGACTAGACCTCTGGTGAATCAAGTGTGTCCTCTTGGATTAAAAAAATACAAACAGTAAAAAAATGATGCAATTATTAAGAAAATAAAACATTAGCAATTTCTTAAATTGTCAGTTTTGAAAAAACTAAAGTTTAAAAAAGATTTATCCAATTCTCCATTTTAAAAAAGAAAATTTTTTTTTATATAGAAGGTAAAATATAAAAAATGATCACTATTTTATAGTTTGTTTGTTTTTTTTCCTTTTTGCTTATTAATATTTTTAAAAAGAGAACATTATTTTCTTGGTCTAAATTTCTGAGATGAAATTTGATAATTGTTATCACTTAGAATATTTGTTCTATTGACCTCATCTTTATTGTTATACTCATACTGTTTCGAATATTCTAAGTGATAATAATTATTACTTTCCATTCTCTTTCACCAAACTTATCATCCTTTTAGCAATGCAGCTTTAATACTTACATGTTTTGGTCTTGATTTGATTTCAAATGCGTGAAAGAGAAGGGAGATAATTACAATGGTATGTGTAAGATCTGAAAATTTTCCAAGTTGAGATAGCTAAAAAGTATTCATAGTGTGACTCTTGGTAGTCAAATAGACCCAAAACAAATTTGACTTTAATCTCTGGGCAAATCTAGGGGTACTTTATCATAGGAAAGTTGATGTTAAAATGTCCTGTTGTCTCAATAATCCTGTTATAAATAAGAAGATGCTGAGATTTAATATTATTATTGACATATATATTAGCTGAAGTACCTATTTCTACTAGGTAAGAGGTAAAGACTTGTATTATGTTCTTTTATGATCTTGGCTGTGTTACATAAAGGTAGTTTTGCTGCACGGCATTAAAATGAACATGTTAAGTAGGGAATTCTGATTATTATTGGAGGCTGTCAAATCAACCACATAATAATGGAATCTGTTATTCATTCTTTGGAGTTTGACTATATATATATATATATATATATACACACACACACACACACTGAAATGTTAAATCCATGTCATTTGAGATAAAGGTATAAAGTTTTGTTTTGTGTTTGGTTAATTTGTCTCTTGTTGGTCTTTTCCAAACGACTTTAATCTTCTTTCACTGTAAGTCTGACCTCTCCTTTGCCTTCAGGGTTCTGAACAATCACCAAGATCTGCAGTGACTTAAATGGTTTTTGAATAAAGCAATTTCCAGTCCATTTTGTAATTCAATAATAGTGTGGGGGTCTACATTCACTTTGATAGAGATCAGATTTTTGTATGCTTGAAAGTTTAACCAAAAGAAAATATTTTAGAAATAGATTTTGCTTTAATTTGAAATTTTGTTTTCTGCAACTACAAATTCTGAAACAATTGGATAAAAGCCAAATCTTCTAAAAAAAATTTAGAAATTTATGAAAGCTTGAAGGTTTTAAGACAAGCACATTATATAATGTATTATGAAAACTGTAGGACACCTGGTGAGAATTAAACTCACTTTATCAGTAATGATCATTAAATCAACTTACTGACCACTATACTACTGTGAGTTGATTCTTGTAAATAGTCTGTTCAAGAGAAGTAACTCAGTTTTTATATCTCAAGATAACTTGCTTTAAACTTTATTTTTTGAATATTGCAGATAAAAGAATGAATGTTCAAATACATGTTGGTAGGGAGCTTTGTTATTATCCAAGTAGTTAGAGCGAAACCAAGTAAGTTTACAACTTGTGAAAGGTGTAATTGGCAAGTCTAAAAGATAAAAGCATTAATAAGAACATGTAAAGGAGTGACACATAGTTATTACCTTAAAAATGTTGAAGTGCCAGAAATCATAATTGAATTATTCTTTATTTTCAGGTGTTCCTCATTTTTATGATCTGAGTGAAGTTGCTAGTAATGCTGTAAGAATATGTTGGGCTTCCCATGTTCATCCAGAATGTGTTTCTGCATGCATTGCAATTACAGTTCTCATTGCCTTAATTCTTCAGGTAAACTGGCTCGTAGTCATTTTATAACTTTTCTTTTTTCTTTATTTAATTGATTTTTTCAGCACCCCCACCTCCTCTAAGCAATGAGATTTTATCTTTATCTCCTCTCAAAAATGAGATATGAACTAATTTTTCCAACTTATTGACATGATGGTTAGAGTGTTTGCCAATGGCCCGGCAGACCTGGGTTCAATCCCAGATTGAGTCATACCAAAGACAAAGAATAGCACTTGATGCCTCCTTGCTTAACACTCAGCAATATAAGGTAGGAAGCAAGGGTAAAGTGGAGCAATCCAGGTAAAGGAGTAGTGCCCTCCCCTACACCTTAGCGTGTTAGCTATTGAAAAGGGAGCCTTCAGATCACCCTCGACTAAGGTCGCCAACTTTACTTTTTTTACTTACAATAAAAACCATTTTTACTCCCCAACCACCCCGAGAAGGTAATACCTATTAGGGTCCAATAGATCTCGTTAAAATAGGAATACTTGATATCACTTAACTGTATTCAAAAGAAACACAACTTCACAAAAAATTCAAATATGAACATACATCAAACATGATTCTCTAACCTCTAACTGTAGGCTGTAGAATACACTGATTGCTGCTCTGCTGAGGGTTAAGACCTCCGCACCAATCAGTTTCTTGGATATGACACTAAACAATCTGATGGTGAGGTTCCAGTAATGCTGGAGCTTTGAGGAATGTGGTGTACCTCTTCATTGCCATTGCTTCCAAGTCTACTCTGGCCTGGAGTGGTAGCACCTAGTAGGATCCTAACTATGGGTCAAATAGAAATAAACTGTGTACTTATGTTAAACTGAATTGTTTGAAATAGAACTGTTTTTGTATGCTAGATTGAATTGTTCGAAATAGAACTGTTTTTGTATGCTAGATTGAATTGTTCAAAATAGAACTGTTTTGACATTTAACTGTGCGTAAAACTATACTTATATTAAACTGAATAGTTTGAAACTTTTATCAAAATGACTTAATTTGGCGTTAAATGACCCAAAAAGGGTTAATACACCATAAAACCAACCAATCAACCAACGTAAACTCTAGACATAAAATTACCGTAGATGGGTTTGACATGCTGTTAAAAATCAATGAATCAATAAATCAATGATATTCCCATTTATACCTGCCACCAACTAAATGAATCCGCCACCTTCACTACCCTGTCGATGTGCCTGACCTACATGCTATCAAAAATGATGGGAATCCAATGCCATAAATTGCAGTGTAGAAATCGACTTTTTAAACCTGAAAAAGATCTCTAAAAATCTTAGGGGTTAACTTATGTGGCAGGGCTAAAATCCAAACCCTCATCACGGAATGGTGGTTAACAAGTAGAACTGTAGTCCCAACAATCAATATACACCACTTACTATTACTCCAGCAGACTGCTATGAACATTTTCAACTTGTGTTTTGTGAACCTTTTCAACAAATTAACACAGAGATTAATATAAAATAATAAAACTGTTATACAAATTAAGTATCATTTAGCTTGAGCTACCGAAACTGTTATCACCCTGGTTGGTGGCTGATGAAGTTAGGGTATCGCACGTGCTTTCACATGTTGTATGATGAAAAAAAAAAAATGGAGATTAATATAAAATAATAAAACTATTATACAAATTATCATTTTAATGCTATGTTACATCGTATTTTCAACAGCTGATGCACTGAGAGTAAAACTGGAATGTCACAACACCTGGGTAGCCAGTCAGACAACTATGTTATGTTGTTAATCTATACAATTTCATAATAGATTGTGAATTCATATAAGTTTGAATGTGTAAGATCTGAATATTTTATATGTTCTACCAGTAACCTACAGTATATTTGGGGTTGGCCCATACAACAGGTCTAACCAAGAATTGTGAGTTAAAAATCTTGAGGTCGACTTATATGCCAGATTGACTTGTGTGCTGTAATTTACAGTATACAATGACTGTCCAAAAAGTTAAGTACAAATATTTACTCATCCAACATGTTTATTATCATTATGCAAATAAAACATTTTGTATATGTTACCAGCATTACTTTCCCCACAGTCGTAATCAAGATTGGTTCACAAACATAAATACCCTTCTTGAATAACGTAGCATCAAGTTTGTTGTCTTTGTCAATTTCTTTCTACTATAAGTATGTTTATAATATGCATTCATGTATAACGTGCACCCGTAAAATTCTTTTAAAAATTTTTAATGTATAATACACTCTGACTATTTAGAAATTGTAGCCGCTAAATCTAACCTCAATTTAGCATTTGTTCATTCATTTAAATCTATTCGAACTAACTAAAAATAAGAATTTTTATAGTTTATATTATGTCTTAAGACACAAAATTTATGCAGTATTTAGAGCAAACACATGGACATGTTAACACAAAAATGCAACAAGCTTGCAGTGAAAATAAGCTCACAACATCATTACCATGTCATGCTGCAAGCACAAATTTCCCTGACTTTCTCTCGCCATTTGTCCCTATCATCCATCGCTCCTGGCAGGACTTCCAGACTATATCCTGTGACTAAAAAAAAGCTCACATTAGAGAAAGAAAATTATAAACAAACACATATTCTAGTAGATATCTCTCTGTAACAGCATAAACATTAGTTTGGACTATAGATATAACTTACTTTTGGTCATCCTGTCCTGAAAATGGTGAGGCATTTAACTGGGAAAAAATCAATTGTTTTTTGTTTTTTGTTTAGGTGCTCCTGGTATAAGGTTTATTGTTGTTGGAAGTGGAGATAGTAACCACAGTTCAAATCCTGGACAAGGCTGTTTGCATTTCACATATCACTAATATCCTTAAGAAAGATATACCTCCCACTATTCTCCTCTCTGTTGGTTGGAGCTGTAGAATATATGTCTGCATCTCTACAGAAGGATAAGACCCACCCCTAATAAGGCCACCTGAAGACCATGGGTGATGACCTGTAATGTTTGAGGATGAGATGCTGGTGACTGAGTGGTCACATGACCTACAACTCTTTGCTTTGGCCCTTACTGGACTAGATGGGTTGCTTAGCACCTCTATCATTAAATCCTGACCGTATTTTTCACATGGTGAACAAACACCCAATGCTTTTTATCTTAAAGGTGCCAAAAGGCTGTGGCTGAAAGTCAATCACTTTGAGAAATACAAGACTCTGGCTACTGTTAAAATTTAGAATACTAAGTCTTGGATACTAAAATTAGCAGGGTCTCAAAATCCCACTTCCAGCAAGTATACTAGTAGACCTATCCCTGTCTCAACCAAGGTATCCCCCTTGGTAAATTTCCACCAGAAGTTGGACTCCATGGTGGAGCACTGGATCAGCATAAAAAATAAACAACACATATAGTAAATTCAAACAAAAAAATTGCAGCCCAGTTGTCTGGGGTTGCAGAATACACCAACTGCATCTCTGCAGAAGAGTAAGACCCCCACCAACAAGTGTCCTAGATATGGCATTAAACAATCTGATGGTGAAGCTCCAGTAATGCTGAAGTTGGGAAATGTTTGCCATTGCTCCTAGATCCACTCTGTGTAATATAATGGCCGAGGGATTTCGTTTTATATATCTTGCTTTTGGGTTTAGTTAGCCTGAGAACCTTTCGGCTCAGCATATGGGTTAGTTAGGTGCAAACTTGAGCACAGGTGTTGACGCACGTGCGTGCGGGGAGGATGTGTTGTTCACAGATGTCAAAATAAAAATCCCAGATAGAAAGGTTGACCAGTGGATGTGAATGACGTCATGCACCAGAAGCGCGCACGAAGGATTTTGAAAAAAGTCAGTGTAGTTGAGTCTTGCTGCCCAAAGAAGAAGGGTGACTTTCGCTTGCTCACCGAAGCTGGGCCAGTGGCCTTGTGGCGGGTTCCACACATGTTGGTGGAGGGGAAGTGGATGGAAAAGCCAGCATAGAAAGATTGTGCCTCTCTCCTTATGTCGAAAAACCTTTTAACTCAAAGGTAATAAAAAAATGTTTTGTACCTGAACTAAGAAGTCGTAAGTGTTTTTCGTGTTTCAG